>JAOXNG010000001.1:71126427-71137413 GCA_028566535.1 Scolopax minor | reverse complement strand
CATATCCCCACCCCCATATATTTCAAAGCAAGAACAGAAGGCAACGCAAAAGTAGCTGCCACCATCCACCAGATAATTCTTTCAAACATCTCTCAGCATTCTAAACCATAATCTAAACTTATGTCCACATAACAAATAACAGCCCTTTGAAATGAACTGAGAAACTGTAAAGCCATTAAGAAAATGTGCCATTAAGGAAAGGATTTCAGCATTTCCTATGAAAAAGGTTCACTATGTATGTATTTCCACATGTTCAGAGAAATGATTAAAGTGTTTATGGCTTTTGTAATTGGTCTCTCTCCATTTAAAAATACAGGCTTTTTTTAAAGTTACATTTCTCTGCCGCTCTTTGTCTAGAATAACATTAATGAAGTCCCATTTTCTCAGTTGCTGAAGGTAGAAAATAGGGAAGTGATGTGTTTAAGAGAATATGTTGTTGAAACATGCCGTCTGTCTGCCCGTATCCCAGCGAACACGGCCTCTCGCTAACGTGTCCATTAGACACAGCACTCTCCTGCAGGGTCTGGGGCCACCATGGTTCACGTGGTGGTGGAGCGTATATGGCAGCAGGGCAAGGGGCTTGTTGTCCCTTTCAGGGCATCCTCTGCATGCCACTGTCCACACCGGTACAGAGAATTTGAAGGAAGTCACATCATGTTTTTTCCCACTACAGTTCCACACTGTTTGGATTCAGTCGAGGATGGTCAGTGTAGCAAGAAAGCCAAACTCCATCATTAAACTTGTAAAAGAAGAGAAAAGAAGAAGAGAACTGGTAAAGAACTCCTTTTCTGAAGCATTCCCAGTCCTTTCTAGGAGATTAAATGCTGTGAACATACACTGATAAAAAACATGAGCAAGTGAATTGGTAATGGCTTAGTCCTAGAGGCCAAAGCGGCTTTCCTCACTTGCAGATCACAGCCTTTGGAGTGGCTTGTGGTACATCTAAGTCTGGCAGAGAAAGAGGTTTGTGACACAGTGAGTCTGGCAGAGAAGGAGGGAAAATTTCACCCAGTTTCCAGATGAATACATTTTCTTTTACAGTTAAGAATATATACACAGATGTATAACTTTTTTTTTTTTTTGGTAGCAACTGTCAGTCAGGTCACATGTTAATTTTTTTTCCATTCTATTATTTTCTTTTATACTGCTAAGCTAAAGCTTTAGGTTTTGTTCTAATTGTAAAAGCATATATCAAATGTTTCGTTATTTCTTTTCATAATTCCCTCGGAGAGGGTGTTTTACCTTTCTTTTTGTAAATTAGCTTAAGTAGAAATTGTCAATCTGGAATTGACAGGTATTTGTTACAGACAACAAGACATTGTTCCCACTTTGCTTCACCCACCAACACAGGTGCTGCTGTCACATGTCACAACAATGGGGAAACTTATTAAACTATAAAGATTAATAATACTATAATATAAAGGTGTGAGGGTAAAAAATCTGAAAGAATGTTTGCTGGCTGGAGGTAGGAAATTCTTCGTGTAGCTGAGCTGACAGCTCTCTGCCTCTCCCACAAACCTCTTCTCTCCCAGCTCCTTCTTCCAGGAATGCCCTTATAAACCATTGATACCCCTTCTCCCCCCACCACTACTCCCTCCCAAAGCTATCAGGTAACAGCAAGGCAGAGTCATAATTTGATCCATGAGATTGCTCCTCACCTGTTGAGTTGCTGAAGGAAAAAGGGCATGGGTTCTGGGGGAGCCAGGATTACTCTGGTCAAATTACAGAAAGACTGGGCCAGTTGCTGGATTATGTTGCGGACTGTGTTGTGATGATGCCCATATCTTCAGGCATTTCTTCTGTCAAAGGCTGGCCTACATACGGGGAATTTCCTGAGTAATTTATTGAAGAGGTCCTGTTTTGTGGACTTGTCTAAGGAGGCGACAGTGGTCTTCACTGGGCTGGTGATGTTACCAGCCCTGGGCTTGGACACTATGGGCTGGAGAGAGATGTGCTCTAGAAATGAGCTTGAGCTGAAGAATCTGGGACAGGATTCAACTCACATCACCCAAATTTAGGGTTGAATGTGAGCAAATTAGAACATGGCCATTTTCTGACTGGCAGCAAATCAAATTGGGTCTTTGGGCTTTTTCCCTTCACCACAAAGAATGACGACAACAAGAAAGCTGGGAGAAGAGAGAGAGAAGTGACATCATCTGCAGAAAAGTTTTCTCTTTTTCTGCCTTAAGGACTGTTTTGATTTCCAGCTGCATCTCAGGTAAGCACAAAACATGATATCTGACTGAACACTCCAACTGCTTGTAAATGGAAATACTTCGGTTGAGCAGAGGAAGAGATTTTTGATAACTTTTTAGGTATTTGTAGAGACCAAAAAGCTCCTGGCCCAGCTTTAAATGGCCGAGACATTGGTCAAGTAATTTTAGATGTCTAAGTCTCAGTGGGAGCATGGCAGAGGCTGGGGTTACATGCAATGCTCTGCAATCTTCTGCTGCACCGTCCCTTCTGTACTCTAGCCCTTCCCTTAAATCCCAACGTTCCTCTTCTGTGGTATGGGGGAGCCAGTGATTTAGAGCCAGCTACGTATGCTTTATGTTTCCTGAAGATTAAAACCCATGTGTAAAACTCCACAGCCTGTCAACAGACTACTTGGGAAAGAGACCAAAGGCAAGAGAGCCAAACCTAGACTGTTAGATCAATCAAGGCCAAGATGTGCTTCTCACTTTAAAAGCTAAAAGAATACTGGCCAGGGAAGAAGTTTGTCCACTGCAACTCTGGAAGACTGCTGCCCCCAGTCCTGTGTCTGTGAGTCAGACTATATACAAATCTGCAAGAGAAGATACTGAGTGTATGTTTAAAATAGTTCTTCCATCAGACAGGGAGAAGACTGCTGTCTACAGCGAAGTATCAAGACTTGGGATAAGTAGCCAATGATTTGTATTCCCTTTTTCTTTCTTTTTAATTTATTTATTTATTTGCTTGGGTTACTATTAAATAGTTGTCTGAAACTATCTGCTTGTGAAGAATTGAACAAAGTGGTATGTGTTCCCAAACACTAAAAACAAGTTGTCAAGACACATCCTCAGAGACAGAGGGTCTTTTTTGTTGTTACCCAAGAATGTCTCATTTAAAATGCAATTCCTTGTAAAGATGCAAATGCTATTTTTTAAAAAATGTACCAGTACTGAGAATAAAGCAAGCAAAGGAGGAAATTAAAACAGTGACAAGGGAGGGAGGTCTGGCAAGTTGGCTTTCAACCAAATGACCTCTTGATAGATCAGCTGGGAGCCAGGAATGCATGAGATTACTGAGACTAGAGAGATTTATAGTTCTTTGTTTGGTCTCTTGGTAAGTTTATGCATATAGTCAGTTACATGATGGGCAACGACAAGGTAAAATGTTGGGCAAAAGAAATACAGAAACCCAAATATTTATTGTGATTCCATAAACAAGCATGAAAAGAGGGAGACATTTAAATGTGCAGAGCATTTGCTCACTTCAGTTCAACAATAAAGGCCATACTAAGAAGAAATTTTGCATAGCCCCCCAAATCTAGTTCCCTTCTGAGAACTAGAATATACCTCTAAATGAATTCGACCTGTGAAAGTAGCACAAAAAAACTCTGTCATGGGATTAGGTGTTTGGGTTTCTGTAACTGCTACACAATCTTTCCCTGAACTGACCACCTGCAGAGAGAACATCCCTCCATGGACTGCTCTAGCTCAATGCATCCATAGATTGTTCCAGAGCTCCTCAGAAAATTGTAACTCTTGCAGTTTAATCTTCAAAACTTTGAATGAGTGTTTCTATTTTTCTCATCATCCAGGTGATGAGAAACATCTGAGCATTTGTGGTTTATGTCATCCAGATTAAATACTAATATATGGTGTATTAAAAGCCAAGGACACCAAAATGCAAAAGCAAATTGATTACAAAATCTAATTTATGAAGCTATCCCAGTTTAATAAGTAGTGTCATCAACTGGTTCATCAGTGTACTAATTGTTACATCCAAATGTAGCCTGAAAGTGCAACCAGTAGAATGAATCCAGAAAACAAAGAGTGATTCCATTTAGGACATGCAAGTATTGCTAAATAAAGAAGCACACAATTTTCCATTGGGTTGCAAATGCTCTTTACAAATAATAGGACTCTGGAATTTTGAAACAGAAAAATCTAATGTAAAAGGACACCCTTAGACAAGGCAGAGATTCTGGCAACAGTTTGGTTTAAAATACAATTATTTGCTTCTTCTCCGTATGCAGCATATACTTTATATGGGCATATGATACATTCACTACATTTGTTCATTACTATTACTTATTTAGTTCTTTTTAACCAGTGAAACTGTGCTTGGGTGTGTACTAAGTAAGTAAAAATAAATGAATAATCTTACACCCCAGGATAATATTATCCACACCAGCATAATGATGATGCCTGTAATGTATCATTTACTATTGGTTTTAGCTACTGTCTTATTCTTCCTTTATGTTAAACCAATGAATTATATTCTCTTAGTAATTTATTCACTTGTCAAAATGGAATGTTAAGAACCCCTAAGGTTTTCCTTAAACTTATAATAGAATTCAAAGGGCAAGTATTCGAAATTCAGTTTTAAGGTTTGGACCTTTTGTACAACCTTATAAATACTTTCTGAGTGTTATCATTTTGTCAGTGTGCTTCCGACCTGATTTGCCTTCCTCACATTTCTCTCTTTAATAGGTTTGAGTTTGTACATGTAAGTTACAAGATACTGCAAGCAATAGTTGCTTTGAATGTACCTTGCACGTGCAAAATAGCCACCTTTTGTTGAACATACTGCTTTAAAACAAGAAGAGGACTGATAAGACAGAAAGGGCTTTGCAAACAGAAATGTCATAACCCATGGCTCTGGGAAAAGTCTTCAAAAAAATGTCATTAATTTCTGACATTGTAGGTTTTTGAGTGTCCTATTTGTGGCTTGGAGATCCTGACTTTTAAGAAGATATCGAGGAGCCCAATAGGAGAGTATGTTTTGAAAATATTATTATGTAGCTACTGCATGGCCTGATGATTTAGGCAACTTGAGGTATTCTCTTCACAGATTCCTGAAGAATTCTGGCTAACAGGAAAGAAACTACTAATTTCTAAGGAATTTGGAAAAAAGAAATGAAAAGGTCAGAGGATAGTGAAGGACTTCTCTCTCTTGAGAACGTATTGGGTTTGCATGGCAAGGTTTTGGAAGCTGGGTGTTACAGGGGTGGCTTCTGTGAGAATCTGCTTGAAGCTTCCCCTGTGTTAGATAAAGCTAGTGCCAGCTGAGTCCACAACAGGATTGACTTCTGAAACCAATTCCCTTTCATGCCTCTGCATGTAGGACATGTTCTCAGAATAAACTCTCTGCCAACTCATATCCCCCTTTAAGCCAACTCTTAATGTTATTGTGGCCATTATGGCTATTCTGAAGGTCCATCTACAATTTCTTTCTTTTCTAAATTTCAGTTGTTGTCAATTACCTTAACTCATGGAGGATTATTTTGATGGTAGCTAAATTTGTATAGGTCTTATATGTGCACAGGAGACCATCAGTCTCAACTGGTGCATTTGGTAGCTACTACTGCTCAAAATTTAAGAATCATTAATAATCATAGCAAAGACAAGTATAACTCTGAAATCTATGGGTTTCTGTAAAAAATAGGCATTATTTTTTTTATGTTGGTGTAGTGAAGAGAACCTGGATAGACACAAATCAGAGATACAGAAATATTTTTGAGCCATGGTAGCTCTCATAGGCACTCAGACAATGTTGGACAAGAGCTAAAGTTTCTCCTTTTTATATGTATCAGAATATTTCTACCTGCTCGCTAGAAATAAAGATGTTGAATGCATACTGCAGAAAAAGTTAATGTAGTCTAGCAGGAGATGAATATATGACTTTAATAGCCAGATGAAACGTAATCCTGGGACTATGTTTAAATATTTTTAGATTATCTAGATTTAAATCACCACTTTTTCTGTAGTATATATCTACAGTATAAAAGAGGCAACATAATTCTTGATTTAGCTCTATGTAAGACAGACAGCAAGTCTATAAGTATCAACTTTGCAGTCCCTAGTTATTATAAACAAGACTATAAGAAAGTGCAACACATTACAACCTTGTATGTGAAAAAAACTTTGGAAAAATGGCATTTCAAAAAGTGATGAACCAATTCAAAAAGACCCTGAAGTCAAGAATGAGGAAATTAAAATCCTTGGACTTACCATGAGACTTACTTAAGCATAACATCGTAGCCACTGAAGGCACAAATGCCTGTAAACAAAACAATGCAAAAAAACCCACAACAAAACCAACAATAATAAAAAACCACCAAACCAAACAAGAGGGAAAAATTTCCAGTACAGTTAACTAATGAAGTTCAAAAGGTCACTGAGCCATTTGGCACCCTTCAGGCAGTGGAAACTGAGCCCATGACTCTTCCAGTAAGTTTCTTTCCTTTCTTTCCTAAGTACTTTTCATACACTATACTTTTTTTCTTTTTATTCAGTAATCATAACAGGCTTTAAGAATGCATTTGGGGGTTTTTTCAATGTTGAAATACACTCCAGTGTCTTAAATACAATGCTTGAAAAGACACAGATGTGGCATGGATAAATATTTTACAAATATTCTATTCCATTGCACAAATGTGCCTCAAACTAAATTTGACAAATGAAGCAGTTTAACTTCCATGACCCATCCAATCTTGACCTTTCTATGGATCTCTCTAATGTTCCAAAAACCATGATGAAATTTAATATGGTTAAGAGCAAACTTTTCCTCTTAGCAAAGAGAAAGCAAATAACAAATACAAAATGAGGGATGACTCACAAAGCTTCGATAAAGAAGTACATTACAAACAAAATATGTCAAGTACTTGCAGCAATAGAAGGATAATTCTCATTCTATATAGCATCATCAGGAATGTTTCATTTAAGAGACAGAAAGACACTATACCACTCTTTTCACAGTACTGTTGCCAGCTGGCTACCAAAATTTTACAAAGATGTAAGTCAGCTGGACATAGTACCAAGTAGAAGATCGTGAACAACAAAAAGTGAAACTTCTTTTTTGGTTGTGTACGTGTGTCGAAAAGCAATGGTTAAGACAGGACACTATAATGACTCTGCAGATGAAGATTATCTATTGTTTATTTTCCTTCTGGTGGGAGAAACATCAAAAATGGGTACTAGCCAGACTTAGCTTCTGATTTAGATGATAGCAGATAGGTGGCAACTCCTTTTCCACAGAAAACACAGCTAGTTGATTCAGAAAGTCCTCTTGCCAGATCTACAACTAACAAAGATTTCTTGGTTTATAAGTGAACTGAACACCATGAATCCAGGGTATCATGTTCCCTGCAGAGCCACCAAAGGGAGAAAGTGGGAATACCACAGAAACGAGGTAAATAGTTTCTGTATGTGAAGTAAAACAGTTGTCAAGTGCGGGTGCCCTATCCAACATGAGCTACGATTACTGTCCTGTGAATAGTCTTGTCTCTGAAAATGTGTCATTTTGTTATTTTCTGTTTCTAGGAGATCAGGGAGTGGAGTGTGGGGCAAATTCTACACGACAATCTGTAATGCAGATCCCCTCAAACTGTACTTTGTGTCTGGCAAAAGTTCAGCAAACAAGGCACTTTTTGAGATAGAGGTTTCTGCATAATCTCTGATTTTGATTGCCAATTCCAGGCAGTATCACAAAGGTTACAGCCTGGTTTCCAAATCATTATTCAGGGTTACTTTACAAGGGCACTGGTGTCTAGACCCTCTTTGCTGGACAAATGGATTTGAGGAAAAATTGGTAATTGTATATTGAAGTGCACATGAAAATTCAAAATTAGCAGTACAATATAAACTTGCTGCTCTACAATAGTAATACAGCATTAGTTATGAAATCAGCAAGAGCTCATAATTGAAGGGTTCTATTATGCCTCCAGTAGAAATTAGTCCCCAGTATATGAGTGGCACTTACCTGTTCCAAATTCAATGCCTATATGGTATGAAGAAAGCTGTCCCGGAGGTGGGTTTGTTTAAAGGCAGCAGAGATTTAAACAGCCAAAATATGCGTTCAGATTTTGAAAAATCTTTAAGTTCAGAAATCAGACTTTCTTTCCCACTTGTCTTTAATATTAAGGGAAGCAATACTGTTGCCTGGAAAAAAAAAAAAAAAAAATATTGTGAGAGTAAGAAAAAAGTAAATGTTTTGTGGATGGGGAGAGGAACTATGCATTTGCAAAATTACTGTAAGCTATTTCAAATATCAATGGAGAAACCTTATAATACCTTGACCCAGTTATCAGGCTTAAGGCCCTTTCAGGCCGTGATAGAGCTTGTCATTTCTGGAAGCCAAAGATTTCTCTTGTGGTGTTAAGCCTGGCCTACACAACGTTGCATCAGTTTAATTAAAAGTGTATTTTAAAATCAATTTAGCAAGCCCATGTAAACCCTATGTGGGCACTTTTAATTTTATTTCAGACTTGCATTAATTTATCTTAAGTGAATTCCTTCCTGACTTAAGCTAAATCAATATAAGCCAGGGCAAAATCAATTTAGGAGTGTCCAAACAAGTGTTCACATCGGTTTAACAAAATTGATTTATAAAGTGATTCAAATTAAATTGGTATAACTTTTGTGTGAAGACAAGCTTAGCTTAGCTAATTTCCTCAAACTAGACTTTTACAAAACCCACCAAAGTGAAAATTATGGAATTTCTTTTGGATCCCCGCTTATTTGTGTGGCGGAATTAATAATCTTTAAAAAGTTTATGACATTTGAGTAAAAGGAAATTCTGAAATAGGTGAGAAGTGCAATTACCAGTTTGGTTATCAGAAGTGTATTTTATTTATTTTTAAATATATATATTAGAATGCAAACAGAAACAGAATACAAGCAGTGAAATGCAAATGGAATGTGCAAAGTTCCAAGGAGATAAGATATTTCCTTGACACTCATCTCTAAAACTATGGTTTCACTGGTTAGATCCACGAACAGGTAAAGTTCCCTAAAGTTCTATTCTATTCTACTGCATATGGAAATTTTTTAGCAAACTGGACATTTGAGATACAGTGGGAAAGAATCAGTCTGCATACCTTTAAAAAAGTGGCTGTGAATTAAACAAAAAAACAACAAAAATACCCCAAAAATCCAAACAACAAAACAACCCTTAAAAAAAGAGTTCTAATAAAGAAATTTTGAGGAATGAATTTTAAAAGTGCTAGAGGAATGCAAGGGAATCAGTATTTGAAACATTTCCAAATGAAAACCTTTCTTTCCTCATACAAAGTACTTTATCAAACTAGCATGAAACTTCTTTGTAAGTTTCTTTTGTCAGGCCATGTATGAAAAATTTTCCAATTACAAGATTCCACGTTAGTCAACTAGATATAATAAAAAAAAAAAACAAAAACCAAAGATTTTAGAGGAAGCAACTGTCTTATTTCACTTACTTTCTGGAAACTCAGCACATTTCTTTATATTACTGGTGATTTCTACTAGCACCCTCGCAATGTTTTATAATGTTCACAGACCACAATTATCTCCCCCACATTAAATTTATATCTATTAGATTCAAAAATTTCCAACCAACCTTGATTTCAGTAAGAAATACTGCATAGAGAGAAAAGTTGAATATTTTTTTAAGTTTTTGTGCAAAAGTGTTTCTGAATTAGGCTTCTACAAGAAACAAAGTAATGCTACCAAGAATTGGCAACAGTTTTCAAAATTCTGGTACTCCAAACAGCAGCCCATCTACCAACGAGCTCTCCTCATAGTTGTCTAATATTTCTTGCTTTAAGAATGAGAAGGAATATTTTCAGAAAGAAAAAAAAAATTGTTAATAAAATCAGTGGCAGAAGGGTCAAGTTGTAGTATCTAATTGTAAGTGTGAGAAATGTTAATTACAGACTCAATATTACAGTTTCAAACAAAACGATCACAGACAAGAAGCATTTCTGATGCATACTATAGTCATCCTTGCAAAAGCTCAAGATAGTGAAAGTATCTCACCAAAAGATCCATTTAAAAAGCACAAAAAAATCAGCCTCTACTCTATCTCCAGCTAACTATAATATTAGGAATATTTGCATTAGCATTTTATATTTACAATACAATTTTAATTAAAAATAGAGACAGTAAATTAAAATAAAATAAAATAAAAAAATGTATTGTATACACTGTGGATCCATAAATCCCCTCTGGAATGGAAGTGCTATGAATTGTCATCATGTATACCCCAGAGCCACATTTCCACTTGTTCACACACTAATCCTAGGGCCTGTGGGAGATGGCCTTGTCTAAGATCTGAATACCTTCAACAGTGCTATCCTGAAGGTTTGGACTCTGCTTTGCTTTCTGCTCAAGTAATTGCAGGTTGTCAGCAGAAATTCAATTTGTGCTGATACTTCAAATACAGAGGTCACACTGGGAAACACATCGCTGTTGTGTTTTTAACCTGCTGTATAAATGGGAACGAGAGAGAACTACTGCTATTTCAAAGGCAAAGGTTGCTTAGGTCAGGTACTATTTTAGAGCAAGACTGTTCACTGACTGCGCGTCTTCTCCTCCTTCTCCTCAGGGTTTCCTAAGGTACTTCTGGCTCCACTGATAATGCCAGAGTGTAAGAAAGCAGGCCTTGGGACTAACAACGAAGATTAAAAGTGATGTCTTAACGTACACTTCCACCTTACATGTGTTGAAGGCTGCTTAAGCCTGCTCCTTTGTCCCTGTTCACTGATTTGCATGAGGGACACAGGCCGTGGCCTGTTACCGTGACCTGTCATGCCAAAGTGTCCAAAGTCTCTGCAAAGATCAGGAGGCAACTGAATTTGTGCCTTAGATTTTCATGACAACCAAGAACCATGGGTTTAGTGTTCTCGAACACAGCCCCACCAGCTCACCTTCTCCCCCCCCAAAAAGAACTAAATCAAGCTTGTCTGCCCCAGGGAGAGATGATATCAAGCACTCCTTTTCCAAAAGAAAGGGATATTACCTACAAAAGCATGAGGGTAGG
>JAOXNG010000001.1:71080302-71108833 GCA_028566535.1 Scolopax minor | reverse complement strand
CAGAGATATGACTGCCCAGCTCCTGCTGTCATTAAAACATAGACTTTAGAAAAGTTTTCTCTTAAACCTTTGCAAATACTAGTTTTTAACATGAGAAAACAAGGTCTTTTCTTCCTAATTTTGTTCTTGGAAACAGTTGATCTATTTTAGCTTATCCAGCCTGAGGCAGATATTCAATCCAGAAAATTTCAGACATTTCTGAAGTCTGAAAAAGTTACAAACAGCTGAAAATGGGGTCCAATACTACAACATATTAGTTAAGCATTTAGAGGCACAGGTGTTCCATCTATACAGTTCCACTTGGATCATTCACATGTGGACAGAAATGTAAACATTTTGGAGCCCTTATTGCAAAGGAAGCTGCATAAAACCAACCCAACCCAACTTCAAACCAAAATTAGTTTGGGAGATTAGCACTTAACACAATGAAGAAATAGAGAAACCAGGCTTACACTCAAGCCATCCGACAGCTACATCTATGCCCAGCTCACAGAGCAAGTACACAAGCTCTGTGCCTGTAAGCAACACCTGTGAAGAGTCCAAAAAGTCATAGCCAGGTAGAGAAGGTGAACAACTCACTGGTGTACTGTTTCCAAAAACAAGCCAAAAATAAATGAGTCATTCTGCCCAAATAATTTATCATCTGTTCTCAGCAGAATAGCCTTTTTCTACAACAGGTACTTTTTGGTGACCCTTTGTCAGAGAGACAGATATTCCTAGTAGAGAAAAGAACCCTGGGCTTCTTTGTTTGTGTATATTTGCCTTTTTTTTAAAGGTACAAATCTTTAATGTGGGATTATCAGTCTTCAATAAAAGAAAAGTTTTTGTGTTTTCTAGATAAAGATCATGGCAAGTGTGTCACTATTTTTATTGCTGTCCTCATTTTTATTCTTTATGCTTAAAAAGCTATTATAGCTCTTGCGACACCCTCAGATCAGTGGAGTGAGGATATCCAATACAGGTATGTCCAAAAAACTGTGGAAGACTAGCACAGGAAATCATAAAATCAGACCAATGCTACTTATTTCAGAAGGTATTAGTGCAGGTCCTATGGTCCCATTATTTCAAAACCTCTGCTGACTGGTTCCCTCACTCATATATGAAAGGAGGAGGAAGATCCAATGTCTGTTTAATTTACACAATAGTAATCTGCTGTAATCCATAGTGATCCTCTCTTTACATTTATCTTCTCTCTTATCCCAGTGCATGTTGATAAAGCCATGCAGTGACCCAGGATGGGGGAAAGCCTAGTTTTATCCCAGATTAGTTCCACACCCTGGATCACTCCAGAGCATTGTGAATCCTTACACCTGGGAAGGAGAGAAGGGCTGGGAACCCCTGAGTAACCAAGTTAGATTAGTTTCAATTGCTTCTGGAGAGAAACTGCTTTCTGGTCAGAAATAGCCTGTTCTGAGATTGCAAATAAGAGATAGCAGGTAGATATAGCTTCCTTTTTCTCCCTGCTAAGAACATGCTTTATTAGATTTATTCTTTGTAGTCTGTGCCTGCACTTATTGCAGTATTTTTACTTAAGTGCACATGAACCACAAACTAAAGCATGTAAAGATTAAATGCTAATTTAAATTATCCTCAATGACAATTCAGAGCTCAGTGCAGTCCACAAAGAAACTGGGTAAGTCTTTTGGTTAGTTCATAACAAGCTCCCTACTACTATGAGTATACTATGAACTGTAACTCTGACAGGATCTGTGAAAGTACTGGAACATTATTTGTCACTCCCTGAACTTCCTCTAATGCTAAATATTCTTATTTGCCCTTATTTTTCACTCAAAGGATATTTTCACAAACCTTATTGAGTTCATTTGTTTCTACTGGTAAAATTCTGGGTAACTTTAAGGCTTTTAATATTTTTACATTCTGATACTTACCTTGTCTCACTGAGAGTAAAGATAATTTCAAGGGTGAAATTTGAAATCTATTACTTAGACTTAAATAACTAGAATGTAAAACTGTTAGGGAAACAAAGTAAAAATAAAAAAGAACATTTTTTAATGAAAAAGTTTCTACAATTTTTCTTTAAATTTTCATTATCTTGGATAAATCCTTCATTTTGTAAATTGGAAGCATTTCACTCTTCCTCTCAATGTAGATTTAAACTATAGAGAGCCCGATTTTTCCATCACGTATGTAAAAAGTTAATAATTTTAGCTACACTGAGAAATCACCTTCAAGGCAGAAGGCCTATAGTTTATTTTTAAGCTTATTCTTCATCCAAAAATTCTTTTTTTCAGCCTGATGTTTTGTACCCATATAATATTTATTTCGCACAGGCTTTGTAATTTTTACTATACTTTCAGAGAATGCTTATTTCATCAATAGATATCATGATTGTTCACGTTATTATTGATATGCTAAATGGAGAAGTGATCTCACTGGACAGGTAAACTGACATTTTTGGCATATACTGTAGCCATTGCAACTCCTTTAAATCATGTACATTATTAGTCACAGCAATATAATTTGGCAGTAAGGAAGACGTTGATCACTGTGACCGATCTGGGAAGAGAGAAAGCTTGCTTCTTATTTTTATTGCTACCATTACTACCAGGATATAGGTACAAATTAATGGAATAAGATTATGAGGATACTTGACTTTTTGACATCTCAGGTACCTGTTATACTTGATGCCATTTTCTTGGCTTCAGATTGTAACATGAGCTCTTCAGCCAGAAGTTCATACCTTGTTGGCTACTCTTCCAGAAGATAAGTTCTGTTTCTAGATATTACTAAGAAATAGCTATCTGTCCACAGAGTCTCAACTCTAATATTAAACAGCTTGAGAAGAGCATGATCTACCCCAAGAGAGAACTACAGAGAACTGGAAGCAAAGGAGGGAGTGGGGCAAAGAAGAATTGCCTGCTGCAAATCCAAGGCTCATGTTTGCACTCTACACTGCATGTGATGTTATGAAAGTATGAGAAACGTGTTGTGGTTGAGACCATGATTCATGCTCCAGCAAGTCTGAGCAAAGTGGCCATTGGAATAATTTTTTTTGTGCTAGAGGACTTGGCCCCTGCATTGAAGTTGGCTGCAAAGCTTCCAGATGTTTTCCATCCTCAGTAGATGACACATGCTTTCAGAAAGCTCAGGTATCATTTTCTCAATGATTCTGTCCAGGTATTAATGAGAGCTGCCTGTGTATGTGTTGGAAAGCTAATCTGTGTTGAAAGGTTTTGGGCTGATATGAAAGAGTATGAAAGTAAAAGATATGTTTCTTAACGAATACAGCCACCCTGAATAGCGCTGAAGGTTCTTTGTCTCCTATTCAAATCATAATGACCACATTTTTAAGAATTACATCAATTTTTAAACATCATTCATCTCTACCTTATTTTAATTAAAATGTTCTCTGCCTAGTCCATATACATGCAAAAATGTAGTTTGCAGTTTGACAGGATATTATTGAACAGTATGTGAATTGGTTTAAAAGTAACCAGATTTGAAGCATCCATCAGTCACTAACAGTGCACTCATAGGTCACTGAAACTGTCAATTGCAATCAACTCTGTAATTAAATACATCACCAATATAGATTTTGTGTAAGAATGTCACTTGCTCTTCAGATGTCTGCTACTAGGACAAATCGCACTTCAGTGTCTTTGAATGTGCCTTCTAAATACAGTTTTTTAAAACAGCATAACATCTCCATCCATCTCAATCCAATTTGCTGAATAGAAATCTGTTTAACTAATACATAGTCTAAACACTGAATTAAAAAACAATATGTGTGCTGTTTAAATGAATCCTGTAATGCTATAGTAGATATTTTATTGCTCCTTTTTAAACTCTTCTGCTGGTATTTGTTATGTAAAATAAAAAGAAAGAATAATATCTCATCAAAAAGAGAGAAATTGTTCACATCATCTGTAATTAAAATTACTTTGCTTCATGTTCAAAAATAAGAGAACAGGATCTTCAGACATGAAGAAATAAATAATTAATTCTAATTTTGCTATGGACAGAAATACCAGGCATTTCAAATTAAGAAAAAAGGGAAAAAAAGAAAAACCCATTTAGTGCTTTTGAGTGTCAGATTCTTCTATTATACTTGCCACTAGATTGGAAAAGTCTGAAACAAAGCTGAATTACCAAATATATATTGCCTGCCATTTGATTTAATCTTCAAATAAGCTCCAGGAAGCAGGTCCCTGGACAGTTAATCTTTAGTTTTGTAGCCCATGCACATTTTCAATAAGGTTACCAGGGAATTAGGCCCAGTAGGGAGGGGAAAGGCATATTGTCTTATTCTAAAGACAACTGTCAAGATCCTGCTAGCAAATTATAACTCCCTTAATATGAAAAAACTTTATTAGCTGAGTCCCTGCTGCAATGAAACAGTAGTCACTCAGAAGGGAAACATTCTTCATGATTTTTTTTCCCCTGGAATCAGTTATAAACTGTAAATATTGTAGATAAAATATGTTTTAAGGTGCAAGTCTGCAGCTTAGAAGATGCTAAGGGTGCTACGACTGGGGATTCTGAGGGGAATGGTAATAAGAGGGGTGTCAGAGATTTACCACATGCAATAGTTAGCTTAGGGAAGGCTGGTTTGTCTAGGTCTTTAAGCAGTAATATACAGTTAACTTCATTTGTGTGGAACTGGCACCCTGAATGCACCCTGAGCCAAGAGGAAGCTCTAGAAAAACTGAAATACATACATAAAAACAGGGTTTTATTTTCCATGTCATGCAACTCCCAGGGTATGAATCAAAACCTGTAGCAATGGAAATACTTCAGAACTCTTTAGAATATTCAAGTCTAAATTCCGAATTCAAATGTGTATGATGAGGCAAAATAAATACGTTTTTCAAAAACATGGAACAGAAGACATCACAATAAAAATCCAGCTAAAATATCACAATGTATATGTCCTATGAGGGAAATGTAGATGCCCAATAGAATAGCAGAAAGATAATAAACAAACAAGGGAAAAGTGACAGAATAAATATACTCTTACAATGGTTGTTTCAGGAAAATCTAGAGAAAGGTTGATAAGACCATTTTTAAAGAAGAATTGGAATATAGAAGAGAATAAAAGGGGATTGCATCAGACTCGAAGTTCAATAGGTAATTTGCAGCAGCAATTTTGGTAGTGGTTCTTCAAACAGCTGAAGAAACCTTAATATCAAATTAATGTTAAGGTAAGCATGTGACTCATTTAAATACAGCAACAGTTTATAGCCTATTCTCATTTTTTAAATTGTCAAGGTAAAGAAGCCAAAAATAACCCCAAACCCATGACAAGAAATATAAAAAAAGGGTGTTTAAAACTCATGGCAAATTCAGGGAAATACAAGAAACAGAACTTTATGAATGAAGGAAAGCTTCATTTAATTAATAAATCAACATAAACACTTGTTATTAACTAATTATTCTTGCTATTGCATAGTTGGAAATGCTTTGCGGTTGCTATCTGCAAGCTCCTTTTATCTGTGAACTTGCTGATTATATTTTTTACAATCCCATCAAAAATACCATCATGGTCCCTCCAGTGCAATGAAATTATTTTTCGCAGTTTAAAATGACTGCTCTCTTACATCAGGCCAGCTAGGAAAATGCCTCCTTTCTCATACTCACTGACCTGTTACCTGCCTTGGAGGCAATGAACCACACTCTTTTTGAAACTGTTCTCTTTTGGCCTCAGTGGCCCTCTTCTTTTGTACTTTTCTTCCTACTTTTCTAATCATTCCTACCGTGTACTCTGTGGTATACTCTCCTTATCCTCTTCTAGTGCACTACTCAGTGGCCTTTGTTCTCTGTCCACTTTTCTTTTCCCTACTTTTCATTTCTGGGTAATCTCAAAAGTAAACAAAAACTCAAAAAAAAAAAAAAGTAACATTGACTGCTAATCAATACCTGAGACAAAGTTCTATCTTCTTATGGAGTTTGGAGTACACCCCTTCCTCTTTCTCCCATTTTCAGGCTACAAAAGGTATGCTAGAAAAGAGGAAGATGTATATTTCAAAACATAGAAAGAATGCAGATGGGCTTCCAAGAGTACCTTATTATCCTCTGTAAAGCTACCTCCTTATTAACCTACATAGTCTTAAAGCTCACTTGTGTGATGCCAACATAACCGGATAAATGTTAGGTCCCAGCTGTGTAGAGACTGCAACCATCTCCTTCTTTCTTTGTCTCTTGTTTGTGAATTCAACCATTGTCTATTTTTAAAAAAATAAGTAAATTGTATTGTAAACTCCCTAGGGAAGGAACCATTTTTGTGTTTGTATAGAGATCAGCAAAGTTAAATCTCATATTGACTACACTGCATGGGGACTGTGATGACAGAGAGTGTTGATAATGCACATAACTAAGGCATCTGAACCATAAAAGGATTTGTGCTTCCAGGAGAAAGATGTATGAAATTGGAAGAACAAACAGTATTGACTTTGGGAATGTGCTAGTGTCTGAAATGTACCTTTTCCTTAGAAAAGACATATGTGTCTTCAAGATCTGACACTCAGTAAAAAAGAGCATTGTAATTATAAGAGCAATATTGAGAAATCAGTTAGCTCCTCCTCCAAGAAATACATTATCCTGGGCCAAGTAGACATATTAGTTAAGTCCACCTTCACATGGTCCCAAAGACATAATTTTGTCTTTACTCAGACGTTAAAATATATCAATCTCTCTCAGTGCCTCAGAGTAAAACGTGCAGGATTTGGACCATAGTAGAAAGATTACTGGAGAGAGGAATTTAAAAATCCGTTTGACCAAATCATGAGAACTTAATCACTCTACAACTCAACCAGAGACATTGAATGGTATTTCAGGCACATTAACCTCAAATAGCTGATTTGAGCATTTTTTTTTTTTTTTGGCGTGGTCATCAGTAACAGGTGATAACTCAATTGCAATTTCTTGTGGATTACATTAAACAGTTCAATATATTTCCAGAGAATCCTTCTATCAAGATCATAATTCAATATCTACATACAGGTTTTAAAAAGGTAGCAGAGAAGTACCGAGACATCAAAAATTTCCAGGGAGCTTTGTTTACTTTCAAGAACCAGACATTTTATAGGGGGTGATCAAAGGTCACCAGCTGATGAGGGACACTTACAGAAGTGACAGGCCTGTAACATGTGAAGCCATGTTTAATAACCAGTATAGGCTGTGTATGGGGACAACAATGGTGCAAATGACCCTGCTTTTACCTTATGCAAGTACTGGACAGAAAACTTGTCACTGCTTTCAGTGAAAGAAGCCCTGCGGCACTTGGTGATGCTGTAATTTTAATCCTAAACATATATATTTTTTCTATGGTGCCATACAAGTGACATAGCAATTGTACTATAGGAGCCCCTTCACAGACACAGGCAATTCTTTATGATTATAAAGACTCAAAAAGAAATTTTATCATTGACATGTATCAAAGAATGGGATATCACCTTGGATAGATGTCTGAATACAGAGAGATTTGAAGAAAAACAGAATTAGGAGATGCTTTAAAGTTTGGTTTAAAGCCAGGAATTTCCATTTTGCAGCACATATCACAATATTTTTAGATCTATTTTGCTTCTGAATCAATAGCAACATACTGGTGAGCAAGAGACTGATGAATCTCAGGCAATCACTCATGCAATCATGAATCTCATGCAATTTCAAGAGGGGCATCACGGCATTTGCCTCAGTGCGCACAAAGAATGGGAGATTTCTTAAGGTAAGCTTTCAGCATCTGCTGGAAGGGACCCCACGTGTTCCAACTCTGGTTCACATTCCTCTTCATATTATACGGTCAGAACAAAAGCGTTTCTTCATTTATTTTATTCCACTTAAGTAAAAATTTATGAGGGAAATTAATTTTTTTGTTAGGGTTATGCTCTGCTTCTATAAAATTAAAATCCTTTAATCTAATCTTGACTTTTTAAATCATAGATGATGGTTAACAATCCAAAATCTAATACATCTTGACACAAAACATTGCTTCAAATCCAAAAGTTTCAATGGTCCATTCCAAAACTAAAATGCTTTTTTCCCCACGATATCTGTACAAATCTGCTATATTCCCACAGACCATTTCAATGTTGACAACATAACATTTTTGGTACGATCTGCTTCATGGTAAAGTATTATTCTATTTTCCTCCAGTAATAAAGCAGCAGTTTACATCTTGGAGAGTCAATGAGTTCCCCCAAACTTCTGGGTATTCTGGGTATTGCAAAAAGCCTTCTTAATGAAATGTTCTCGATAATTTATCCCTTGTAAGGTAACAAATTTTCCTTGAGAATGTAATTTTAAACATTATAGTGCTTAGCCATTCTTTTCCAGTCTAACACTGCGATAAATAAAATGGGCAATGAAATTTCCTATGACTCTCAAAGGTGAAATTCAGTCTTAGATTGGCAACCATAATAAATATCCATGATTCTTAGATCTGGTTAAAATCTTCAGGGGAAAAAAAAGTTTAGGGATTCCATCTACCAAAGATGCTAACCTGACCATGAAGGCAGACAACTGACAGTGCATGCCATGGAAGCAATATTTTCTTTACTTCTCCCCCCCAGAAGTGAATGGCCAAGAATGCCAAATGACACAGAGAATGCTGGTTTTTTTCCCCAGTGGTAATGTCTGCTCTGTGGACATTTCCCTTCAGGAAATTTTGACTTCCCCAACACCTTCTGAATGGGAAATCTTTTATTTCAGTAATCCCTAAATGCAAATGACTCTTAGGCCAAATTTGAACTCTGTGGAAAGAACAAAAATTTCTCTTGCAAATGTACTTGGAAACAACTTAACAAATCAGAAATAATCTGCTGAAGACAAATGCTACTGCCCCACTCTTCGTCCTTGCAGGGTGGTCATAAAAGGAAGTCACTAAACTGCACAGTTTATCATCTGTTTTATCAAAATACAGAGAGGAAGAGAAGCAGACAAGAGGATGGGGAACAGGAAGGACTGAGATATGTGAACAGTTCCTCCTACCTCAGGTGTTCCTCACAAACTCATGCCCAGGAGGTGTCCGGCCTCCAGGAGATACTCTGCCAAAAAACAACAGTGGGAGACAGGACATGTTAATGAATGGAGCTGGCATGGACCTAGCACATATTCTGAGACCTGTAAGGGCTTGCAGTGTTACTTTTAGTGTTATTTTACTTTCCCAACAGGAAAAAACTGCCTCCCTTAAATAGTATGACATCTGAAGGAAAATTATGTAAAATCCAAGATGTTCTCAAAGACAAGGAATTTAACCTCCAAACAAATTATGAAAAAGAAAGGAAAATATAAAAAACAATACATAAGCAAGGAATATGTTACAAACCTCAACTTTTAAATATTTATTAGCCAATTAGAAAAAAAATTTAAGAATTAAAAAATAAAGTCAAAGCATGACCTTATTGTGATTTTTTCAAAAGATCCAATTTGATCTAGGCATTAAAATCCCATTTTTAAAATAGAATCTCAGCAATGGACTCAGCTAGACCCTTTAATAAACACCTTTGTTTCATATATTTAACATTTTTTTTAACAGGATAAAAGATAAGCTTATGGAATGCAAGACAAATGTGAAATAAACAGAATTTTTTAGACGTGGCAGTAATAGGAGAACTGTAACGTTCAAGAAAGGAATATTTTCCCTCAAAAATGGCTATATTCTTTGTTCAATGAGGCCCTGTTTTAACTTCTCAACCAAGGCTACTTCTAAAAATACTGTGGGTTTCTTTAAGTGCTCAGAACTTGCTGGAGAGGTAGGTAGGTACTGTCACATTCAGGCAGTCAAGTATCACCAAAGATATGGTGGTATCCTGGACTGTCATCTGATCTGGAACAGAAGCCTTTATTTCACTCCTGAACATAGAGGCCCTGCAAGAATTAAAAGTAGAAACTTCACCCATGACACTGGAGTTAAACAAGGAACCAGTTGAGGTAAGAGATGTTTTTTTCTTTAGCTGCAGAATCCTAATAGGCAAAGAGCATTAATACATAATATAAGCTCACAATATTACTACGCACTTACTTCTGCTCTGAGCTTGTTTTGTCCATGGTTCCAGCTGACTTGAAGCCATTTACTGACTATATTCAGTGTAATGTATTCTGTCTCTCAGCAGAGCATATTAGCTCAGCTCAATGCTATATTAATATGTCTACACACCTCTTGGCTGGTGTTCAGCCTGCTTGGGAAACAGTGCTCACACCTGGATGAAAAATGTTAGGCACACATATATTGTATTAGGAATAATGGAGATATAATAAAAGAGGGATAAACAAAATTATACTGAGAAGAACATCTTCTGGTTTTATATCCTTTTAGTACAGGACAAGAAATACAGTAAAAAAATATCCCTATAAACCATTAAAGTTATAATTTGAAGAATATCCAGTTTATAGATGATTAAATTAATGACAATCTGACCTTGAAAACACCTCTATCTGCTGAAAGAGCAACACTCCATCACCTGTTTTGATTCATTAATGTATCATTTAACTTTGTATGACACATGTTCAGCAGTTATAATTACATTATGGCCTCCCTATTACATCAGCTCTGCTCCAAGTTTCTGTCACCACAAGTCCAATTTTCAACACAGAGCAATCCAGTGCACTCTTTCCTTATTAGTGTCATCTTTAATGTAGCACAGAGTCTGAACCGTTACTTGGCACTGAGAGTTTAACAGCAATTAACCCCTGCTCTATCCCCAGGGAGAAGTACATCAGCAACTTGCCAAAACACTGTAAACAAGCTGGCCGAGATCAATGCAAAACCATGCTGGCTGCGGAGCACCTACTGTATTAATTTAGGATTGATATAGAAAAAGAGAGAATAGTCTGCGTGAAATTGACCTAAAAGGATGGCCCACACAGGTTACAAGATTTTCTTGAAGCTGAAAAGGGAAAATTCTAAATCCCTAGTCTGCTAGCTTACAAACACCCATTCTCTTCTATCTTGGCTTTTATATTGTGCTGATCACCGTAGGACTGCCAATTATTGCAGATAATAAACATTTATTACCTGCTAACCGGTTAAAAAAGAGACAAGATGAATTGTTCTTAGGTGAGGAATTAAATACATCTCAAGTGTTATCAGGAGAGAAAGTAGTGGTGAAAAAGGGTGAAAATGCCAATTTCTCATTTATTTCTGTCTACTAATCAGAACAATGCATAGGCAAACCTAAACCAAAGGTTAAGGTTCTTCCCCCACGGAAGCAAAACAGGACAAACCAAGGACTGCAGAAGTGTTTTCAGGTTCCTCTCACCAGCTTCCCCCGGGGTGGGATGATGTCCTCTGTTATACTCTAGTGGGGTCATGCAAAGCCACCAAGAATGCGTGGGCAGAAGAAGCATGGTGTGGGCTATGATGGGTGCCTCCGAGGACTCCCACCCCTCACAGGTATCCATGCCACTGTGTCTGCACTACTGTTTCCAGCCATCAGGGAGGCATAAGGACTAACAACTGTGTACAACATGACTAAACCAAACAACAAGGCAAATGTTTCAGTTAGAACACAGGTAAAAACTTCTGAAGACGATACAGCAAACATCCCCCAGCTCAGACATAGTTTATACTGGCCCAGGTTGAAATATTTCTTCTTACCAAGGGATGTTTTCTGGGTTTTTTTGACATCACAATTTTCCTCCATAAAGTTTTGATTTTTCCACAAGCCAATGTTCAACTAGAAACAAAACAAAACAAAAAACAGAAAACCCTGACCATGTTTCCAAGTGGAAATTTGCCAACAAAGTCTTCCTATTTAGAAAAAGGAAAGACATGTCAGGATAATTCATTTAACTGAAGACTTCCAAAATCAGATCATTTTAAGAAAGATAATAAGAAGTCAAATTCTTCATTGATTCACCTTAGTATCCTAAATACATGGTACAGTATAATTATAAATCCTAATGAAAAACAGAGGGAATGTAAGAGTAGGATTACCACTATTCCTGGTAGGGTTCACATCATGGTTTTCAATGCTCCTAACTGGTAGAAATAGCAGCAAGTCCAGGGTGGTATCTGTGAAGAGAACCTGGTCATCACTGCAGGACAACTCTCATGATTGTCATCAGCTGAGGTTGGGTTCTAAAACCTTTCATGCTTGGAAGGTTTCCTGGAGAAAAAAGGAGTATGGCAATTGCAAGTGAAATAATTTTAATATCTCTGTCTTGAAATCAAAAAGGATCTGTGATTACAATTATTTAAAACATGAATCGTGGAGCAGACTTGTTTCATCAGCTAAAGGCAAAAAGTAAATAGTAGGAAGTACAGCCCTTAAAACTTTTTTTAGCACTTTTGAGTTTTTGGTATTCTTCCATACCAGAAGTAGCAAAAAAACCTGAGATTTAAGTATAAACATTTTAAAGTCAGTTGGTTAAAATGACAAGTTTTGCAGTTAGGAAAAAAAAAGCACCGGTAGTGCAAAAGAAATAGTACATAAATTATTTGGAAAAAGAGTGAAAGAAGTCTTACATTTGAAATTTTCTGAATCTGGCTATTTGTCCATTTCTATAAACTGATAAATGGGAAGTTTCAAAACGGGTATTGTTGACCTAATTAAAGAAATACATGCAGAAGATTCATATGTAAATAGTATATGACTTTTCTACTTATACTTTGCAGATTTGGACTGAAAATTTCAAATATACAAATCTAAAAAATATGTATTTAAATCTACATTTTCTGTGATTCCACTAGTGACTGTCCATGCTTTAACTTCTGAAAAATCAGGCTGTAATTTAAAACTTCAAATCTGAAGTCTCTGAACACTCATTCTTAAGGCAGTTGCTTAACAATTTTAGTATATATAATTTTAAAAAATCATATACACAATTTCCACCCAAAAATACATTTTTTTGCATTCTGCTATATTAACTTTTCAAGTAGAACTAACTTTTTTTTAATTACTATTTTAAAACAATGTAAGAAAGGAAAAAATACAGTACTACCAGGTAAGTGGTGGGAATTTGAGTGAAAAAGCTAGAATGGGCTTCATCTTCAACATGCTGATTCAGATATAAAAATTCAGAATTTTCAGGACTCAAGGTTGAGGTTTTTTTCAGTTCATTTCTGGGAAGGAGAACACCTGAAATTTAATATCTAGAACCAAATTCAGTTTGTGTTTGAGTGTGACTGCTACCCAAAGCAGATCCAGCTCAGTGGAAAGAATTCTCAAGTTTTATAAGGGTAGCTACAGTATTTGCCTTTCTAGTTTGCTTAGAAAATTGTGATAGCAGGAAGAAGACTGAATAGAAAAGAGGGGAATGAAAAACAAATACATTTTAAAAAGAGGCAACTTATAAAGCAGAAGAGTTCTTCCAGATTAAAAGGCTTTGACGTAGTTGCCTGTGATGATTAACTTAAATAAAATTAAGAAAGATCTGAAAGACAATGGAGAAGAAATTATGATCAGGAATAGTATGTGGAAACTAAATTAAGTATCAATAAGACATTTCATTAGGAATGGAAAATTAGGTACAGAATCAACTGGTTACAGTGATTCACTGAGCCTACGATCTTCCACATGTAGCTCACAGGCAATTTATTGCCTGTCTTGCATCTTCATTGAAAACAAAAGTATTTTCATCACAGTATCATTATTATGTAAAAATAGGCTTTGTTGGTAGCTTTTTCCTGGGATCTTTTGTTTTATTGTGGTGTAAACACAGGTGAAGTTAATGCTGAACAGGAAACTAGGAGAGTAAAGCAGAACACAGGTGTTTTGCAGCAAATATTTTTAGCACCTTACATCCACTTCAAATTTCACAGCCAAGGTTTATCAGCATCCATCTAGAAATAAAATAAAAAAAAATCTTTATAGTAGCAAAGACAAATTCTTTTCTGAAATATGAGGATATTCTGCTTTGGCCTGTTCTCTGAACTATGTTGTAGTACAAAACACAATCTCTTCCTCATGTTATTCTCATACCCAAATAAATTTAAAATAATGGGGGGAAAAAACTAAACTGTTAAGTCCTAGTTGTTTTAAAAAAAATCAATAATTTATTTGGCAATAAATTAAGAATCTTTCTAGCCCCTTTAGTCAACTATCTCCAAGTCAAGAGTCACAGATGTTAAGAGCTGTTATGAAGCCAAGCTAATTTCCTGAAAATGAGTGCCTGAGGTTGGATGCAGAAGAATCTTACCAGCATCCGACATGACTGATAAAAAAGAAAAACAGAGCTTAGATGAGATAAAAGAAAAGGTGATAGTAGTGGAAAGAAGGAAAATTGCTATTTTTTTCCCCTTAATAATAATTCAGCTGATCATAAAGATACTCCTGCAGACACTCCTGAAAAATGGTTCCTTGACATGCTATTTCTTTTTTCTACCTGACCTAAGAATACCTACATTTGCTCCTTTCCTGTGCACTCTGCAGGTATAATGTTTCCATAAGACATCACAGGACTCCCATACTGAACCACAGGTTTTGGTTCCAGAGATCTATCTCTGTTTTATACACAATAATCAAATATCAATCTGCCCCACAGGATAGAATGGAAATGTTATGAGAACAGCAAATCCCTAGGGCCACCGACCCAACAAAACAAAGAATATTCAATTAGCTCATCAAACTAAATGTTTCTGGCCTGTTGAACAAATTGAGATCTTTTATTCAGGCCAACTAAACAATTTGGCCTTGCATTTCCTGATATAAACTCAAAAAATATTTGCAGAAATAAGCTTTTTCTGTGGAACACTTTCCTTTAAAGAGAAATCATTTTATGAAGGAAACTTCCCAGCCTGTCACTGGCTGCCCTCAAATCTCCTCAGTCTGAAAACTGTATGAGGAATCTCCTTGAATATTTGGCTTTGTTGTCTTTTGCAATGCAGTCAGGCTCCTTGTATGCCTACTTGTCACAAATGGAGGGTAAAGACTGTAATTACTAAAACCAAAAGCAATAGCCACAAAGTTGTCACAGTTTTGATCAGTCCATCTGTAATACAAATGGAAATTTAACTGAATGAGTATTATAGAACCAAATTCCAAAAGGGAGTAACCCTACAACTTTTCAAGTCATCTTTTAACTTGTCTTTTAATGTAGAAAGTTGCTCTGCCTATTTCCACAGACTCTCTAGTACTTCAGGTATTTCTAAATACAAGTCCAAAAACTCACATCAAGGCTGGAGGCAGGACAGAGTCAGGGTTGTCAAACAACAAATATTAAGACCCAAACCCACCACAGAACCAGCTAGTATGACCTCTTGCGTGATATCAGTGGTACTAATTCATCTTGCCACCCTCACAGTGTGACCAATTTCTTCTGCTTGGCTGAAATCTACACTGCACAATGACACCTTGGTCCATTCTTTTCCTTGCTATTTTAATTTCCATGGTGAGAGGATTGTTTATATATCTAATAAGAATATGTGTGGGTTTATCTTCCTGCCACTGGTCTTGTACTGCTTGTTTCTGTTATTTGAGTGTCTCTCCAAGAAGGAGTTTACACACTGTAATCAAATCATCTTTGATCTTCTGTTTAAAGAGCTAGTACTGCATTTTTAACATCTTGCTGTGAAGCACTCTTCCCAGCCCTTGCATAGTTACAGCAGCTCTTCTCCATACCCTCTCCAGCTGTTTAATATCCAAGTACGATATAGGTCTTGATTCTCTGGGACTTGTTTAGTCATTCATAACTCTGAAAAAGGATTATGAAAGAGAATCAGTAATGTGTTAAGCCAGCCAGGTAGCGGTGTAAATGACAACATCTGAAGGCCCAAGCGTATAGCATTATCACTCGAGAGATCAACAGCAAAGTTTCATTTTGCCTCTTTTCTCCTCCAAAGACTGAGGATGTTAAGGTCACATTTCAGACCCACAGTTTTGACATCATGCACCTTGAAGTTTAGTACTTTTACTCTGACTTTCATCAAATGTCAGAGTCAGCGGGTATGTCTTCTTACAAAGTCAAAGTCAAATTACAGGTTGGAAGAAATTCCTGTGAATTGAAGTCGTACAGTTCTGCTCAGCTTTATCCTTAACTGTGTCTGTGTAAATCTTTCTTTCTTGCAATTCTTCCTTCCTCATTACATCTGAGTCTTGAGTCACTGAGCAATTGTTTAAGACTCAGAATCTTAAGTATCTCTCATCTTTTTTTCACCCTGATTGGTGACATCTGTAATAAAATAAAGTATATTTCCAAGAACTAAAAAATGAAATCATACCATGAGCTGAAAACAAAAGTTAAAGAGTATGTACAGTTTTTCTGTTCTGCCTAATACAGTCATTCTCAGGCTGAATCAAGGAAAAACAATTGGCAAGACTTAAAAAGGACTCTAATAATGGCTGGTAGCAGTATATATCTGGAACCTTTCACCTTCAGAATGGATTTGGTCCAGATAGAGAGCAATTTAAAAGAAATATTGACTTCTGGATGCTTAGTGACCTGTGTAAAAATGAATTAATAATCCCAGCTGTTTCCTATAGGACATCACTAAAATTGTCAGCGCTGTTGCCAGACCAAACGGCAACCTTCATTGAAAGGTGTAAAAGATTTTTCACTTCATTTATCAATACAGCACGCATAAATAGGTCACAGAGTATCCAAAGAAACTGAAATCCTTCCAAGTCCCTGGCAGATTTTGCTCCATCCTGCAATCCATCACTTAGCTGTACGCATGTATGGACAAGTGGCCCATGTGTTCATATGTGGGACTTTGGGTTGGATGGCAAGTGACCAACTCCCTCAGGCTACTCACAATCTCAGATTGTTGAACACACATAAACTGAGAGTGCTGGGCCTCTCTGGAATGAATGGAGAAGTACGGCATGAAGAAAAAAATGAGTAGTAGACAAAACATTGACTTTCTTTCCTACAACACAGCTGGACAATGCAGCTAAAGTCATAATTTGTTGTTGGCAAAGGCCAGCAATCAATTACTATTCAGTGGAAGATGGGTTATAAATGGAGGAAAATGATATATCTCCTGAAGGTAGGTCTTAGAGATGTCAGGGATAGGTCAGAGACAGAAGAAACATCAGCCCTCTCACAGAACTCTGTGAAAATTCAGGTTTTGCTGAAAGAGCTGTTCAGTTATAAAAAGAATGTTTTGGCACATACGTTTTTCTTAAGCTTTTTGCAGGTGGTTAAAAAGACATTGTGATCCAAAACTTTAAAAGTGCAATGAAAAACAACTAATCGATCAAATCAACATCTGTATTTTTTAATTATCTAAATCATTTAGAAAAGCTGTTACCAAGAAATGGGGTTTAAATGCTATTTGTCTTATTCTTTTTTGTCATTGTATTTGTTCTCTCTTCTCATTTGGTATGTCTAATAATTCCCTTCATCCTTTGAGAACATGAGAGGTTTGCCATCTCATCTGAGATGAGAAGATGGAATGGGGTGGCAGATGAGCATAAGTACTACCACTTTCCTACTGCTCTTAACTCCAGAATGTCTCAAGAAACAGTATTTGACAGCCACATCTACAGGAGACATCAAAGCAGGAAGAGAAATGAAGATTTCTAACTTTCCAACATGATTGTGGGCAGATCACTTTTTTCCATGTGTAAAATGAGGAGGGCAGCTACTCAAAAATATTATGCAAGAAGGGATTAATTTGTATTGGCAAAGCTCTTTGACACCCTTTGAAGGTACCACAAATGAGGGACATTACTAACTATATTTATTTTACCAAATGGACATGTATTTTATCACAAACATTATCGATGTATAGCAATTAAAAGAGTATTTCAAAAAGGATCTTCAATTCCAGAGAGTGATTACTGTGAAAAAACAAGCAGCAAGTAGTGAGAAACACCAGCCCAGCAGACTGGAGAGTTCAGTCTATATGACACATAGTCCAGAATTTGTCATGGTACTAAGCTACAAAGGAAGATGAAATCCAACATTGTATACTATGGTTTAAATAGCAAGCTACTATCCTGAACCTCCAGTGGTATGCTGAAAAAAATGAATATACCTCAATTCTTCTCCGTACAGGAATTAACCATGAATGAAGACAATATGGATGGGAACACTTCTTCTAACAGCAGGCATCTTCAAACAGTAGATAACCTCTGTCGGACTTTGCTGTTTAAAACTCCAGGCTCCAAACATCTTGACCCAAAATAGCTCTCTGAATTAGCCAGATTCAGAAAATTTAGCCATCAAGTTTAGATGAAGGTGTCACCACTGCAGCCATCTAAAGTTAGGTAGATGAGTCCTGCAACAAAAAGCTGGGAGAGTAGGAGATTGACTGTTTTCAGGAAGATGATTCTTGTGCTATTCTGACATGGAGTTGAGTATCTCAAACAGCCTACAAACATTAAATCCACTTCACAATACTAATTCCAGCCTGAGATTTTGACATCTAAGAAAGTGAATCAAAATAATGAGGTCTCCCATATGCAACATGCATACGATGAGTAAGTAAATGAAACCATAATAATTAGAAACTCAAATGCAGGCAAAAAGTTGCACATAGACTGTGAATCTCTTTTTTTTTTATTTTTTTTTTCCCCTCAGGCATTAACTTATCTTGGCCAAACCCTCCTTTCTACAAGTTCAGAGATATTTTAATTTTGAACTTCAAATGAAGAGCAAATAAAACACCAAACAAACTTAGGATGTTGCACAATTGTCAGTGGGCTCCATTTTAATATTTAATGACCTGGACACCTGTGACTATCGTGAGAAATAAAAAGAATTAATTTAAAAGGAATTATTGACATAATATAACACATGATAGTCTGTTAATAAAAATGCATACTTCTAATTGAATGCTGGCACCTAGCCACCAACTAAGCATAACTTCAAAAGCAACAGCTGGGAAAGCATCTTTTAGATTTTAATTACAGTAGCTCGTAAGCCACTTATCTTTTCAACTTTTTTCTTCAGAAAGCACTTCTGTTTCATAGGAGTGAGTTCAAAGGTATTTACAACATGTAGGGTAAGAGAACTAGCTCTGACATAGTCAGACTTCACTTGTAAATTTGGATTCTGGACTGAAACAACTACTCTCAGCTTTGAAGTGTGAGTCCCATTTGAGCCTGAAAGAACACAGGCTTCAGGCTTGCTGCTCAGGTTTTTTATTTCTTTTCTATCTCTAGACACAGGATAAGAATTTCTATCATATTTGTTCTTATCTATTATTTGTATTTTAGTGTTATCTTAGGGCTGCCACCGAAATTGAAGCTTCATTATGTAAGTATTTTACTATTCAAATATACAGTGAGCATACATAATCCCAGATGATTCAGTCATGAAAAGGAGAAGGAACTACTGAAGAGTTTGAGAAATGGGTGTGGAGAGAGACCTGAGTCTTGCGAAGTGATAAATTCTGTAGCTGGATCCAGAAAGCCGTTACGCTTGTGTTTAGGAATAAAATATGAAAACCCCATTCAGTAAAGATTGAAACTCTAAATGAGTTTAAATGATTTGCTAGATTGGCTACAGTGCTTGGCATTTTTCAGGAACAAGTCCAGAGGGTGTTATGACTTATTTCATCTAAGATCTTAAGTCTTAAATCTATGCAGTTATTCTGGACTTCCTATACCATTAAAGAGAGAGAGAGAGCAAGCAGAAGCGAGACAGAGAAAAACAGCTGCTGACTGACTCTTCCCACACTAACGGAGGTTTCTACAGCCCATCCCTGTTTGCTGACTCAAGAAATCCAGATCACTTCCTTAGATTAAGTACCAACATTTTAGCCAGCTAAAATTAAACTAATTATATTCTACCTCCAATGTCTTTGAGTTTGTGGAATAACTCTCTCCCCAAAACTGGGAAATTAACTGTCTGTGATCAAGACAAGAAACTCATCCCCAAGAACATCCATCTTTGCCCCTAATAGGCCAGCTAAAGTGGGTTTTGACTGAAATAGAAACTATATAAACCAAAATAAATTTTATATTTTCTTTATACAGTTAATAAAAAAAAAAGCTGTGACTATATGGGCCTTAAAAAGAGCAAAGCTATCTCCTTTAAAATCACTGAAACAGCCATGAACTATAACAACATCAGCAGTTAATCACCAGAAAAATATTATTGGGGTACTTTAATAAGTACATTCGACATAATCAGGAGAACCTTTAAAGAAGCATTTCTAGAATGCTATGGATGTAGTGAGGTCTCGTAATACAAGAAATGCTGCAAAAAAATCACAAATTTTTCTTAAAGATAGATTTATTTATGAAGTGGAAGATATGAACTGGCAAGTGTCATGGAAGGGGACCAAACCTAAAGAGTTCTGGAGGTCTTTTGCTGTCCCATAGAAATAACATACATAGGAATATCACAATGCTGGAGGATTTTTTTTTTTAACTGTAATTCTACTGCCTAATAATTAAAAGCTCTCTCTAAACCAGTTAATATAGAAGACAGATCTGTTTACCTTTGTGCAAAATTAAAATTGCCTTTAGCATTTTTTTAGCTTTTGAAGACAGTATGCATACAAAAGTAACAGTATGACTTTATAGGAAGATAAATAAGATGCAGGAATACTTGGAGTCCTCTGTCTACTCTGCAAACATAATTCAGGCCAGATTTTGTGAAGAAACTAAGAGAAAAATCACTGTGTTTTTTGCTAAGGTATCCTGTCCTTCTAAAATGGACAGAGCCTCCAGGAGAAAATAAGACAGATAGGAACTGTGCCTCTCCCTTCTTAGACATGTATGAATCTGCCAAAGAAGCTTAGGACCTTGAGCAACAAGTTTATGAAGGAACACAATTTTCTGCACTCAATTCCAGTCCATGAGGAAGAGGCAGAACTGTGTGCTCTTCCTTGAATCCTGCTCTCCTCCATTGAAATTGCTTGTTTGAATGATAGCTACACAGTAGACCAGAGCAGTCTATATGAAAAATAAAGAAAAACATCATATATGAGAATAAGCATACCCAACTACAAAAATACCAAGTCTTCAGTCAGCATTATTGTAATCTAGCCACTGCATGCAGAGTGTATCACAAATTTTGGGACACTATAATCATGGGTATAAAGCCCTACCTGATTAACTGTTATAGCTACAACATCTTTCACAGCAAAAAGTCCAAGGTATTTCCATAAACCTTACTCTCTGCATTTATAACAAAGGATATGAAAAAGAAAAGTTAACTAAGAACCTGTGATCCAATGCAAACAAGATGACTGGAGTTTATTAATCATAAATGAAGGTGATGAGTAGTTCGGGAGGCATATAAATGAACTAGCAACCTTGCTGAAAGGTCAGCACCTTTCAATAGTAAACTGCTTACTTCAATGTAACTTTCTAGGTTTAGGGTCAGAAGGCATCCCAAAAGCAATTACTAAATCTGAAGGACACTTTACATAATTTTAGTTTTGTCTTGTTCCTCTTGTTTAATAGCTCTGGGTTTAGAAGCAGAAATAACTTCATAGTTAGGTTTTTAAGGGGTTTTGACACAGGCAGCAGCTGCAAAAGCAATAAGGATTCCCTTTCCAAGAGTTTGACCTTCTGCTTCATTGTGATTACAGTCTGATAGGCTGATCCCGAGTTAAAGAATTGGGATCATAAAATTTATTCTTTGTGTTATGGATGCCAGTGTACACCAGCCTGTTCTGAGGTTACTGTAGAACATGGATCCACTTAAAGACTGCCATTTCCATTTCGTGATAAATTTTTTCTCAGTTTGCTTACATCTCTATCTCTGGAATATGGACTCAATCCTGAAGGTAACCTTTTCTGTACTATGTAAATTTTGCTTTTTAAATTAATATAAACAATTAGTTTTGTGTACATGTCTTCTTTTGTCACAAACATTTGAGGGAAGGAGGAAAGATTTCTAATGGCATACATCCATTTATATGTCAAAGAGTTTTGTATGTCCACTAAATTAAAACATCATTTGCTGTCAAGCCTTAAAGAATTTGGCATTTTTTCTGATTTCTATTTATGACAGCTCTCAGAGGACATGCTGTGAAATACTTTTGCTTGCTTTAGAACCAATTGCATGTGACAAATGCATTAGTTTTTAATACCAGAAGTGGACATATAATTTGATGAAGTATGTCTTTATGCCATCAGCTGTTGTCTACCTCCAGCTTTTTAAAAAAGCACTCTAAACACTCTAAACAAGACCATCCCCCAGCTGCCTTGATAATTCAATCTCTGTTTCCCCTGTAACCAGACCAAAACTAGCTTGAAATCAACAGAAAGACTTCAGATGGGACTTGGATCAAGACTGCAAAGCTAAAAGTTTCTAGAGCTCTTTCTGTCACCTCTTTTTCATGGGAAAGAGTGACATTCCCTGCTGCACATGGGCTCTTTCCATAGCTCCTGTTCTGCACAGGTAAAGAACAACTTTTTCAAGGTAATGCAGGCAGTCTGATAGGACCACATCACACCCATAGAAAAAGGTATCCTGCTAAGCTAGAGCTGTGAAATTCACCTGCACTGTCTCTCTCTGCACATCACTGAGTACTCTTCCAAACTCATCGTATCTCTGCAATCATTACCATGAACTCTCAGTGTGTTTCTTCTGAGCTCATTTACGTTATTCTGAAAATCATACTAGAGCTTACACAAAGTGTGAGAGAATAACATTTATGTATATTGAGAGATTTGACCACCTCAGTAAAGATATAACCACTTTAGAAATCTGCCTCATTTTTTTTCTTAGAGCAAAATGACAATATACAGTCTACTTTTGTACCCCCACTAAATATATAAACACGTCTTAAAGTATATGTTAATCATTAACACTACTGCTTGACTCACTGAACAGCTGAAAAACACCTCATTAAATCTTTTTTTTTTCTTTTTTCACTTTTCAGTAACCAGCTGTACACCTTCTGAATTACTGTGTTGTTGAACATGTGACACTAATTTCTTTACTGTTCCAATTAAACAATTGATTTATATCTACAGTACAAAAATATTTAAGAAAGTAAGAAGGAAGAGAACATGAACAATGAGCAGTGTTTTTTTTATTTCTGTTCTGGTTTGGAAAACCTACTGGGGCAGCTGCTATAGTCTTATCACTATATTTTCATAGCTTTCTTTTTGCTGATATGTTTTTATCTAAGCCAGTCAAATGCCAAAAGAATCCAATACTGCAGATTACATTATTTGATGAATGATTCTTTTAGTCGCTAAATAATTTATTGAACAAAGATCTAGAAGCTAGTCAAATGCAGCAAAATACTACTCATCACATAAATTATTTGATTAAAAAATGGAAACAATTGTCAAAGAGTACATGTGAAAAATACTATTTGGCTTAGGTTGTTTCATACCTGTCATATACAACAGTTTAAAGAGTGAAAGAGTTTTGAGATTATTTGGTTCTAAAAGCAGATCCTAGTTGCAGAGACCTAATAATGCAGAAGCATTAAGCACTAGAGTTTTTCTGTTTGGAAAAATCACCACTTTTTTACAATTGTAGCTGCCTGACTAACAACATTCATGTTTTTTTGGATGGCATTTAAATTAAATTCCTTCTATTAACACACATGTCTTCTTTAGTATTCTAGTGGAAAAAGTAACAACAGTTTTTCTTTACTGAAAACTTAAAGGACATATCTAACTACAGGAGCAATGTCATCAATACTCCTCATGAATAGTTCTAAAATTTTAGGAGACCCTAAAATATGATTTTATCTACTGACTTACAGCAACAGCAGGGGAAATCAAATCACTGGTGAATGTCTTATTAGAGCAATCTCTCTTTGACACTTCTCTTACATCTCACTTTTACATCGTCAGTGCATTTGTTAAAATTAAAATATGTACTTACAGGTGAAAATATTTTAAGAAATAATCATATTAGGGCTTTCTAGAAAAAAGAATCACATGTGAAATAAAAAATAAAAGAGAGATAACTTAGGGATTTTAAAGTGAACTACATCTCTCTTTTGCTTAAAACCTAGAGAGTTGTACCTCCTGTAGACTGCAGGCAAGTTGCTGACTCTACATCTTTATTCACAATTTCTTTTCTTTCAATTCATTTTTCAGACTGGTTATTTTTAAGAATTGCCAACTTGTACCTTATTTCCCTTGCTAGTATCGAGATCTGTATGAAAGACAGTAAAGCTGCAGAAAGAGCCTTGACAGGTGCCTTTTTTTTTTTCTTTTTTCTAAAATACAACTTCAAAATCAAGCAAAATATCTTCCTTTATTTTACCTCCTGCCAGATGAAGTAATGCAATTTTCTGGAGAAACTCCATGCCACTGTGATGCTTACCACGCTATTCAGGTATGTCTTCCAAAGCGTAACTGATATATGATCCTTAGAGAGCTTGCATTATAGACTGTATGAATCAGCATGTCTATTTATTTCTATCGCTTATATTATTACTCTCTTTCCTCCACTTCAACTGTTAGGGCCAACAGGCAGGCCTTTCCTCTTAAACTGTGAGGTTTTAGTCACCTGGATGTACGCCCATGTTCTGCACCTTTTAAGAACAACAGTGATTAATCATTGCAGTTGACCAGTATTGCTACATGGATGGCCAACTCAACAGACAGAGCTTTGTGCAAGAGTACAGCTGCAAGAGGCAAAAAAAAAGTAGAACGCAGGCAATTTGTGAGGTCCCTGTATTCACTAAATCCCCAGAAGCTCTTCATAACCTTCTAAAGGAATTTTACAAGCTGAGTTGTCACCTAAGGCCATTTATAATAATGGCTTAATACTTGATTAGTAGCACTGTCTTGAACTGGCAGGAGCATGGACTTAGTTATCTAACATGTAATATCTATCTACTATGATCCCAAAATTCTCTTCCATTTCTACCTTAAAATCTCACTGTGAAGAAAAGAACAATTTAATAAGAGGGACACCACTCAGGTTCTTATTTTTCAGATGATCACAAAATGGCTGATGGAAATTCTGAAGGAATACTGGAAAAATACTACAAGTTGTTTTAATTCAATTTTTTTAAGTCACAAATTGGAAAATCATGATGTAGGGTCACTCAGCACAAGTAGAGTACTAGTGATGAATCTAGTATTTACAAAGTAAAAGCTTATATGTATATAATATTAATTGCTACAAATTGAGGCACATAACTCATTTACATGCCAGCATATTATATTTACTTTTATTATTGATTCATAGATAAGGAAGTGCATTTAAAAAAATAAATCTTGCCATTCTAAAACTATGTAGTGATTAGGAGTAGAAATTTGCATGATTTTTAGTATCAGGGATTACTTCTATTATTAAAAGAAATTCAATTGATTATTAAAATTTACTGGAGTTCATTATTTGATGACGTTTTTATGATATCAACATATTTATTTGGAACATATCCATTTAATTAAAAATTTATGTTGGATATTAATGAAATATTTTGCTTAAAACACATATTCTTTTATCATGTGGTAGCGTACTAGAGAAGTGAAAAACTAATTTTTGGAGAAAGTTGAAATTTTTCTATTGAGAGAAAATTGAAATGTAAATATTGCATCCTAATACAAAATCAAATCAAACCTTGAAATATCAGAATTTTCTCAGGGAATAGAAATTCAGTCATTTCTCATTACACTGTTACATCAAAAAGAATAAAGGTCTATTTGACAATGATTGTGTTGCCTTTTTTGTGATTGTGATTATCTTAGATCAAAGTGTTACCTGAAAATCAGATTAAAGCATGCCTGTAGGTAATGTATAAAACAACATTTTCCCCTTTGTGTTGATGAAGAAGCAGTGCTGTTCTTTCCCTTTTAATATGAATACATTGCTGTTTCAATCTTTTCTTAAGAAAATAAACAAACAACACCAAAAGTAAAAATTAATAAATCTTGCTGTATTTTGTCCCAGGATCCATACATTCATTTCTTTTATAACCATGTGAAGGTCTACACAGTCCTAGAATTTTTAAAAATCTCTTTCTATAGCAAATTATCTTCAATATGAAAAGTCTCAGCACCTCTTGGTGCCCCTTTTAACCACATCAAGCAAGGCAAATTCATATGGTTTGATGCAGAAAACAAAATAATCATGTTAATCACAAAAGTATATTTCTCCCTTGTCTTTTGCACTAAGAAACTCAATTCTCAGCCACCAAACAGAACTCCTATTCTCAAGGACACATCTTTTGTATCTCAGTCAAATTCTGACGACAGCTTTTTCAAAGTCACAAGGGACAAGATTTCCCTATGTCCTATCTTTATAAAAAGAAAAGCATGGTTCTTATATAGAGTTTCTAGTCTCATTTTCTTGATGGTTTTTCTCCTGTTTTTCCATTATCTTTAAAAAATATATGGCAATAAGGACAGCCAAAGTCTGTAGCAGGTTACTAGGTATGTTGTGTCATCTCTGTTCATGCAATCATAGAATGGTTTAGGTTGGAAGGGACCTTAAAGGTCATGTTGTTCCAACCCCCCTGTCTCGGGAAGGGACACCTCCTGCTAGACCAGATTTCTCAAAGCCCCATCCAGCCTGGTCTTGAACATTTACAGGGATGAACATTTCCCTGGGCAACTTGTTCCAGTGTCTCACCACCCCCATAGTGCAAAATTTCTTCCTGATACCTAATGCAAATCTACCCTCTTCCAGTTTGAAGCCACTATGCCTTGTCCTATCACTACACGCTGTTATAAAAAGTCCCTTCCCACCTTTCCTGTAGGCCTCCTTTAAGTACTGAAAGGCTGTGATAAGGTCTCCCCAGAGCCTTCTCTTCTCCAGGATGAACAGCCCCATCTCTCTCAGCCTGCCATTGTAGACAAAGTGCTCCAACCCTCAGTTTCAAGTAAATATCATCTATTTCTGTTCCTGTGATGGAGGCAAAAATTACCAGTAACAGAGCTGTGACAAAGAGCTCACTAGTATATTAAACCACTGCAAATATTTATTCAAAGACAATGGATCAGAACCCTTCAGTACAGCTCGTTAGACATTTCATCTTCTGCTGACTTAGTTAAGGTAATGAGAACTATAACACTATTTCCAGCCGTGGTCATTAATATGTTAGAAAGGCTATTATAAAATAAAAAAAAAATAACACTTCAAATCTCTGTTATTGGCTTGCCCTCAAAGATGATATCTATGAATATTGCTTAGAATTTCACCAAAAAAACACCCCAACCAGTTACATGATATAATAAATTTATTGCTATTCAAATGTATCTATTTTGCTTTACAAATTTTAGAAGCCTCATTAGAGATTTTAGGATCATTGGAAGTAAAGAAAACTCTTTACTGACTCATTTCTGGCAAAATGCTTCTTTCTACCCCTCCACTATTCTGAGTCCCCAGATTAGAAACACATTATTCCGATAGCTTCAGTGTGATTCAGTTGTTGAGAATAGGTTTGCATTTTTACATCTGAAGCAAAAGCAATCTTTCCTCAACTAACACTATGGAAATCAAATAATAGAGAAGAATAACTTATTTCTATACCCTGGGAATTTGAGAAACCCCAAGCATTGTCCCCGTGCCTACACCCAAACAAGGGCCTTTTAGCCTTTTTTAAATAAAAAAAAAACAGTTTCATGCTTGGCTCATTACAGTGAAACCACTGCAGATTAAACCTCTCTATCAATTACAAGCAGCTGAACATCCTTTAGCATCAAACAGAATGACAAAAAGCTACACTATAATGAGTAATGGCTAAGGCCAATTGCTATTTAATTATGTAGATGACTTAACATCCTTTCATTGATGTTATCTGTATGTTTCAGGATGAAAGTTATCATGCATTGCTTTGCTACAGCTCTTACAGCATACGATAGCAGAAGCAAAAAGGAAGTCTTTACCAAATAGAAATGGCTATAACTAGCAAAATATATCAGCCCAGCAATACAAGTCACACTTCACCATGCAACTACAGCAGATAGAGGCTTCAACATATTGTGGAAAAAAGAAATTCACACATGACAGCTTACAGTGGGTAGGAAGCTTGAAAGAGAGAACGACAACCGCAGCAGCAAGAGCCTAAGCCATGAGCAGTTCCCATGAAGACGTCTGGTCTCTGAATTTTGTTAGTGGGAGATAACGAGGACAGTGAAGTTAGTCATAACATGAGAGATATTTTAGATGGGAAGGACCTGTTAGGTCATCTGTCCATCCCCCTGCCTAGGCAGGATTATACTTTGCAGTATCTTCTCAAAAAAGATTGCACAGAACAATTTCACATGAGCAGAGGAATGGAGTAACGGACATAATAGATCTTTTCCATCTCTAACTTCTACAAGTCAAGAGGTCCAGTCTGTAGCTGGTGTGAGGTGGCTGTGGGCACAAATACTGCAAGTATTCTAAGAAAGGAAATTTGGAGGAAAATTCTACCCACGGATCAAATCATGCAAGTGTATGCAAAATGTGATGTATAATGTTAGTGAGTACAGAAATTACCCCATAAAGGACATTTTCAATTCAGTGACCCCATTTTTGTGGGCATGGTGCTGCATTTTTGACATATTATATATGTGCATCACATCATTCAGACAGATAGATCTATACTTCTTTAAAAAGATATATAAACTAAATGCTTTCCACGAATATTATTGATGGAATCTTGCACTTATAAGTATTTAAGCTTCCATTTTGAGACTATAAAAACAGGTATTATTCTAGAAAACATTTGCTTGTATATTTACAGGAAGTGCAGGGTCCTGCACTTCGGTCACAACAACCCCAGGCAGCGCTACAGGCTTGGGGCAGAGTGGCTGGAGAGCTG
>JAOXNG010000001.1:71000430-71031225 GCA_028566535.1 Scolopax minor | reverse complement strand
TAGTTCAATCCTAAAGTCCACATTTTATAAACTACTCAGGCCTTTCTGTCATGGAAAGGAAGCAGCAGTCAATTTCTTAGATGGAGGACTGACAACTCTCAAAGATTAATGACATTACTGGTTACTTATTTGGCTGACAGTCAGGCACTGCTTTGTTATATTTAATCTCAGCAATATATTAGTTAAAATGGGTGCAAATATCTATGTTGTACATTAGTTTCTGTTTATCTTCTGAGACAGCCCCAGCAGTGAATCTTACCAACCTCTTTTTCTCTGTTGAGGGATCTCAGCATCTCAACAGTCACACACTGGAAGAGTCTTTTGAATTCTGCTTTTTAGAAGTAAATTATACGAAAGATTGTGAGAAAGAAGTGTGGATACATTATCACAGGTGGAAGCAGCCTTTCACACAAGTGGACTTGGAGAATGCTCTGTGGAGTGCTTCCAACAGGTGATGCCAAGTAATTCACAAATTGGAAGAAGGAATAAAAAATAATGGCTGGAGTTAGGTCTTTGCAACCAAATCCTGACACCTTTCTCTAGTCATCAATATTATTCTTTCAAGTGGCATTAGGATTTGTCACTAAGTGTATAACTGCTCTTTTCTAAAGGTAGGTACAGCTGAAAAATACAAATTATAGGCAAGGCACTTTCATATTTCAGAGCTTGTAAATCATTATAGAACCAGTTTTCTTAGCAAACTTCCTGGAAAAAATTAATAGATTACATCCTTTGGGCAAAAGCGGCCCAACCCAGCAAAGATGCATCAGATGTTGCAGTCAATTTAAAATGAAAGCGATAAATCTACAGTAGCAGTATTCATGTTTTAGAAAAAGTCTTGGATGATTCATTCCATACAAAAAGGCACTGGGAATTTTTAATTACTCAAAATTAGGTAAATAGCAACTTGTAATAAATGGCAGAAAAGCAATACAGAACACTCTGGACATGAGCAAATTCTTGCAAAGTCATTATAAAAACATTTGTGCTCCTTGAAGTCAAGCTTCTACAGCAAATCATTTCCATTCAAAAAGGAGGTTTTAAGAATTCCACATGAAGCCAGCTGCCTGTGTGTTCACTGCATTGACATAGGTGTTGCCACAACAGAATAAGCCATTTCAACTGGTCTTTCCCAAATGGGACCTTGATGATCCATTTTGAAAGTTTCAAAGGTTGGCAGAAATCCTCTACAGTGCATTCACTGTACCTCCCCACTGAGGGAAAGAAGAGATGTTTTTCATGCCAACTAATCATGAAATAAAGTCTTCTGAAAAACTATGCTGGTCCCTTAAAAACAAATAAATATTTATTTACAGGGAAAAATGGTTAAAGGAAGAATTATGAAGGATCTGCCAAACAACAGAAAGTAAGTAAAACTCCCCACAGCCTCAGAATTTTTTTCCTCTAACCTACCAATGCAGTCAGGACAAGTAAACTAATAAGGCAGTCTGAACAAACTCAAATAATATTTTTTTTTCTGCAACCTTAGCATTACCTAGCTGATTACTTTTCAGTACACACACACACACACACACACACAGTGCAACAATTTATTTTAATGTAATGCTGCCCCCTTGTGCTTTTGTATACAAGGAAGTTTTTGTCAATAACCAAGGTTTGTAGCAACTAAAGAAAAACAAGAAATCAGCCTTTTCTTCAGCTCTGAGCTTTCTTACAGATTTTTTCACTTGAGCAGTAATTTGATCTTATGCAACAATCAGCAGTCTTAAAGCCTAAGGAAATATGAATTAACATAAAAATTAAAGATAGGGTAAAATGAAAGCACACCATATGTTAGCAAAAAGATGAAAAACAAGGACAAAGGTCAGATCAAACAAAGTTATAGTAAGCTACTGAAAATCAGTGCAAAATACATGTTTAGATTTTATACATTAAGTTGTAGTATGCCAAGACAAAGAACTGGGTTTTTACAGAGGAAGGCAAAGGAAAAGCCATATGGCACAATGGGAATGAGAACTCTAGAGCTCAGGAAATCAGTCTCCTTCACACTAAGAATCCAGTGCCCGTCAGCCTTTTGTTACCAACTGCTGGAAATCCTTGCCATAAGATCTTGTCAAGGGTGCCATGGTAAAGGCACTACAAGCTTTTGAGAACCTCACACAAGAAAAGTATCTCTCTGAAAATTTGGCTTGGATTCGATTATTGATCTACTGCCTTTGTAGTTCTGGTAACCATGGACTGTCAGGTAGATTTGTCTTCCTTAGAGATGGGTCCCCATGAAATTGCTAATTGTTCAAGCTAGGAGAACTTGATACCTTTATAGATGGCATAGTTTATGGCTGAAAACAAGAAAATTCATCCTAGCGTGTTTTAAGAAAACTGAATGTTCAAAAAATGTTATAAGACAAAGTGAAGCATTTAGGCATGATACAGACCCATGGAAGTATAACATCAATACTTACAGACATTTCTTTTGAACTTTAAACAAGTCCTGCATCCTGAAGCACCTTTTTTTTTTGATGACTACTTCCTGCAATTCCATATGAATAATAACAAGGCTTATGTGTTCATTTACCTTTTAAATGCATATTAGGCAGATCTATTTTCTTTGAAAATATACATTGTGTTTTCAAGCTTTCACAAGGCTTACTGATAATCAGTAAGCCCTTACTATCACAGAACAAATTCCCATACAGAGATATCTATATGCTTACTCTGTACGAGTGTTGTATCCAGGCTACTGAATACATCCATGACCCTTACTGCTCATTTTTCCTTCTAAATTTCACAGATGAAAAAAATATTCATGAATAAAACAAAACAAAAAATACTTATTTGGGTCAAGAAGAGTGTAACAATTTCAGGAAATGTTTAGTAAAAAAATATGAAAAGGAAGTTGGAAGTGTTTTGTTCTGATAGCTAGTAAATAAAAGAAACACTCCCATTGTCAGCTAGAATTGGTTTTCCTTTCAAATTTACTGTCTTTGTATTTTAAATGTTTCTAAGCTTTTACAAAGTCAGTGAAATGAAGCTAAACAAAACTCTTTGTTTCAGTCTGAATAACACCTTCAATTTGAACTGAGATAATTTTTCAGCTTTTCAGAATGCTAAAGAAAAATTGAGTATTTTTAATTTAAGGCTGACCTGAAATAATTTTAAATTGTGTATTTCAACTTGACCACTGACCTGACTAAAACCCAACAGAGTTATTTAAGAAAGTCTACTGTAAATAATATTTATCTCCAAAATTTCTATTCCTTACCTTGTTTCATTACAACTTATCCTTCTTATTAATTTTTGATATGGAAACTCAGCAGATGCCTCGTGCATAGCTAAGAGCCTACAGTGTATTATTAGAACGTGTGAAGAAGCATGCAAAGTGCCATCCTCTGATTTTCCCCTCTCTCTCATGAACATAGATCTAAAAGGTAGATAATTTAAGTATGTTGGCACTCTGTCTGAAGCTATGCTAGTCATTTTTAAACTCCATTTTCTCACTTCTCTTCTCAACATATAAGTCTTACGTAAATTAAATTAACTTGGCCAGAATCACAAGCTGAGCGTCATCCTCTGTGACACCCAGGTGACAAAAATAATGGGCTGTAAAGCAACTGTAAAAACCTGTCAGGGAATTGTCTGGTTACAAAAAGAAATTGTGGCTCACTGCCCACACCTCTTTGTGGCTTCTGGGAAAAGATGGAACCCCAGTGGTAGGTCCTGGGGCAGGAGGGGTCATGGGGGTAAGACTGTGGCACTCACTTGTTATATTGTCACTCCAGGTACCAGATCTAGGATTTCGGGAGATGTAGGCAATGATACTATGCCCATTCACACCTGAGTAGAACTCACTGCAGAAACAATCTGACTGATAGCCATCTTAATAGCGATTCTAAATTTGTAAACCATCTTTCAATTAATTCCGTTTAAAAATCTAAGTTCTATTACTTTCAATGACAATGTGGCTAAGACCTCAGGAACTTTTGGCTAGTGATGGTCCTTCAGAAAGTGCTCATTAATAAGGGAAAACTTTTACTGTATGCTTTCTAAGCAATACATAACCAGTAATATTAATATGCCTTCATTTCTGTTTTTGTGGGCCTCGAAGGAAAAATATTGTTGACCTTAATAGTTTCTTCTAGTTTCCTGCTTATAATTTCTTCTAGTTTCCTGAACTGATTTCTCTTGGATTCTTTCAGGATACCATTCTTTTCTGGTTTTTGACCTACCTTGTATTTTCCTCATTTTCCTCCATTATTTCTGGGTTTTCAATCAATTCTATTTTCAGATAGATGTCTATATTTTTTAAGAAACTTTTGCTATAGTTACTGTGATCATTATTATTAAAGGACTTACTACATGTAACCCACCACCTTCTTCCACCATTTCAAAAAGGCATGTAAACAAGGCAGTTATTCATGATAGCTACAGATGTCTATCTTAGGGTGCCTGAGATGTTTTTAGCAAAAGCAGAAAGAGTCCTCTGGGGTCAAGCCATAGCAAAAAAAGAGTTAGGCTAGTATAAAATTGGTTTCTGAATTTGTCTTTGACATTACATTGCCTATACTAAGACTTTCTAAAAAAAAAATTTAAAATTGTGTGTCAAAGTTTGACTGTATGAATGCCTCCCAAATTATTAACAATAGGCATTAGTAAGCACTGTACCACCTGATCAAATATTTATCCTGCCAAAATCTAAAAAAACCCTCAAAGTCAATTTATTTGTTACAGTATAGCATGTTGTGGAACAAGCTAGGCAGTCCAAGCCAAAATTTTTAAGTCTGTCTGAGGCAAAAAGTACAGATAGCAGGAGCAACAATTCAGCCAATCAATTTCTAAACAACTCCTGGATCTATTTGGCACTCACTGGATCAAAACCAGTGTCTCATCTTGAAAGCAAGGAAGCTGCTTTATTTAGAGAATGGAGACTACTTCACCCACATGTAGTCTTGTTTTCACCGAAAGGTCAAATTCAAGACAAATATATTTCTGTGGTGACCCAGTCACACTGTAGGAAAGCATTCATCGTTGTAATGGCACTACTGATGCACCAAGTTTTGTTGCCTGAGTCAGTGGCTGACACCACTCTTGTACATGACAGCTTGAATGTCTGTGTTAGCTTTGTAGCCAGAAGCATACAACATTGGAGACACATCTGGAAATTGGGTTTTATCTCATCTAAGCCTGGAATCTTCAGTACTACTTAGATTTATCTGGGATGAAAGTAAAACCTTTCCTAATTGCTTGTGTTTCAAAAAAAAAAAAAAAAAAAAAAAAATCCACCCAGAAAAAAGATCAGTTCTTTTTAATGGCAGTTTCATCTATGAAGTTAAAAATACATTTCAATTAATTCTTATTTGACCTAAGCAATTTAACTTACTCCTAAAAATAATAATAATAATAATAATTTAAAAAATATATTAAGTCTCCTGCGTTTTATTTGTGAGTGAATCCAAGATAAGTGTTGACTGAAAACATGTGTAGCATATCTTGTGAGAAGCCAATAGAAAAATCAAAAATAATACTGCTTACAGTGAAACAGAAAGCTTACGACAAGGATATTGAGACTTAATTCTTGAGAACAAAAAAAATAACCTGGTTTTCAGAAAGAATTTTTTAGTGGAGAGATCTGATGAACCACAGCATAGTCTCCCAAGACATGAGTCTTATTGCATGAGTTTCTTAAAACAATGCAAAGCACTCAAGAGTAGAGTGTAGGGAACAATCTAAATTGGTCCCCCGGGTAAGGACTAGCTGACCTAATTGGTATTTCCCATCTTTAATTTATGTGATCATACAGTATGCTGTTATCTTTTCATTACATTAACCCATAGGGTCAAACATTCCTCTTGTGAAGTTCCATTGGCACAAGCAGATCTGCACCAGGGCTCAAATTGGTCTACACTATTTAAATATGAAATGAAGTTCAAACATAGCTGTAATCAGCCTTATGGAGTAATATTATTTTCAAGCAAGAAGACCATGTGTTTCCCCTTTATGAAAGACAGATAATTTTATCAATGCAAACTTTATCAAATATAATACCCATCAAATATTACATGCCAGAACAGCACTAAACTACTTAGAGTGGTAAATAAAACATTAGTTTGTAAAAGTATTTGGATTCTTCCTCACATTATTGCAATGTTTTATTCATATGCCACTTATATATTCTCTTCATTCTGTTAATCTAAGTGACCAGCATGTGATCAAACAGTACAGTTCTACGTAGTTCTTCTTTGAGATTGTACAGCACCTCCATCACCTTCAAGATGATGGCACAAGAGGAATGCCACTGTGGCAGTCTCAGTTAACAAACATGTGCCTTTTAATTTGTCTATCAATCTCTTTTCACCAGCTCGCATCACTGATGTCAAGTAAAACATTGCTAAATTCTGGAAAAATCTTCAAATTATAGTTTCTATAAAATGAAAAATATCAGTTTTCTGAAAGTAAGTGATGGTGGCAGTCCAAAACAGATCTCTTCAGAGGTCTGCCAATGATGTGGAGATGTGTTTTATAAGAAGCAGAAACATAGGCAATAATTCTGTCTTTTATTTTATTTTATTCTTGTTCTCTTAATTAAGGACATCAAAATATCTTAACCCATGATTTCCAGTCTGCCTGAAAAATGCTAAGTGTAAGGAAATGATATGCCTTTGTTTACTCATTTGTAAAACGACTCTGAAGTCTTTCTGAAATTCTTGCAAGGCACCTCATGGCAGTGGTGACACAAAGTCAAATTTGCAAATTTGGAGCTAAAAACTTTAGGCATTGAATGAGTTGCTAAAAAATATTTCATCTAAGCTGATATGTGATGGACAGACAGACAAATGGTTTCATATATAATCAATCAAGCAACAATTCAATTTTCTCTAAGAAAGCCAAAACCTGCTGAACTAGAACTACTTGGATTCTGAAATGCAAGTGTGCTTCACAGAAGCTGTTGTGAAGGCCTTTTATGTCGAGCCTTTGGGACCAAACCCCAAGAGAAGGATGACAGTGGAGCAGCTTAGATGGTGTTGATTATGTCTGTATTAGAGGAACCTTAGAGGGCTTTCTAGTTTCTGAGCCTGCATCCACTGTCTGGTCACATCCAGCCTTCACGCAGGTTCTCACCTTGCTGTTAAGAACATGGTAGAATTGAAGAGCAGAACTAAGGGCTTCTCACAGCCAGCTACAGAAACTGTTCTTTATTTGCTCCATTTATGTCTTCAAAAGAAGGCATTCATAAACCAGAATTCTGATCATGACCACGTAAGAAAAGTTCGTCTTTGACCCATGACACGAACTTTAAAAATGTTTATCTCCATGAGGACAGAGATCAGGACCCAACAACAGGATGGAATCTGCATGGAGATCAACAGAAGATGAAAGACTTCAAGCTTTATACAAATGGGGCTGCAAAATCAAATGGGCTTATTAATCTTAGGTATAAGAAGTCATAACAGAAATTGCATTAATTTCATCTAAAAGATTTTTTCTTTTTAAAATTTTGGTTTGCTTTTGTCAAGAGCAAATATTAATATTTTTCTTTGAAAATGAAAATAAATGTGTGAGTTTGTTTTCTTTCCTTGTCATTTTGTTTCTATAGCCTGAGAAATATGTTACTTTTAATCTTGTCTCGGGGAATAGAAAAAAAATAAAAAGAGTGAAGATATGAAGGGTGAAATTTCAGTGATAATTACTGTGCATCAAATAGGTGTATGAAGCCCAGTACATAAAATGCTTTCATCATTTGGGGAAAAAAAAAAAAAAAAAGCCCCTGAAAAATCTATGAACTGTCAGAAACAGGGTGAGAATTGCAAAGCTATACTATCTGCCTTACCAAAGGGTTACTTCATCAAGTAACTTATAAGTTACAGGCACACATCACTGTTGAGGGAAAAGTAATTTGTTGTAATCATTTTTAATTATAGTTATTCTTAATTATCTTTGCTGTATGTTTAAACATTAAAATACAAACAGTGCTGCCATAGCACAGATGGTTGGTGCCTGCTATGCAGACTGTCAGGCTTCATTTAAGCACCACTGTCATTTTTTCTTACAGTTGTAACTAAAAGAAGTAATGCACTTTCTCTGAACCATAATTATTAATGTTTTAAGAAGAATATCTACCATAAAGTACCCAAACAAAGACATTCTGAAGCAAAACCCCTTCCTTCTCTACAACAGAGGCATTTGAAACCTGAACCCAAAATCTGGATGTACCACTGAAATTATATTCATAAGGGAAAGCCTACAGGCTAGTTCGAGCTGTAAGAAGCTAGGATCTGAGTGTTGAGGGCAGGGCAGCACCCCCTACAAAAGGAACAGAAAGAAATTATTAGATTTTGTTATTTCTTCCCCACCAACTGTGGTTTCCTCTGTCTTTAAAGATATTTTAAATAAAAATTAGATGATGGATTTGTTCTCTTTTTACTGCTGCATGTATAAGTACAAGCATACTGCTCCTTGCTGTATTTATTTGTGACATTAAGAACCATTTTCCCCAAACCAAAGTGAAATATTTCTAAAATGAGCTATCACTTTACTGCTAGAGCATCTTTATATCCTGTGAAAGCTCAGAGTCATTTCATGTGAATTCTCAACCCAAGAATGTAAAAATAAGTTCAAAATTATGTGACAGAAAAGTCTCAGTTCTGGGAGAACTTCTTCTTTCTTCAAAACAGATCCAAGGAGATGAAGAGCAGAGGAGAAACGTGAAACGTTTACAAATTTAAGTACTCAAGAAAAGACTGTACCTGGCCAATAAAGTTCTTCAAGGAGATTTGAAAGGTGCGATTGACTGAACATAGTTCCTAAACGCTAGTTTGAAACACTACGTGGAGGAATAAATGACACACCATAAAAGATGGATCAGTGGGTGCAGGAACAACAACAGGCAGCTTTATATGTTAAATGGTATAGCTAATTGTGCAATAAAGTGTCTGTATATGTCACATACAGATATGTGTAGTCTGGTACTGACTTTCCAATCATCATTTCAACTTTGTCATCATTCTATCATGAAAGTGGTATCTTGTTTCTTCCAGAAACTCCATTAGCCTAATTCCAACTAGTCTGCAAATTACACATGATATGTATATTAATGATTCCTTAGATTTTATGAACAATTATTTTCACTCTTTCATTCTCTGCTTCTGTCGGTTCTCAAAAATGCAGTTCTAATTTACAGGACAGAACAATCCTTTAGGTTGATCTAAAGAGATACCATTCCCATCTTGCAGATAAAAATATTCAATGAACTTTTTGTCATGACTTACAGCAAAGGAGAAGAAAAGAGCCAAACACACATTTATTTGAGCAGAGTCCATTTAGAACTCTTGTACCAGCAGGAAACCCAAGCCATTTCCCTGAAGACCTGGAACTTCCACTGTGGTGAGTGACTCAGTGCCACAGAAGAAAATTCACCATGGATAAAGCTGACACAAAGCTTGATTTACACTTTCAATACGGAGCTGAAACAGGCATATGGATTTTATGACAGGGCTTTACTTCATAACATGTCTAGCACAATGAGACCAACTTGCTGAGTGCATTTAGGCCCTACCACGATGTGAATGTGAACAGTAAGAGCATTACTGAAATGAACAGTAAGTAACATTGGAAAGTTGCCTGTTTTGGATTTGTACACTTCCATCCATATCACATTTACTTGAGCCATGAATGCTCACCATGCTGCTCCCTCAGCATGCTTTAATTAATGCTTATTCCAGAAGAAGAAAACCACGCTCTCTCTCTAAAGTCCCTTACTTCATTCCTGGTCCCAGTACCATAGGCATCCTTCAGTATTTTATGCCTTTTTAAGGTGGTAAAGTTCCACAAATGGGCTCATTTTTTTCCTAGAAAATGGGCATATTTAATGTCTCATTTCTCATATGTCATCAAAAAGATACCATGTAGTAGTTTCTGACCTGGTTTGAAAGTCTCCTTATTCCATTATCAATTTGCTGAGCCTCCTACTGCCACATTATATAGTTTTAGTGTTAATTTTTAATATTATTTTCATGCATTTTTAAGGTAAGAGTGTTTTTTTTTAACTAGAGTGCAATAATAGCTTCTCAATATTAAATAAATAATGTCACAGCGTTGAGACAATTATGATTTTTTGACAGTGTTGATATATTATTGTTTCAGCTACAGAAATTCATCTGTTTTATGTATTTTATGGGCATTTTTTTGTTCTTTACCCTTCTTTTTTGATTTTTGAAAAATTAAATTTGTCCAATTGCCAAGATGCTTACCTCAGGCCAATACTGACTAGCACTTCAGGGCTGGATTTCTTTTTTTTTGCTACAAATCAATTCATTGCACAATATCTACCTCCATTTCCAAAAGATCTATAGCAACATTCCAGAAAAAAAAGGTGATAGAAGCAATGTTTTATGAATCAGGCTCCTTTTGATGTTAGGTAGTGGGATTAAAACCTTTGTGAAAATTCAACATGGTGTTGTCATAAAATGCAAGTCAGTATGAGACCCCATGAGGTTTTAGAGGTCTTGTGTCCTTCAGAAAACTTTTATCTAAAGAAAATAGTTTGTATGGGTGAAACCACTAGATGCACATCCACTTCCTAAATAATCTTAAAAAAATACACATGTAGGGGATATGAGATATGGGTTTTGACAAATCTAAACTTTCAGAGTAAGACATTTAAGAACTTTGCTCAGAAGAAATATATAAACTGCTACTTTACATAAAAATTGAATTTTCAGTTCAATAGAAAATCCCAGCCTCCTCTCTTTCTCCTCATCACTGCTGCTCCCATGTCCTTCCTCCAATTTTTTAAAGTGAGTTTTGATTTTTTATGAAAAAAATTCTACAATAAAAGCTGAGAGAATAGTATATATTATCAGAGACACAAAAGAATTTTATAGATAAATATTTTTTCAATAAAAATTATGGCCATTTCAATATATATCAGAAGATGAACATTTCAGACAACAGAAAGGTTTCTAAATGTAATACAAGTCATGGGGATTCAGTGCTGTCTTGCAACATCTTCAAGAGATTTTTCGATATCATTTAGTAATAAATATATTCAATTCTTGCCTAGAGAACTCCACTCTTAACAGAAACAATGAGGCAACCTCAATGTTAATGGCTTCTATACACTACTCTGATGCATCAATATGCACTTGCCTTTGCTCATGTTCTCCCTCTCTATCCCTTATTCTCAGCCATGCTGACTTTTAACTTGCACTGTTAGTAAAAAAGCTGAATTGGGAGCATTAGAATCTCCCAACTGATCTTTTTTTAAAATAAAAAGTAAAGTTAAAAACCACTTCAACAAAAGGTAAAGCACTCTTAAAAGCCACAGACACCTGCAAAGGTCAGTTTTAAATTAGAAGCCACCGCCATTTGGGGCAGAGGGAGGAGAGCTATGGGATAAGTCCAAGAAAACTAAAAAGGAACAAAAAAATAGAAGAAAAAATTAAGACACAAAGTAGTTTAACTATGTTTTTTAAATACACAGAGCCACATCACATAAAAGACAATGTATGTCTATGCAATGAAAACACCATCCAATCATACAATGTTCTCAGAATGTGAAGAGGTCACAAAGCATTCAGGGTAGCATCTTCAAATGGCAATTAACCTAGGTGTCTCTTTCTAATTAAAATCAGTGAGGTTTAGGTTGTATCTTTTCATGTTTCTTGCTGATTGCCCAGTGCTGAGGACTAAAGTCATCAGCTTCACATATTACAGGAAAGCTGTTATCTGAGAAAAAAAGAATTTCATCTTCTTGCAAATACTCTTAGATGTAGTTGGTATGTAGTCCAGATAAAGTCACTTATTCATAGGCACCTTCAGACATAACAGATGTAGGCAGGTGGGAATTAAACAACTTTGGTTGCAATAACACTCATTAAGAAATGGGAGGAAAAGTAAGTCTTTAAAGTCATGATTTTCCATGGTCTGGAAAGTTAAGTCAAGATAAATGGTTGAAAATCATAGTTTAAATTTGTATTTAGATATCTGATAAGTAAGTTGGATTCCAGAAGTGACAAGTTACTCACCAGCTCAGACTTGACTAAAATTTCAATTCTCAGCACTTCTGAAAATCTTTCCACTTCCTTAAGTGCCTGAATGTGGATTTGAGAACCTAAGTTCAAGTAATGTTTTAAAATTCAGTTCATATTTACGTACCTTAGGATCCTCCCTGAGAACCAACCACAATAATTTTTTTATCTCAAGCAATATTAAAGTCTTAGTAAAGGTTATGAAGTTGCAAATATTGTACCATAACAGCAAGTTCTAATTCACCAATCCCTCCCTGAGGATACATTTTCATAGCAACTTCTAGAATTAACTCTTACGAATTAACCTGTTAGAAGAATCACTGTAACCAGATGAAAGATTATTACCACACACACGTAAGTGAATCCAAAAGCCATAAATGGCAGAGTCTAATTCCTGCTAAAAAAATTATAGGCTTTTTAGCTTCTATGTCCCAGTGCACCAACCCTTTTTCTATGATCATAGACAACCCCGGTACAATGGTATGATACAATAATTCTACTTTTATAGGTTGGAATGTAGTAGTATTTGCTACCAAGAAATAAACTTCTTCAAGGTCAATGACAAAGCTAGACATTATACCTAGACTGTCTTCCTTCCATGCCTAGATTTTAGACAGTATCCAGAAAGCTACTTTATTCTCTGCAAAGGCACTAAAGCAGGCATAAGTGACCTAGCATACTAATCCTGCTAAACAGCAGAAAGGACTGCTATTCTTTACTTTTGCTTACAAAGGTTTGACATTAACAGAGGAAGTTAACGTGTTTCCAGTACACAAATGCCCAAATCAAGGGCCAGAACATCAGGGCTCGACAAATCTAGGCTGATTTACAGGAGCTGTGGATTTGGCACATGCTGTCTACTAGCACAAAACCTGCATAGATATTCCATGGCACCTCTGATCACTGGACTGATTGTTTAATTGTCATCTTCCTCTCTCTCCTGGGGTCCCTATGCGAGGTAATAAGACTCAACTGTGGTTTTGAGAAATTATTTTTTAAAAAAATACTTTGGCAAAAATCTTTGTGCCTCCTATGTGTTTATTTATTCATTACATGAATCTCTTTGTTAGATATAGTATTTGCTAATGGATGCAGATAAAGCTTTTCATTCCTTTTTTACACGTGCAATTTGATTTGCAAGCAATAGGGGAACACCATATTTGGATTGTGAGGGGATATTGGAAGCCAAGAAAACAACTTGCACACAGTTTATTTTATTTCTTTGCTTAAAGCAACTCTGTTTGATAAAAGAAGTATTAAATATGGACACATGCACACAACATGTTCAGTGCATTGTGCTGAATAAAAGAGGCAACACAGTTTCCATCTCACAAAGATAAGATTTTTTTTTTTTTTTTTGTGGCTCCATTACAAGATCATCACATTTTAGGATCAGTCCAATCAGGACAGTCAAGCTCAGTCCTACTTCTAAGTGCAAATAAACCTGAGTGACCTATAGCATTGCTGATGTGAATTAATCTCAAATCTGTAGATGTTCAGTCAGAGCTAAACCCAACTCCATACCAAAACCTACTAGATATGATGACTAAGATAAAACACTTACGCAAGTAGAGATGTTGTCATTGCTGTAATTAGTAGGATTAATTAACATCAAGTCCCATAAACCTCCAACAAGCACTAAAAGCACAAGAAAGTTCAGCTGAAGACCCTCACAAAGAAGAGAGGAGCAGGGAGTACACAGATCAGGGGATGGATGTGGTGTGACTATTTAATAGAAGTGAAGGTAGCAAAAATCTACAAGACAAATGCTGTATGAGAGGGAGCACGAGGCTGCAACAACACCCTATGATATAGGCCATAACACCAGACCATGCTGACTGAGCGCCAGATTTATACTCTCCAGGTCTCTGAATCTGTGGCCCCTCCCTAATTACATGAATTAATGCATTGTTTCCTGGGATTTTGTTACATAACGTTACCCAATTCACATTAAAGGTATAACTTGAAATGCAATGACTGTATTATAGACTGTACCTTGAAAAGATAAGTCACATGTACGTCATGAAGCCCAAAAATAATATTTACTACTTACTTTATTCCTCAAGGCCTAAGTCAACTAATATTGTAGTTCCTACAGGAAATTTAAGTTCTTTGCCACCGAGAGCCTAACCTAAAGTGGTTTTACTTTACAGTTAACACACAAAAAAAAGTTAAGCTGTGACTAGAAGAACTAATTGTAGCCTTGAAACCCTAGCTATGGACAACAGAACTGCAGAGGATTTTTCCAACCAAAAAAATAGTTCTGAGGTTTTTTTGGCCTTTAATGACTTATGGTCATTCCTCATTATACTTTGCTCCTTCAGCAACAGGAGGAAAATCAAGTTCTCTTAATATTTCATAGACTTCACACCAAAGGAATTGAGTCACTTTGCATCACGTTTTAAAGATACTGCTTTTGAAAACTGCTGTTTGTCTTAAGTAACGTTCTTTTCTCACAAAACCAGTCACATGAGAAGATCTGCTCATTTTGCACTTTCTGACTATGATAATTTCATTGTAAATATACATTGTACAGAAGTTACTGTGTATCATTTAATTGAGGTAAATCTGTTAATTCTTATAATAAATCTTAACACAGAAATTGTATTTTATTTTTTAAATCCTTACCAAGACTGATGCTGCTGTAAGAGATTTTTGGAACAGATGGTTTGTTCTTGTGTGTGATGCTTTTCTTTCCTCCTCTCTCTTTTTTTTTTTTTTCATTTAAAGCACGTATTGTTAACACTTGACCTGATGTGTTTCTTTGAATAATTATTCTGGCATCCTTAACACACACAAAAAAATATCTGAGATTTTAATCCTTACTAGTAACCTAAATATAATTTAAGAAACTAAGAAATGTCAAACATGCTTGTAAATAACACTAAGCATGGTAGGCTTGGTGTTTTTCTCCATCAGCTCTAACTCTGCCTTCTGTGTGTGTGTTACCTTCATTAGGTGGGTGACTTTAGCAATTAAAGAACTGAACCCATGTGATGTGGGTTACCCTAAACAACATAATTCCTTTGAGGAGTTTCTCAATATATCACAGGATTGGATCCTCAGTTCTCTTCCAGTTGTTACCCAAGTGAGTAATCAATGAAACTCCTTGATTGAGCAATAACTTCTTAAGAGGGAAAATACTGAAAAGTCTCTTCTCTATACAAAAAAGATTGTTAAACAATGCTAGGATACCTTTACTCTTCAGTGCTTTTCCATCACTGAAGTATTTCAGGACTTGGTGTTACCAGAACAGAGAAGAGTTCAATAGGAAAAAACTTCCAAACCAGAGTCACTCATATGTGCAACATTTAACAAACCCATCACATGTTCCTGGACAACTGCAAGTGTTTTACTCATTTACTGCATACCCTGTGCTCAGATTTTAGAGAGAGACATGCAGTTTACATCCATTCTCTATGGCAAGGACCATAAACCTCTTAATTTACAGTGTACTAAACTGTTCCTCCAACTCAGGGCCAAGCAATACAGTAGGAACCCACTTGTTATGAACTCACCCAGGAAAGACTCCAATATGCAGTTCCTTTCACTCTTTTAGACTGGTAGAGAATAAGCACTGCTGAGACATCATTTTATCTATCTGTTGAAGGCCCCAGCTTTCATGGGTATGTCAGGAGATGCTGAATCATCATATTATATGAAAAATGAAGACCAAGTGAAACAAATCAAAGATCATGAAAGTAAAATAAGATGACAAAATGGGTCCATGCAACTGAAATGTATCTGCACCTTTTGAGACTCTCTCAGGTGTGAGATTATTCTGAGATTTCAGACTTGTAGCTGAATAGTAATATGTAAAAGACAGTGAAAGCCACTCCTATCCAAGAAGTTCTGACACAGTCTTTTAGCTCCCAAGAATTAAAACCAAAACAGACTCCAAATTGTCAACTCCCTCTCCACTTTCAACTCTCAGCTAAGATAAGAGTTTCCCAAAACAAGCTTGAAAATCTAAGCATCTCCTCTTTTGAGATTACCAATTTAAATACTGTGTGGATGCCATAGGCAACTGTTTTTTTTTCTGTGAGGATCTACAGCACATGTCATTACTTACAGTGCAATGTTAATACTTACTATTTTCTGTCACTTTAGTACGATCAGCCTAACTGAAACTGTAAATATTTTGAATCAATGTAAAATTAATGCATCTTTGCTATATTTTACTTGTATGTCTGTAAGTATGTGTGCATATAAATATATTCCCGTATAAATGTATTCCCTTACGCACAAAATTTTTTACAGAGAATTAAGGTCGCCTCCGTTCATTTCTTAAGCCTAACCCACATAAAACGTACAGTGCTAGATGAATTCATGCTAACTGGGAATGTGGATCTACAGCCACCAAGGAGTAGTAAAAAGAAAGCAGAGATGGGCATCCAAAGTAATCTCTGTCCATGTATTAGCACATAAATATTCAAGGTCATCCTCCTCCACAAAAAAACCCCAAACTTTTAGTTTTCATCAACATATTATCTCGGATAGATTTACAAGAGGGGCTAGAGGAAGACTGTCCCTTCACTGGAAGAGCATGCCATGGTATACATCCTGTTGGACAATAAAGACTGTGCTGTTTCAACATACTGTCTTTGCCTACCCAAAAAACTCCATCCTTAGTGATACAGTCAACTCCTTCCAATAATATTCAGACACACCATCTTAATTTTAGCTTCAGCTACATTAATATCTGTTACCAACCCAGACTTTAGAAAAATACAGAGCTGATTTATACTTTAGAAGAGAAATTAAAGATCAAAAAGATTTATTAGGGTTACTCTACCATCCCCCCTCCCAGTGCATAATCATTCCCCACCGTATATTTTTTATGGTAATTAGACACTCAGGGCTCAATCCTACAGAATGCTAAGTGTTCTGGACCAGTCCAGCAGAGCGATTACGTATGTGCTTAACTGTAAGTGCCTGAGCAATCCCTCAAAACTTAGCTATGAATAGGTGAGCCATCCTCTCCATTTAAGCAGAGGCAGCATTATTTTCCAGGATTAGGTTCAGAGGCTCAGCATTCAGAGGAATAGATCTAAAGCTTTGTTTATGTCACCTTTGTATCTAAAATGTCCCACTGCTATTGCTGTAGCAACAATGATGATGTCAGTATTGGCACCCTGCTTGTAGCAGCAACTGGTGCCGATTTTCAGTGAACAAGTTTGCGTAACATTATGCTCCTTAAAGAGTGATCACCTTTGAGCCAAGCCAGCTACAGCAAAGCTGTAAAGAAAGCTTTACAAAACTCCAGGACCACTGCAACAACCACTTGAAATAAAAAATGTATGGCCAAAGCAAAACTTGTACTTAATCCAGTGATATGCTCTTGGTAAATCATGCTTGCTTATGAGCCTGCTGCTGCCAGAAGCTCCAAAAATGATGGCTGCCCTTCCAGCCCCACAAGGAAATGAAAGCAGCAGAGGCAAAAGCAGCCCAATTTCATGAGGGAGGAAAGATATCCACCTCTTCACTGCACAGTGCCTGTACACACATCTCCGTCCTTTTTTCTCTTCCTTCTCTCCATACTTTGATTCCATAAACACCTACATAGAGAAGTGTGCATTGTACAAGCAGTTATAAAGGGAAAGATCTGCCCTCTCTACACACCTCTTGGGTGTGTGGTAGTAGAACAGAACTGAATCAATACGTTAAAATTGATTTAAACATATGTTTAAATGTCAAAATGTATTTAAATGCCTTTAGGTTATTTAGATTATACACATAGAAGAAACATATTCTATACCAACAAGATCATGCTAATATTTTAAATAAACACACAAAACATAGGGCTGACTCTCTGCAGATGTCCGTGAAGTTTATAATCTTTAATTTTTATTCCAAACACATTAATGTTTCTTACTTCAAAATGACCTGGGTAAACTGTGAAATTTGCTTAAGCTATTAAGAGTAAATCTGTCACACTGACAATTTCAAGCGGTGTCCTTATTGCTAAAAGGGCATATACTGTAAGTTACAGGCTTAATGGCTATTGCTTTTTGCCCTGATGTGCACAAGTCCTTTACCTTCACGTTTATTTATTTCCTGATAAACAATCAATGTACAAAAATAGAAAAGCCAAATGGATTAAGAGGCTGGTTCTACCCTGATCTCAGTATAACAAAAAGGGCTTGTTGTCATGAGTAGAATCATACCTACAGTTACAGTATTGTCACTGATGATTGAATAGATGAGTATGAAACAGCATCAGAACAAGTACAGCTTGTCTTGTTCCTGAAGGTTAGAGGTCCCACACTCTGCTTAAGTCATTAACATGAACATATGCAGAGCACAGGAAATTTATGTGCATCTTCTGTGCTATGCAAACGTTTGACTGCCTAGCCCTGTAGCTGTGGTCTAAAACCCTGTCCTTTTGACACTTACATGTCAGCTTTGCTTTATCCATGAAAACAACATAACTACTCATGAACATAAAAGTGCACGCATGAGTGTTTGCTGGGAGAGCTTTACCCACGTGGACTTGCCTACGATTGACTTTAACAGGTCAGCAAATAACTATGAGGCTTCCATTTTACAGATATTACATGGAATCAGACTAGTGGAAATAGAAAATGTAATACTGCAAACGGCAAGTTGTAGATGTACTGTGGAAATTCAGAACTGTCTCTCTTCATCTAAGACACAACTGTCTTTTACTGATGAGACCGTGTATGAAATGTTTTACACTTATACACTAATTGTAACTTGAGAGTAATTTCCTAGCCCTTGTCACAAACCCTGCATCAAGGGAACAAACAGTAATTCTGTGCCTCAGAAAGCAGTTGATCCTTAAAGATTACAATAAAACCCACAGGGATTATAGAGAATTATTCAAAAATAAAACTAAAAGTGGGCGCTGTTTTGGAGAGAGCAAATGATTGGGAATATGTTAGGTGTAAACCAGAGCAGAGGAAAATTTAGTCCAAGGACCAGGAAACGATTCCTAACAATGAAGTCTAGTAGAGTGTCAGGAGGGGAAAGTGGTGGAAGAGCTCATCCGCTGTGTCACTTAAAGCTGCACAAAACAAAGTACTTGTGGTGTACTGGCTAGAATAATTCTGCATTATCACAGAGAGGGTTAAACAACTGTTGACCCAGCAGCTCTCCTCACTATTTCTCTGATTCTAAACATCACATGTTATGTAGGTGGAGAGGTAAGGGTCATTGCTGCAGGAAAAAATTAACACGTGTGGTGATGTCTCAGATGTTACCGTACGTACTATATACAACTGAAATCCCTGGGAGGAAAATATATGCAGGGCAGATTTGTGGAGGACCTTCTAGTTTTATATGTCTCACCAGGCATAATGGATTTTTACTCAAATAAGTGTTTTGAGTGAAATTAGCAGCTAGCAGCCTGATCCAGCTCTCAGTGCAGCCACAAAACCCAACCTATATTTACTGTATGTACAGAAAGGTACGCTCTCAAAAAGGCAGACTTTGGAAGTCATTCCTCACCAGGCTTCATAAAGATGCCTGCTACAGAATGGAAGGTTTTCAAGAGATAAAGCAGAGGAGGTGAAATCATTAATAAATTACAAGGAAGAGAGAGAACCAAAACATGAGACCAAGGAAGAGTTATAAAGGAAACCTGATCGCGGTGAGTGCAAAGCCTGTTAGAGACGGGCAGAGGAGAGAGAGGGGAGTGCAGCCAGACGGGAGCATCGCACACGCGCTACTCCCTGCCCACCGCATCGCCTTGCAGAGACAGACATCCTCTCTTACTGGTTTGGCTGGCTGCTGGGGCCATTGACAACCATCTGAAACCTTGGAGTTAAGTCGAGTGGAGTGCTTTCAGAACAGCTCATGGCGGGATGGAGTCAGGCTGTCTGTCCATTCCAACCCACATCGCGAGCACCTAGGGTTTAATCTAAGCATGGGACTTATGACTGCAAGTATATCATTATATTGGCGTATCATATTGACTTTCTGATAATGTTCTAAGCCAGTCAGGTAAGAAAGAGAAAGTGCCACTGGGTACAAATTGTGGCATCAATTCTCTGCCAGACTGATCAATTGAATTTATATATTACCTCCAGCTGCGTACTTAAAATCTATAGTTTCACTCCCTCCAGTGCACAGCTCACAGTTTAAGTAATTGCAAATACAAATGAATTTTAAAAGGATTTAGCAGGCTTTAAATTAAAAATGTGCGAACATTGTTATTTTAAGCACTCTAAATTATTTACTAATATAACCCAGCTGATTCACTTTTCTCTTCTTTCTGTGTTTCCTTGATTTTTTGATCCCTGAAGCCTCAGTGGAGCTTAACATTCCTCCAATAAACTGGAAACAGTAAAATAATGCTCTATTTTACCCAATTAAAAAAAAAATCTTCAAATTTAGTCTACAAAATAACTAACAAAATGTCATCAGTACAAGGACTGTTGAATCCTGCATTAGAAACAGCCCAGTCATCAAGAGATATAAATATGCACTTAACTGAAGGAAAAAGTCTAAACGCTTAAAGTTAAGCCAGGAAGATACCTCTGTACTGTTAAAAAAAAATCTTGCCAAAAGAAGAAATAAATTACAGTGAAATATTTCTTACATTTCATAATTTATAGAGAATGAATGTCTGATGCAAACATTGAACACAGAGTCTTAGCTGATGTTTTTAGGCTGCCTAGTTGGTTTATGTGTCTGTTTCTTATCTCCAGTTTTACTCCCACTTTCTTTTTTTTTTTTTTTTTTTTTTTGACCAGTTCAAGAACCACATCACTGGTCACTTAGAATGCAAGGTAGTCTTAATCACACTTAAAGAAGAAAAGCTCCTCTCTTCCTGGAAAAATATATTTTGCTTATTGGGCCTTGTCCATTGACTTTTATGAAAAGGAGCACTCATTTCCAGAAATGCCAATACACAGAAAAATACTTTTTTTTCGGTTTTCAAATATTTGTGTAACAGATACCAATGGTATTGCAGATTACAGAAGATTTACTTTCAAAATTGTTGGGTTTTCTCTAAAACTATAGCATGTAAGGAACATGGTCAAGCACACTGAAATACAAAATAGAAGTAGACCTATTTTCCTGGCCAGACTAGCTGGATTCTAGGTTTCATTGAGTTCTCCAGCAAGAGAAAAAAAAAGTCTGTTTTCTCAGGAATGGAGAGCCACAAATCTAGACATCAAAAGCAACAAAAAAAGAACAAACATTGGAACAAAAAACACTTCAAAAGGGAGAGCGAGCAGGAAACCCTCCTCCTCATGCCAGCTGAATGGTTTGAATTGAAAAATCCTGGTTTTAATAGAACATTTACAAAATAGAGATCCTCAATAGGAATTCCTCAGACAATCCTAATTTTGACCCAGAATCCAAATGTATAGACATCAGCACTGTAGCAGACATTTCATTCCCCATCAGTTCTGCTACATACTGCAAGAGAATTTCACCCTTTGGCATAATGGGAAGATTGAAAACTTGTATTCATGGAATTACCTGCAAGTTGAATTGCCAGAGGTACTGTATTTTTTTTGCCATGTTATTTGTTTGCTTTTAATATGAATGTTATCCTCCTGCAATTGTGCTATTTCTCCCAAGTAATATTTCCATTTAAGGACTGTGTTTGATAGTCATTAGTTTTCAGGGCCAAAAAAGGCACTGAGTGATAAACATTAAAGGTCATAAATTTAAATATTTCAATTTAGATCTAACTTTATGAAATTTAGATAGTTTTATCCATTTATGCCTACATACATACATTGATATTGTTTTCAATTCTGTTTTGCTTAAATAATAAGTTTATTTAAATATTCTAGTTTTTGTTAACTGTATTGCAATTATGTTTGAAAAAGCCTCAAAGTGAAGCAGAATAGATATGTTTCTAAGTGCAGGAAAATGGATTTTAATATACAGAATAGACAGTGAAATCAATGATTGCATTATATTTTTGGCAGGATTTAACTGACTGGGCACTAAGAGAAAAGAAAAATAAGTTGTCTGCATGTAACATTAATTTATTAATAACTAGAAATTATTATTGCAAACAAGTTAGGTAATCAAAATCAACTGGCAATTGTCTTTTCTGATCTGCTTGAACTTACAACTTCATTATGTACACATAGACATCCTTTGAGTAAGGCCCTTGATATTTGCTCTCCAAATGCCATGCCGCAGGATTTTGGTTCTGCTCCCTGACTGGAAGAGCCAAGCTCTACAGCCAAACTCTACAGCTCTACAGCTGCTCCAACCACAGCAAGTTTTGGTTCCTTGTTTATTGGAACACATTTTGAGACAAAACCATGACTTACAGATCTGGAATCTGCTGTCTGAAAACATTAATAGGAACAAAAGTTTTCTTAGATTATTCACAAATGTTATTGAACAATAAAAAACTCTGCACAGGCTCTAGCCACACCCAGCATCTAGTTAGTCTAAAATGACTTTTAACATTTTTTTTACACTGTTTCAGCACTTCAAATCCAAAGCATTCTGTTTTTTCTCTCTTTTTGGTGTATTTCTTTAATCCATGTATTTTATTAAAATTGTTCATCTAGTAGTTTCTCTTTTTAAGCCGTTTCGGGTTTTATTTTTCATTTCTGCCAAGTTTATGTTTAACAATAAATCACTGAGTTTGGCTAAAACACATGTAAGGAGGAGAAGAAGTGTGATTCTTAGACTCAGGGTTTCATATGATAATTCAGCTTGGAAGGGAGTCACATGTATCTTTTTTAGACTATGATTTTTTTCATATTCCATTAATTAGCTTACATTCTGGAAGTCATATAAGAAACAATGCAAACATTTCTTGTACTTCACACAGCTAGCAGCTCACTATTGCAGTTTGTAGAGTTTAACTCCAATATCACTGAGGATCATTTAAATTAAAATAAATTTAAATAAAATTAAAGTAATCATAAGATTTAAGAGCTTGTTTAATCAACATCTGGATGGCATCAAGATAAGAGGAATTTTTTTCCTTTTAAAAAATGTTTAATATCATCAGTAAATAGAAAAAAGTAGCTTAACTTTTCTTGAATTGTCATTCAGAATGTAGATTTTAAAGTTATCTATAAAATATATGTTATATTTAATATTTTATTTATTTTTCAATGTTTAATCTCCTTGATGAGGAATATAGAAAGCATTTAAGATAAATAATTCTCAAATATTTAAAGAGTAATGCAAATATGTATAACAATGAAATTTTGTCTGCTCAAGATGTCTTTCAAGTCATTAATTTTCTGGGAGGCCATTTTACTTCCATAATACTTGCTTTAAACAAGAAGTACTCAGAGCTGAGTGCACCCAGAATTTTCCCATTGACATGAAGTATAAACACAGCTATAGGCAAAGATGTTTGTTATTTTTAAGAAACTGAGAAACATGTTTGCACAACATCTTTGTCTTTATTTTTTTTTTTTTTTTAGATTTTTAGATTTCAGTCCCTGGAGAGAAGTTATGATTTGGGTTTTTTCCTGTGTTCAGCATATTTCAATTAATCCATTTTACACTCCATTTCTCATGTATAAATTCCAATGTTTAAGAGAAGTCTAGCAATAAGGAGATGAATTCCTATTTGATACTGGTTGGCTAAGCACCTAAGGGCAGATTAGGGACAGATACTAAAAAGAAGTTCCTTTGGGGCATATTCAAAGTGTAATCATACATTGTATACAGAATCTGCCACAACACAGCCCATACCTGCAATGGTTTCTGTGTGCCACAAACCCAAAACTATTAAATCCATGCACTCACAGAGCAGCTGGCAGCTCAGATGTGATGTCCAAGGTATTGGACATGATAGTGTTTGTTCACAAATTATAATCTAAGGTTTTTGCCAGCTTCTCTCTTAGGGGAATAGGTGTGTTAGAAAATTTTATTTCAAACCACATGACATGGCTATTCATCTCAAGAACCTATATTACCCTGCCAAAAAGGAAGAAATGGAAATAATTAATGACATGGTTATTAGGTTTCCAAGTGATAGCCTCTGAGACCTGGAATTTGCTTGTAAAACTTGCCTGCACTGTAGTTTGGCTCTCCTGAAATGGAAAGTGAGAGAACTTCTCACTTTCATTGAATGATTCTATGATTCTGTGAACCACAGAATTGCTATGTCTCAGACGGCAGACTGTGGAATAAGGGAACCTATACTTGAAGGATGCTTATATTTAATGAATATACTTGCCAACATGTTAAAGTCTAATTTTTTGTGACCAAGACGAAAAAATTGATAGGAAATATGCACAAAATATTAATGTAAGATATCTAAAGTATGCTTGAGCTTCTTTTAACTTGTTAAAGAACCTTTGTCCATAACACAAGCATCTTCATAGGTCATTTCACAGACTTTTTAACAATAAGATAGCAGTACCTGATTAAGGGTAAGGGAAAGAATTTCAGTCTGAGTTGGGCACCATTCCACAAAATGAAAACATTTACACTGGAGAAATGTGGACACATCCCAATTTATTTTATTCAAATGTTTGTGCCTGCAAAACTGCCCTTAAAATTTCACAACCAATGCACTTGTGGAGGATGTGTCTAGGCATTTCTTGCTCCAGTTGGTCTGGAAGTACTGCCAGAAGTATCACAGTTGTCTTGTATTTCTGTTTCTGTATTAAAATTGATCCAGGAATTGAACCAGAAGAAAGAAAAAGAAATACAGCTGAGTGTGGAGAGGAAGCACATGTCATGCAAATGCAGGCTTGATTATTTTATTTAACATTCATGTAGTTGTTATCTTTGGACGGAAGAATAAATTATGATTAATAATCTTCCTCCTCCTTTTGGTTATTATCTTTTAATAAAAGACAAACAGGAAAGTAACTGTCTTATATAAGCAATGTGAGAGATCAGATGTGAAAGATAAATGAGTATACAAGGGTTCAAGAAGTGTAAACTATGCTTTTTTGAAATAAGTAGAGATTCTGTAAACAATACTGGAATTAATAATACAATTTTTTAAAGCAACAGTTTGTTCCTAAACAGTTTATGTAACTTGAGCCAAATCTATTCCTTGTGTATGTATACTCACATGGATTTGTTTCAAACACTAGTAAAGTCAATGGTAGGAAAATTCTCTCAGGAGACTCCTCATCAGGATCATTAGTCAGTACAGTTTTGACCCTGTATGCTAACTGGTAGACTAGAGGCATGATCATTACTTTTTTTTTCATGAAAAATTCTTCAAAGCAAATATTCTGTGCTATCAATTAAAAAATGCTAACCAGGTCACTGAAAAAAAAAAAAAAAACAAAACACATAGGTTTTTTTATGTGGTGTTAAGTTGCATGTCACTGTATAGTAATAAGTCACATGTCAGGCACAAAACTTCAATCACTTTTCAGATTACTTTAAAAAGAAATAACACACATGCCTATTTATCTGCATTCTTTTAAAGAGATTGTTTTATTAATATAGCTTCTCCACAAATTTCCTGGGCCTGTTCCTCAGCTGTGCAAACATCAGTGGTCCATTGAGCCCTTAATGAACCTACTGTAATTGTGCACAAGGTGAGGACAATAGCAGTTAAGCTAAACATGACATGAGGGAAATTAAACATTGAGCAGACTTGTTATATTCACTCTACACAAAAAATGTAAAGTGAAGTGATTCTGGATCTTCAACCATGGTGGGTGAATTCATCCCCCTGAAGATAGCTAGAAAATATTTCTTTTAAATCTAAGCTGAGAAAAGGCTGCATGAGAAAAAGCAAGAGAATGAGAAAACACTAAAACTACCACCAAGTTGCTGCTCTAGTGGAAGCAGAATTCCTTTAATCTATAGAACTATACAATGCATGTCAATCATGCCTAATCATGCCTAAAATAGTGGGTGACATATGTGAAGTATGGGTAGTAACATCTGAAATTAACTTTTTCTTTGTACCAGAATAAGGAACTCTCATGTGAGAGAAAGGGGAGAAGTGATCCAGCACTAGATGAGAAAAAGGACGGTTTTCCCACTAATAGCAAGACTAACAGAGCTACCCATTGACATAACAGAAAAACACTCCGCAATATAAGCAAAGATTGGCCTCTGGTGAGAAAATTGAGTTAATAATTATTCATTGTTTGGGATTTTGTCAAATGGAATGCTTTTAAAATAAGCTACTAAAAACAAGCGGTATCGCAGCAGCAAAAGTGTTTGCATAGTATGATTTTGGAGACACATATGATGTAGGGCCAGGAATTCAAAGGGAACTGGGAGAAAACAAGAGGTCCAATCACCCTGTTGGGTACCCTGTTGAAAATGCAGACACTTAAAATTCCCCTGCAATGATTGCCTGGCTCAGGAGATGATTAAGCCCTACAGACTGCCATGTTGTCAACTGTTGTTTGGGGTCGTTGAGTATATGATGTTAGGCATAACTTTAAATGCTCTCTAAATTGGCCTAAGCTCTACTAAAATTCACAGACAATACATTTCTTCATCTTTCTTAACTAGAAGATCAGATCCAATGGGCATGAATAGACAGAGTGTGTGATTGAAAATATACTTGAGTTGGTCATGGTTCTGTTCAGAGGAGAAGGGATGGAAGCATTGCTCTATTCTTTGTTGGGTGACAGCCCTCATAACAGGCTCATCTATTTACTCCTCCTCTTCCTCTGAGGCCAGTTAAAATCTAATCAATCCATGCTAACAAGAAGTGATTCAGGAGAGGATGTGGAGAGTAATTACTTCTAGTCATACATTACTTTTTTGGTGCCAGGGTGCCTCCAGGCAGAGAAGCAGATACATGTCTGGATCTCCTGCATTGCCACCTCCAAGATGTGAAATAAAAATGCAGCACTGTGGTCAACGCTTGCATTCTTGTGAGTCTAGGAGGAAGTACCGAGCTGGTACACAGACCCCTGGAAAAAATCTGGAGATGTGAATCCCAACCAGATGACATTTATTGCAACCCAAAGTATCTTCTCTGCTCTGCAACACTGGGTATTGGCAAACAGCTCCAGGACCAGAGCTCTGGCTTTCTTTATTGCCTTAGTACCACAATTTTATTCACAAACCTTATGGTCCAACCACTTCTGGAAATATTTTAGGGCCCAAGATGCTCCTAAGAGCCTGATCCTTGGCACCTGTCCAGGGCCATGAACTACACTTACTGGCCAGAACATAACAGTTAGTCCCCAAGGCAGAAAGACACAAGATGACCAAGTTTTTCCTTAGTCTTTTGCCCTTTCTCTGTTGGAGAAAAGTCTTGAAGGCAGCTGTGTACAGCCTAAAAGTAACATGGGGAATATTTTTAGTGACATCAAATAGCTGCCTTGCTAGACTTCACAGAGCTGGTCAAGTAAGCAGAATATTCAGCTGACAAGTAGCCATTTTTTCTATCATTGTATTATTTCTTAATGTAAACCCATCCTCTGGGGCTGTGGAAAAAATAAAACAAAAGATTGAGATCTGAACGGACTTAATGTCCTCAGGTTGAAAATCTATACTATTGTGAGGAATTTTACCTTGCTTTCAACTTCATCTGTTTTTTAACCAGAAGTCCCACATTTTGTCCCTGTCCATCAGCAACAAAACACTTTAAAAAACAAAAATAGTTCAGGGAATGATAGGTATCCTTAACTTATATAAGGAGCCTGCAAAGCTGTACAATCATTCCCATCATTTCATGACAGTGTAGATGTTTTAATAGGCAGGGATAGACTAATGGACCCCTTTGCTGGCCCATTAAATCCACTTCTTTATTAACAGCATCAAAAATAGAGCTAAAATGGCTAGAGTTTAAATTTTATATGAATAATATTAATTAATTAAATTTTTAAACTTAGGTCATTGGAAAAAACTGTATTTAAGTTGAATTTCCTGATTAATGGTGTGTGAATTTTGTTGAGGAAGACCCAAATGCATTGAAAAAATTCTGTCACTGGAACTCTGGTATAAGTGAAGCAAAGAGTGTGCGTAAAAGCATCAAGGTATTGAAAAATGTATTCTAACTTTTCCTTATCTCTTACTCTTTAAAACCTTGTTCTGTAATGTTTGGTACATGGAGCAATCTAAAGAACCTCACTATAGGTTCCTTAGAAATGCATAGAGTCTTAGTAGGTCATACAGGAAGTAGAACAGTGGAATGTCAGTGGGGATTTAGGTTAATGCACAGCATTACTATACCTCTCCACTCTCCGCACTGCTCCCAGACTAAGCCTATTACTGTGGTGTATCTGGCTTCAAAAAAACAGGGACACATAACATTCCATCAGCTTTTTTCTTTATGGAAAGCAACTGAAAAATTATATATACGCATATGGAAGGTGAAATGTCCTTATTTTGATGAAACTTTTGAAAGACAAAATTTAAATCTCCTTTTCACAGCTTCATTTTTGTGGGAATAAAAAGAAATAAAAATAAAAAGAACTCTTTTTCAGTGTCTTTCTGCCAGACTTTTTAATCCACTGAAAATTAGGTGTGAGGGGAAAATTTTAAAATTTTTGTTCTAATACTGAAATGAAACCTTATCAGTATTTTGAAACTTTCATCAATAACATTGATAAAACATTTTTTAAAATTGATTCTTTAATGTTTTTTAAAGCTGTTATGGGTTATTTGAATTTTGTTTTTAATTCATTCTGCTCTACCCTTCAAGAGCAGAACTGTTAGCTTTGCTTTCAGAATTCAGGCCAGATTTTCCTTCTTTTCCTTCTTACTTTAAGTAAGAAACCTTAGCCTCTGTCATTCTTCCTCAGGTATGGCTTTGCATTTGTGAACACTGACCAGTGCAAATGCTCATATATAAAAGTCTACATGATGTTATCTGCCATGGTGTACATAAACACAGACCTGTTGAGTTATTAGATTACAAACATAGTGATAATAGAAAAGCAAGCTGAAAGGTACTGCTATAAGCCTTTTGCTTTCCAAACTTTTCTGAAAAGGGTTGTCTGACCAGGTTCACTGCAAACAGCTACATCCCAAAGCACTACTCTGCAGTCAGTACACAAGTTTCTTCTCACCGGATCTTGAATGGGCCCTCATTCATTCCTTCCTTGGGAGGGAGAGGAAGACAGCAAAGACTGATTCTGCTCCTGACATCTGTGGTTCAAATAGGTATCTACATGAGGATCATGAGGATGAGATGAGCCCAGACCTCAGTAATATGCTGGAAGCATGTTATTCTCGCACAAGCCTGTAGTCATTAAGTACTTTAAAATAAAACATCTAGAATTAACTTTAACGTATGTAGTAGCTCATTTTAATCAACAGCTTTTTTTAAGATCCTAATTTAGCCTTTTTTTTTTTTAATCATTTTTCGGTGGAACAAACTCTTACTCAATATTTGTGTATGTTGGTTTGTTGTTAATGTCAGTGTGTATATAAGCTTGTTGGAGTTTGAAGGGTTTGGGTTGATTGGCTTTGCTTTTGGTGGGAGGATTAGGAGGACAAGAGGAAGAAGGGAGACCTGGTAGAATATACAATAGATTTGAAGACTTAAAAATCTTAAGCAATGGACAAACAAACTAAATTCTGAACATGTGTTGGAGATGACAGAACACCTTCCCATCTGCTCTTCCCTGTCCACAAGAAAGTAGAGAAGTGTAATATAGGAAACATCTGGGTTAGAAAATAAAATTCCCAAATTAGATCACCACAAACCAGTAGTTAATGAAACATTAGGCTCTCCTCAGCACTGGAATGAATTATTCATTTCCAGCTAAAATTGTGGGGTAATCTTTTCTCATCTGAATGGAATGTTTTGCAACAATCATTTGTTTTATTTGCATTTATTCCCCTTTTTCTATCTAAAATTTTATTCCAGACTGAATTAAATAGTAAATGCTAGTAAATTAGTTTCATGTTGTGCTTTAGTGAAGTTCTTCACAGATAATAAGATTTGATTTGAAAAGAATTTATGTAGGACTCAAGTGTTAATGTTTATGCAACTGTACATATCTTGTGAATTCTGTATCATAGCGCTGAGAGAGTACATGCTACAGCTCCTTACCTGTACCTGTCCATTTAGAAGACCTACATCAGCCATGAAAACTGCTGTTACAGTCTACTCCTTATCACTCGGAAACTTTATGAATCACAGGACTCTGTCTCACATGAACAGGAATATTTCCAGATAGGAAACAGAATACCAGCCCAACATTAATTGTCACATTTGGTTCAAATGAGCACAGTATTCCAAACAACCTGGTTAAAAAGAGATTAGTCAAGCATCAGAGAGAGAGAAAACAAATGAGAAACTGACATGAATGGCACAAATGACAAAAAAACAAGAAACAAAAAAAAAAAAAAACCAAAACACCAGAAGTATTTGTTCTTAAATGTTTGCTCCAGATTCTTCATATGAGATGTATATTTTGGTTGCTGATGATTGCTGAGTGTTTAGATATGTTTGATTGGAATAATCAGTGCATTAAAAAAGTAGTACACTAATAAATTTACAATTAGCAGTGGATGCCTCACTTCTGTGCATTTTCATAGAATACTAAATTGCTTTACCATAGAAACATGCCATAAAATTTCTAATCTAATGCACACTGAAAGTTTTGCATGACTTTAGTGAGTTGCAGAGGCCAGACAAAACCTGTTCGATCACTCATACTGTCTAAAACATCAGACACATTTCAGAAACGTATTGAGTCGCTCCACCATTTGCCTCTAAGATGTGTAATTGGTATTGCTCTGGGACCAAGGTATTGATTTTCTGCCCCTCTGGACCAGTCACTGAGTGACCAGGTGAGACATTTAATGCCCAGTGTTGTTCCTGATCAAGACCTCTGTTTACAAGAACAATAGTGAAAGGAAAATCGTGAGGGTGGTAGTCATAACAGCCATCATGGGAGCACATATCTGCTGGAAACTGCTCAACCAGGGAACTGGCCAGTTCTATCATCCC
>JAOXNG010000001.1:70942795-70956067 GCA_028566535.1 Scolopax minor | reverse complement strand
CATTCCCTCTCTCCAGCATGTTGACCACGCCACACAGCTTGGTGTCATTGTCAAACTTGCTGAGCATGCACTCAATCCCACTGTCCATGTTGGCAAGAAAGATTTTAAACAGTACTGGTGGCAGGGTCAGAATAAGTCAGAAACTGTTTCCAACTATAGCATAAATGGGGCTGTGCTTTAGAGAAGGAAAAGGTAAATTTGAGAGACAATTCATTTATTTGTGAAGCAGATCTGTGTAGATGTTCCATGCCTTTTCCCTTAATTCATAAGTGTTCCTTTTTATCAAAAAATAGACTACCTAATAATAAAAGCTGTGCAAGGTGGACTGACCATAGTCAGTGTTAGCCAGTTTTTGTTGAAATAATCATTGCAAGATAGATTTGCAAACCTCTGCAAACTTTTCAAAATTCAGACAACCAAAGAACCACAGATTACAAATAATTTAAAATAAAAAAAGTTTAGTTCACAGGGTGGGTAAGCACACTACAAAGACAATTAAAAATGCATGAAAATTAAATAAAATTTGCATGACAATATGCGCTGTTCACATTATGAATGAGACAAAAGTCCTTACAACTATGTTTCCCTAATACATGTAACCTGCAATTTTTTACCCTATATGTGTTATAACTGTTATATGCTTACTTTACAATTATACTTGCCCAAATCCTACTTCAAATTAACATGCATTGCCTTTCATTGAGTTTGAGCACTAAAAATGCCCTTGGCTGCCACAGGCTTCCAAAGAAAATGAGGTGTCTGACTCCTCTGAACTCTTCAAATACCTAAAATGTCAATATCTGTTTGTTTCTCAGAACTCACCTCACACGCACACACAAAAAAACCCCGTCACTTACAAGATATTTCTGAATGTGAAACAATAGTGTTTGAAACCAAGTTGGGGTAACATGAAGTATGATAAACATCAATATTCACTAAGCTTCTTTGTCAAAAATCAGACTCTGAAACAGGTCTTTAGCAATAGAACTGTGATATTTTTCATTGAATTGGTGTTTCAGATGCACAAGCTACTGTATTCCTTGAAATTATTTTTCAAAAGTTCAGCATTTCCTATATTGTGTGGGTAAAAATATTCTCATTTTCATGTTTGGTTTGGGAAATTAGTCTCAGGGAGAATAAGGAACATATCCCTTAACTAAGGTTGTACCAAAGAAAACTTGTGAAAGAGACTTGCTTTCAACCAAGTTTCTGTACTTCTCTTCACATAAATATTCCTCTTATTCCTTTAAAATGTAACTGAAAAGAAGCACTAAGATCCTCACTGATATAAAGAGGGTCAAAATTGCTGGGTTTACTCCACATATAGAGATAGTGGATAATTCGTTCCTGATGTAACAGAAAGGAGAAATTGTAACTCCATACATTAAAAGGACATAATGTTATATATAATAATATAAAGGTATTGTCAAATAAATATTAGACCTTAACTGCAGAACCAGCTTGTGCAATTCTTCAATACTGTAATTGCCAGCTTTATTCTCTTATGCCTGAGCAAAAGACTGCATCTTTGGGAAATTTACAATTTGCACTATTTATTGAGACAGTTCCAATTCCTTTTTTATTTGTTTTCCAAAAGTACCTATTTTTTACCTGTGCTGACCACTGCAAAATCAGGCCCACTAATGTTTATAAAATACCACATTATTGTTAGATATCGAATCCAAATGCAAGCACTGCAGCTTCTAACAGATAGGAGCTTGATGGAATCTGTCTGGAGATTGCAGGTGTCCAGATTGTCTCGGCTCCTACTCTGGTAATAGCCCCTGACACAGAAGACAGAAAGAGCTCAGCATTTTATAAAACTTTCCGAAGCTTTGATATTTTAACAGGAACACAAAAACACCTCTCTTGCCTTTAATTTTCAGGTTTATTATGAGCTTGATGACTATAAACTCAGAGGAAATGCAGGCAGTTACTTATTAACATTTAAGGTAGTGATCTGCTGCGTGGTTTGAACAAAAAGGAGGAATAGTGTTGATTCGTTTTTTTTTTTTTTTAACAATGCCTTGATCTAATGGTTTATCTAGTGCATTAATAGGACACTAAATGACCAAGAAGGCTGAAGTTACTCTGGCAAAGACAGAGGACTGATCCTTCATAGTATTTCAGCAATGTAATCAACTACCTAGTACCTCTTGCTCTTACATAAAACTTTTTGTCAGTAAATCTCCAAATGCTTCATTAAGGAGGTAAACATCAGTATTTCTGTGCTGCACAGACACCCATAAAAACCGGTTAAAAAAGAAGAGTGGTTTAGTGGCAGGTCTGGGAGTGCAACCAATATCCCCCAAACTGCAGAGCAGTGCCTTGTCTGTTGGTAACAGTGCCTCCAAAATTCACTGGCAGTCCTGGGTGGCAAAGCCAAGTCCAGCACAGACAGACATACTTCTGCACCTCCCAAACCCTGTGCAGAGAAGACCTTCCCAGACCATCAGGGCTGTGGGCAATGTCCAGTAGGCAGAGGGGGGCAGGCAGCAGTGCCCAGTTCCTCCAGCACAATTCCTGCCTTTACTGGTCCTGGCTGGGATGCCAGTGGCTGGGGAAGGAAGCGGGGAAGATTTCCTTCCTTCCTTTCACTCAGCTCAATTACATCAGCATGGTGCTAAGAAGGAGGGGTGAATTTCTCTCTCATTGCTTAGCTGAAAGCAATCGCTCTTCTGACTATGTTAAAAAAATAAATTTTCTCCTTACTTAAAGATTCATAACCCTAAGAGGAAGTTGCTGTGCATGCGCTTTTCTGCTCTCTGTAAACAGCACACAACAGGCTGCTGCGTAAAATAGGGCTTGAGATTTGGTCAAGGTCAGTAAGGCATGTTCTGTACCCTAACTTTTTTCTTTAACAGATACATTATTCTATTAGATGGAAATAGTACCAGGGCAATTCACCCCCTCCTGGCTTTTCTATCTATGTGTGAGCATCTTTGAGAAGTGGGATTAGAGAGAAACCTGCAGGCATATTAATAAATAAACTTCACATGCTGTTAGATATTAAGTAAACATACCGCTAAATATTTCTCTAGGGGGTTGTGATCTCATAACCCATGGACTTCTAATTTGGTTACCTGTGACATGTGGTTCTTACCCCCAGGGTTTGCACAATGAATTAATTCTAAAATGCTTTTTAAAGTTTAACATACTCAGATAAAATAAAATAATCAAACACATATTCTTAAAAAAAAAATTGTCTTACTTTGCTTCAAAGATGATATGAAGTGTTACTATTTTAAAAAAAAAAAAAAAAAAGATGACTACAACTGAGGATCCTCAGTACAGGGGACATGTACGTATATACACCATATACAGCCTAGTATAAATCAAGAGGGTAGAACCCATTTTTGAATAAGGATTTGCTTCCATATCAAGTAAATTTTCTCTCCCAGCAACACCATGTCCTCTGCTGTTACAACAAAAAGAGCTTCAGTTTAGGAAAACATGTCTTTGTCCAAGTATTCACTTATAAGAAATGTTTTAAGTCCTTTTCCTACATGTTCGTCCATTTATTCCTCAACTGTAGAGGATTAAAATTTACCACTGTAAAACAGTTGTGTTTGTAGAGTTTTGTGTGTGTGTTTTGTTTTGTTTTTTCTTTAAGTGAATCCTGATTCTGCAAGAGATGTGTCTGCTTGACATTGATCAGACAGATTGGATTGTATATAATCCATACTGCAGCTTCCCACAATGGGCAATGATCAGGTACTCCCACAATTTCAGATTTTTCTTCAACATGACAAGAGACTGCCTGGAATCATAGAAAACACAATTCCTCCAGACTACCAAGGAAACTGAACACGAGGTGTCCAACTCCCAAATTATTACTGAACCCTGACAATGCTGGTAACTCCAATTTTCTGAGTTTTGTTAGGTTTTCCACTGAAAGAGTTTTTCTGAAAAGCAGTTAGGTAGTAATAATTTCCCTATTCTGATCAATTTTGCTTCATAGTTTCCAAATTCCTTTTCTCAGTCTGTCTCCAGGGGTTTCTTTCTCTAACACAGCAGAAAAGAATAGTAAATGCTCTTTACATTAAATGCAATACAAATACAGGCAAAAAAATAAAACATATATATTTTCCTCAGTTTTCAGTTCAGATAATGACTGGGGAATTAACTGCAGAATCCTTAGAAATAAAGGTTTTATGACAGAGAGAACAGACAGCAAACTCATTGCCTTCATATAACAAAAAGCAGTATCACTGATATCTACATCTGAAAAGAGAAAACATCAGGAATATCAAAGATTGTTACTAACAGATCTGTGATTTTAACAGTGTTTTCAATCAGGAGCAGGGCCCAAGAATATCAGATATGCTTAGGAAAAGAATCTTTACAGCTACAGAGCTATACACCTCTTATGGTGACAAAATCAACGTGAGAAAAACTGTTTTGAAAAAAAATGTTACAAATGAGGGTGCTTGATCAGAGACATATTTTTTTTTACTTTCTCAAAATGGATTTTTAAATTGATCTGAAACTAAAGTTGAGCTGAGTCACCACACCAAAGTAGTATTCAATTTCATTTGAAAAAAATATTCAGTGTTTTTTGGCTCAAAGTATTTAGATTTTTGGTATTTGCTAATGTAATTGAAGAAAGTGAGAAATTTTTTATTCTGAATATTTTATTTACTTTTGCTTCCTAACTTAGGGGATGCTCAGTGCTATGAACTGTATGTGCACCAAGCATGCAATTTTTTTACTCCACTTTGGTGAGGCAAAGTAACTATTATCACAGTTTTTCAGATAGAAAGCTGAGGAAACAGACTTTAATTGAGATGGCCAACATCACACAGGACAGTCCAGGAATAGAAGCCAGATGGCCTGATTAGCCCAGTGAATTAACCAAAAGGCTCTCCTACTCCTAGAGAGAGCATAAAGCTATCTCAAGATAATAGACCTTTTAATATCACATGCACTAAAATTTGGCTATTTGTGAAGAAATGTTTTTTAGTTTTCTCTCTTCTTTTTTTTTTTTTTTCAGATTTCAGGATTCAGAAAGTGAGAGATTCCAAACAGTTGACATATCTTGTGTTTGGTGTACTCTCTCTTTTTATTTTTTTTTTTTTTAAAAGGAAAACGCACTCCACAAATGTAACTGAGATTGCTCATAAAAAAGAAAACCAGCCTAGAGCTCCAATCATTGTCTAGCTTTGCTTCTGAATTTCCTGTTTCTCAAGATGGACAGTCTTCCCAAAGTGGGAAAATCATGTCATGTATGTCAGCAGTTTATTATTTCCTACCTCAGCCTCGTAAGAAAAGTTAAAAATTTCCTTGGAAAAAAAATAATAGATGAGATATAAATGTATACATGACAGAATCAATTTTTCTTTTAGCTAAAGGGCATAATATACAGCAGCGTGTCTCCTGCTTTTGAAGTGAAATTATTGGAACATCGTTCCAGTGCCCTATGAATGGGAACTATCAAAGAGCTTAAAGAAAGGCACAGTTACTAGAGAGACAGGAAGAGGACAGGAAAAGTTTAGTTGTTTGACTTGACTTATCCTTATAGTTCCCTATACAAGAAACCTGGTGTCTAAAAGAATATGCATCGTCCACACAGACTTGCATGTCATTGACTCCAGCAGGAAAACAGTTGTGCTTATAGAGAATTTGGCTGTAAAATATTTCCTCTTTTTCCTGGTAAACTACCTATACTACCTATACTTCGACTTTGAAAACAAGGGGCAGAGGAGACTCCATGCTTCTCTCTTCTCAGTGAGATGCAGTTTAAAGGTACTTGAGCTCTGGAAAGGTAGCCTGGGAGCTGGGAGCCAAAGAGCAGCTTCTTTGCCATCACTCACCTAATTTTCAAAGTCTGCCTACACCAACACCTGGACAACACTTGTGGTTCCCAGGGCTCTACAAGAGTAACTAGACTGAGACCAAATAAATATTTTCATTGATGCTACACAAGAGCACAGTCTTATTTCAGTCTGCCTCCCTTTTAGCTCTGCAGCACTTACAAGAGCAGAAAGGAACTTTGTTTTGTACAGTACAGCAGCTGCGTGTCCCTGCACACACACAGAAAGCAAATATTTTGAGCCAGATGATGTTACTTTTACACTGTCACCTTCCAGAGAACATGTGAGGCTTTGAGGAGGACACTGACACAGAGAGAAGAGAATAAGTAGAATTGCCCATTTTACTGGCAGCATAAAAAAATACTGTATTAATTAACTACATTGCTACAGTTCCAAAAGGCACTATGTCGTGACCATACTAGAATTTTGTGAGCTTTTCTGTATTGGTCACTTTTCTTTTGAGGAACAGGAACTATGTCATTTTGTGGCTATAAATGTAAAGCATTCTATATTCATTCCAGTATCTTTACAACTATCAATATAAAGACCTATAAACCTCCAGGAGTTGAAGATGACCGCAGGATATCTCCATATTAAAAAGTACCTAGACAGTAAGACATAATGACAAGCATCTAGGCACTTAAGCCTGTAAACAAAAGAGTGTTCTGAAGTTTTCTGAAAATTAAACTGCACGTATCAGAGCATAACATTGACAGCAGAGTTTGAGGGGCAGCATAAACTGGAGAAATGATATAATGTGAAACCCCAAACTTTTCTAAGTACAAAAATTGGGCAGAGACTGGTAAAATCTCACTCTGTGTAGCTGAATTGCAGAGTCACATGGGGTTGGAAGGGATGTCTGGAGATCACCTAGTCCAACCTCCCTGCCAAAGCAGGTCCACCTAGAGCAGGTTACACAGGAATATGTCCAGGCAGATTTTGAATGTTTCCAGAGACTCTACCACCTCTCTGGAGGTCTGTTCCAGTGTTCTGCCAGCCTCAAAATAAAGAAGTTCATCCTCATGTTAAGTTGGAAGTTTCCACATTCAAGTTTTGCTCATTCCCTCTTCCCCATTCCTGTCATTGGGCACCAATGGAAAAAAGACCTTTAAGTTTTATAAGCATGGATGAGTGTCCCAGTGTCCTCCTCAAAGCCTTGAGTCTTCTCTTCTCCAGACTAAAAAGAGCCAAGTCCCTCAGCCTTTTCTCATTAGAGATGTTCTAGTTCCCTAATCATCTTCGTAGCCCTCAAAACACCTCTAATATTTAGAGGCTGTGGATGAAGTAATGGCTGACAACAGATATTGTGTTCTAGGTCACATTTGTTATTTAAATAGTGCATCCCCAGCTCCGTACCACTCTGATGCAGATTAGGGGCAGGAGTCTCTCTTCTCTGTAAAGAATATAAAGGAAAATAAGTGAAAAAGTGGAACAGATACACTTAATCCAAGCATTTCTTTAATTTCCCATAATGAAGAATGAAGAAAAAAGAGATTGTATTTTTTTTTTCCTGGCTTTCTTCTCAAACAGCTTCCATCCTGCTGAAGAGGGGAAGTAGAGAGAGAGATGCTGATTTTTTTTCCCTGGTATCCAGTGATAGGACACAGGAATGGTTCAAAGCTGCACTGGGACACTTAGACTGGACTCTAGGAAGTATTTCTTTACTGAGAGGGTGGTCAATGCTGGAACAGGCTTCCTAGAGAGGTGGTTGATATCTCAAGCCTGTCTGTTTAAGGACATTTGGACAATGCCCTTAATAATTAGCTGTAACTCTTGGTCAGCCCTGAAGTGGTCAGGCAGTTGGACTAGATGATCATTGTAGGTCCCCTTCAAACTGAAATATTCCATTCTATTTTAATAAGTGCTCTAGTTCCTTCCCACATGATTTTCTGATCAGGCTGAATAGTAATTTAGCCAGAGGAAGAGTGTTAGTTAGAAGGGGAAGAGGGAAAAGGTCAGGAAAAATAGTTAAGTGGAAAATTATCAATCCTAAGTTCTTTTTTGTCACTTTGTCCATTCCTTTTCAGTACACAGTGCAGGTAAACTCACATTTCAACATGATTTAGTAGACATTTTTTGTGGACTTTTCTTAGAATACAGTTTGTTCTTCTGTCATTTGAGACAAGCTAAAGAAGAAATGCAGAAATTAACAGTCCATTTTAAAAACAATCCGCTCATAACACTTTGCAGTAGACTCCCATTCCTACAAGACATTAAAAACCAAAAACCAAACAACAAAAAAAACCCAAACCAACACAAAACCAACAAAATAAAAAAAAAAAAAAAACAAAGCGTGCTAATGAATTTCAAAGTCAAACTAAACTTCATACTTTCTGGTCATCTGTAACAAGCAGGTTTACTTTCAGCGTCATGCTTCTTTTAGAGTTTTCCCAGAGACAATTCATAAGAAAAAAAATTTAATGAATCTCCAAAGCTGTGCTTTCTTGACATATTACATTAGCAGGGCCTCTCATCTGATTGGGAATTTTGAGAGAATCACAGAATTCATTAAAGCAATTTACTGTATAATGGTAGATGGCTAAGATAGATCCCTACTAATGAGATGAACATTAATTAAATAAATTGTAGAATAGAAGTGAACTGTTTAGCTGAATTAAAAAGCCTGGCAAACAAGCCTCATACTCTGCAAGCCTGAATTCTGTTCATCAAGAAGCAAAGCAGTTTAGTTTTTTACGGGAAGGCATGTAACCAGCAGACCTGGCAATGGTGACCAGCCTAAATCTGCAAAAGCCAACCATACACTTTCCCAAATGAAAGCTCAAGTTTTGGTTTTGTTGTTGAATTATATATTAGAAATGGAGCTCAACAGGTAATTGTCTGTAGTATCAGCAAACACCCAGTGCAACTACAAAGTGAGATGACCCTCAAAAAAAAAAAAAAATCAAAACCTAAGCTTCAGAATGACATCCCCCTCCTGGCATCTGCAGGTTGATTCAATGACCCAAATAACAAGTAACTGCAACGTTACAGAAGGAAGTGTAAAGGAAAGACTAGTATCCAACTTTCAAAACACATCTTAGTTTTATATTATTGTTTGCCTTCCCATATCCCTTTTTATCTACTACCTAAACATCAACTATTTCTTTGGTATCACACAAAATAAAAGAGAGACTGATTAAACTATTATTTACTTAGTATCTGATTTGACACTTTTAGAGACCCCAAGGATGGTGTTAACTTCCAGCTGATTCTGAATATTTTTGTTTGTTTATTTCAGTGCACTTTTGAGTTGGCAGTTTGGACAGTATAAAACCTCAAGCTTTTTGTTATATAAGGCCCATTTTACACTAAGCACTTGAAGGTGAAAGGAGCATACATCTGTTAGAATGAGATTATACTACTCAAAGATTTTTCCATAGATAGGCACCAGTGTAAGATTTAAAAAACGAAAAATCACATACAATCTAATGATGGGTAGATTTAAATGAGACAAAAAGGTGTCATTACTAAAAGAACAAAGGAGGTGAAGGATGAACAGGATAGTCAAAACCTTAAGGTGAGGCTAAGCAGTATAATGTGTGAATTATGGCATGAGAAAAGCTTGTGCAGAGAGTTTAAAGTCACGATCCAATGACCATGATTGTTGACAGGCTGGGAAGTTACATTTAGCCACTGCATTTTTACTGATTTAGAAGGGGATGATGCAGGTTTAAGAGGGGACAAAAATAAAAACAATGCAGTAAAATGTTTTAAGCCTCAGAAATTGGAACAGAGAGGGAATTTCCAAGAGGTTCAGGACAAAGCAGCAGCAAGATTTGCAAACAGTAGGGTATTGCAAGGAATACAAGAGCAAGCACTCATAGCTCTCTGCACCTCTTTACACAGAAATATTGGTGTCTGCTGAAAAATATTGGTTAAAACCTTACCCTGCTCTTGGGATGGTAACCACCATCCAGGGTTGAGAAAGCCTGAGGAGCAAGACTTTTTCATTGCAGAGGGCAGAGCAGTGGAACAAGGTATGTGGGCCTGGAGACACATTTAACAGGGAATTCCTTAGTAGAAAGACTCAAATTAAGTTTTGAAATCCGGAATGTTTTTAAATCTCAGTCAAGCCATCAACAATATCAGCTTGACGATATTATTTATGCATGCCCTGACTCTTCCTTCCCAAGCAAGATATCTTCTGCTAAAGGCCTTTTCTTCTACTCCAAAGGAGAAAAAGCAACGATACTTAATTTTGAAACTCTTTGTTACAAACCTTGCATAGAGAGTTCCTCTAAAACAATTAATATTGCTACCATTCAGAAGACAGACAGTTCCACTACACGTGATGATGTGTGCTTTATATAGATAGCACCAAAGATGCATAAGGCCAACCAGGTAGAACGAATCTCCATCCAGAGCCCTACTGATAGGGAGTTAGGGTAGAAGAACAAAACAGTACAGTGTAACCCTGGCTAGTTGTTGGGTGCAAGGCAGCTCTCCTTGTCTATTTAGTGGAAATCACTTAATCAGGATTGAGTCAAGATAATAGTGAAAATGAACAGATAAATAAACCAGCTTTCCATAAAAAACTCAAGTTTTTCACCCTAATAGAATACAAAAATTTCTCTGAAGTGCGACTTTCAGCATGTTTTAACACATAATTTTATGTCTAACAAAAAAATCAATATTGCCTTGATGATAATAAAGAACTTCCCACCTATTTTTTTTTTCCAAATTATGTTTTTAACAATGTATTCCTGTGAGATGTTTGAGTTTCTGACCAGATATATATATATATCAGAAGATGTCTTACAAAGTTATCATTATCATTCAATAAGACTGAGTACTGAATGAAATCCATGTATGACACACGTGCCACTAAACTTGTCACTACTTCACCACCAACACCTGGTGACGTTGTTTGGAAGCAACAAGTTTTAAAGAACTTATGCAAGCAATCCCCTACTTAAAAGTCAACCTAACCTTTTACGTCCAAGCCAGTAAATCCTGGAAAAGGTTTTCCTCCTATGTTGGTCTGAAGAATTTGCAGGTGGAACCATGAGAGCAGGCCATTTCTGTGACTTGAAAGAGCTCATTTGTACCATTCCCCCTTCCAGCACTGATTCAAACCCAGCCTAAGCTTAGCATCTCCCAACTTTAGTATATCTTGAATTGAAGTGTGCAAAATCTTGGCTGGCCTGCTACTGTATGGGTCTCCACATTGCAAAACTGTTATCTGCAGGTGAGAGAGGCAGAGGTGCCAGTGTCTGTGCTGCTTTTCAGAGGTCCAGAAGAGGACTGAGACACTAGCTTGTAAGAGGAAACTTATTCTGACACTGCCTGTTCTGTGGATAAATAGAGGGCTTCAGAGTTGTCAATACAGCACTTTTGCTACCACTCGATTCAGTGCAAAATAAATTAGGATATTTTCTTCTTGCAGCATGTATTAAATCCCATTAGCATTAATGAGAGTTACACGTGAGTTTGGCAGGGAGCATACACAAAGTGCAGAGCAGACAGTTTCCAAATTCTCAGCCCTCCCTTATATCTTTCAGCCATCTTTCCTCTGCAAAAGCCTTACCGTACAAAGTCCAAAATAAAAATAGTAAATCAAATTACTGCACGTACAGTATGTTAAGATGATGGGTTGCAGTGGGGAGGGAGGAATCCAAAGGGCTAATGTACAAATAATTACTGTGCTTGCATTTAGAGAAGTGCTACCAGTTAAATTCCCAGACAGTGCTAATATAGTAGGAAAGCTTTGAGTTGCCTGAGCAACTTTTCACAGCACACTGGTAAAATAATAAATTGTGCTATGACCGATAACATTCAATAATTTCTCTGATATATTGCTACAGCCACTTTTTCTACAGTATAAAGCTCATATTTCTCTGTCATATTAGTAATTTCCATATTGCATTTCAGGCTCCGTCTTGGAGTTAGTAGGGAAAAGTACATCACAGGAGTAACAAAAGGAAGCTGACTGTTCTTTAAAAAAAAAAAAAATAAAGAAAAAGAAAGAAAGAAATGTCAGGAATTATTTTTTGAAAAAAAAACAAAACTTTCACAATACACCAACTGATGTCTACAGAAAAAAACCAGACACAGCTGCTACAACACTGCTTCATTACAGACCCAGCAGAGTAAAAGCCATGGACCCATTTTGCCTTTTTTTTCCTTGATGATATCACTAAAGCATTAATGGAATCCTTACACTCCATTGGTACAGTATGAGTTTATCAACAGTGCATTCTTTCTAGATCTGAGTACAGATATGTTATTTTTGTGCATGGGAATATGGGGAAAATGGGGTTCCCTGCATCTTTAAAAGATAACTTGTTCCTTATAAACCAAAAAACTGAGAAAAACAATTTAGTACAAAACAAGACAATATTGATATTCAAATTAGGTTATGAAAATGAATAAGAAATTAATTTGGAACTTAAATATTATAAAAACTCTTTGACTTGGCCTTAAATTATCCATGCAGTCTCTATTACAGCTGGCAGCATAAGACAAACTATTGTTATGTTTGGCAGTTCATGTTAAATTGTTTCACCTAAAAAGAAAAAAATATCTGTATTTTAAGGGACATCTACCTTTGGAACTAATTATTACATAGAAGCATAAGAAGCCATTGTTCTCCTTTAATTACAAAACTGCAAACATTTTACTTTTTCAGTTGATTATGATGCACTTAAATTTTATATCAACATATCAAAATACGTAATGAGTAGAGGGTAGGATAACTCTTCCTACAACATTATTAAGTATGATTTTTAGCATATACTTCTTTTTTAAAACAACAAAGAACCATTATGGTCATGTACTGTGTTGTTGAAAAATCCATGTGAAAGGAAACCAGGTACCAGAGGTACCAGATAACATTTGTCTGAGTGGAATTTTCCACTCACAATTTTATTCTGAACTTGGCAACCATGTTCCCAATTATAATTCCCTAAGTCCCTCCACTCATCAATACCATTTGGTTTTCAAGCACAGGGAATAATCATACTCAGCATCACTTTACACATCCAAGAAACAGTATAAACTTTAAGCCACAGACAAGATTCTGCCCTGATGTTGTACTATAAATGAAGTAGAGAATGAGGAGCAGAAGCCAAAGTCCATTCAGTTCTTGCATCTAGCAGACAACAAAACTAGCTGAAGCAAAAGGAGAGTGTGTGAGGAAGGGAGGGAAAAAGAGAAGGAAGGAAGGAGGAAAGGCTTATACAATAATTATATTTGTATTCCCTAAAATAACTTAATATTGGGTCCTCAACAGCATAAGCAAGGTAAGTGGGTTATATCAACTCTTGAAGGTTGAGGAGAAGAGATGTAATAATGGAGGCTGGTAGAACAATTCCAGAGAGTCTGGTCTCTTGTAGAAAAAGACAAGGATTTTTACTACTAACCCTCCCAGTCAAAGTTGCCATCTTACAGGCTCTTCACTGGTTTAGAAGATGTAGGATCCTGGTTTTCTGTGGCCTGACGACAGGCCAAAATCTACAGG
>JAOXNG010000001.1:70930599-70942695 GCA_028566535.1 Scolopax minor | reverse complement strand
AGAACTGTAGATATTTTACTGTTTTAAATTGCCTGGTCTTAGTCTTAAATTGCTTAGTGTGTGCTCAAGAGCAACTATGCTCTTAGCCACACAGCTCTGGGGAGTGTTAAGCCCATCAGGTCAATACTGAGAGGTACAAGACCTTAAATATTTTTCAGTGTTTCAAGAATTTCAGATTTCCAGTATACAGGAGAAATTCAGTGACAGTGAACATCTTATTTGCTATCATACAGCCAGCATCACCTTTGCAGGTCCCAAGTAAGTTACAGAGAAACCTATCTCTGCTATTGCCTAAGGAAACAGCAAGAATCAGTATCAGAGCAGAGCTCAAAATACACAGAAACAAGCCAGTGCATGTAAATAATCACTTCAGAGGGCTAAGTCTGGTGAATGAGATCCTTCATACTCATGAATAATGCCTCAAACTTCATTGCAACAAATTGTGAAAACCACAGGTTGAAAAAGTCACAAGAGGCTGATCTATTTATCCACAAACTTGTATACATTTGTGTATAAGGAGATTTATTACAAGACTTTGCTGTAACTGATTTGTACTAGCTGGCCTGCCCAAACAGTTGTGTTTACTAAGAGTCATAGAATGAGAGGACTTGAAGGGGGTGGGTGGAGAAGGGGGATGCTCTTTCATGTATGAGCACAGCTGTGCCACTAGGTAACCTCCTCTCCTCCATGCTGCTGCCTGCTGAAGGCATTTTTGGGATTGGTGGCGTACAGGCATAGCAACAGACATCAGGGAGAACTGACTGCTTTTTGCATCTAGGGATCAAGATACCCAGATCCTTATCGTCCTCTTTGCCACTCCTCAAAGTAAATGACACAATACTCAGACTCTCAGCAGATCAGCACAAAATGCCACACTCTGCCATAGCTGGCTAATGTGACAGTTGTCACCAACGAGCAGCAGCTTTCAGGCCAGCTTCTATGACACCACCAAACATTCCTGGTTGAGTTTTTTGAGAGAGCAGCCATGGTACCTACCGCTACTTGTCTCTGCTTGCATTTCCAAATCCCTTTTGGTGACTGTGAAAGACATGGAATGAATAGTGGCTCCAAGAGCAACGGTTTTCTGGAACAGCCTCTCCCCACGAAACCATTTCTGGGATCATGAAATAAGCACCAGCTGGCACCGGAGAAGGGTACGGCAGAGATATTGTGTCCAGCAACAGCTGCACAATTTCAGCCCAATGTAAATATTTCCTTTGATGTCAAAGAAAGTCTGTAGCTTAGTCTTGAGCTATTGCAACAGAGTAAAGAAAAATAGAACTGTAAGAGCTGTGAGAAATACAGGGGCACAGCTAGCCAATTGCTAGCCCTGCTTACTAGCTACACATCTCAACAGCTGGACTGTTAAGAGTAGAGATGCCAACTGCCCTTTGAGAGGTCATTGCTATCCATGTCTTGGAAGTCTTCCTTGGGAGGACAGTTACAACTCACACTCCCCCCCCCAAATTTATTTGCAGAAGATCTGGAGTTTAGAGGAAAAAAGAAAAAAAAAAAGTCCTTCTGTACTGTGCAGCATGACCACCATCTACACACAGTTGATCTACAAAAAAAAAAAAAAAAAAAAATCTAGCTTGTGTTACATCTACACACTGATTTCTGCTAAGAACCTATCAGGAATGGGCATAACCTTATCATTAGCTAGAGTCACCTTGAAAGCCTCTGTTTGTAGGATACCCCATCTAAAAGAAATTCCTGCAGGATGACCTATGCATATTCTTTGAGGAAAGAATATTATAGACTTTGGATATTTACCACAGATAACAGTTTTTGCTGCCTGTTGTGGCTTAAATCTGTGGCAGAGCTTGCACAGGTTCTTCAGCATAATGAGCCAGAGGGGGACTTTTTAGTTCTGTGGAACTGACTTTGCATATTGCGCATGACTTTTTTTAAAGTTAAACAGAATGAAGGATATCAATTCATGGTAGGAGATATCTCAATGTTTCTCCAGCATGCAGTTTTATGTAGAAAAACAAACATGAATTTCAGTAGGGTACTCAACATCAGTGATAGCACATGACCTTGTGTTTAGGGAAATTAGAGACTCTCTTTTCATTCTGCTGTTCTTGACACGTATGTGCTCTCTGCTTTCCTGGGTTTCTAAATGCATGATACTTGTGCTTTTGCATGAACACAGCCTGGGAAAGATGGCATTTCTTGTCAGGAGGCAGTACATGTGCCCTGTGGATCTGTCAGGAACTGTGAAACCAAAGGGAGGATAGGTCTTCTATGAATTGCAATGCTGACTGAAAAATAGAAATTAAAAAAATTCTAGGATTAAGAAAAAGTCTTTTTTTCAAGATAGTAGTACTGAGCGAACAGCAAAAGCATAAATTGAAAGGCAAATGACAGCTCATCTTAAGCTATTTTAAATAAAATAACCAGTAACCAACTGTCATTTCTGGCCACAGAGTTTTCCTTTCTATGGCCAGTCAGGCCAAAAGGCAAAGGAGATTTGCCAGGCTGTGAAACTTTCATGAGCTGTTGGAAGGGGTTAGTCACAGTTTTGAGAGCTTCAGGGAAAGCTTCCTTATTTTGCAAAATTAGAATTCTGTCTATATTTTATATATATTTTGTTCCAAAATTTTAGATCTTGTGCAGGCATGTCATAAATACTGTTATGTACTGTTAATTCAGCTTTTCAATGAGTTTGAAGTATATTGGGAGTTAATGGTGTTAATGGCTTTGTGCAATGTGTGTCCTATCTCTTATTTCAATTGCTTTTTTAAAAATACATTTGCAGTGATAAAAATCGCTGTTCAGAGATTTATACTGATAAAAAAAAAGCCTTACTGATAACAAACTTGCACAGACAATCCAATTTAATTTTTGGTTTGATTAAAAAGCACCATGTATATGATAACTATGAGATCTTACAGTCACACTGCGATTCTCAAGCAACACAGATGTGATAAGTGCTTATTTTTAATCTATTACAGTTAGCATGTGCACCAACATTATGCTGGAGGGGGACACACTCAAGTTCAAATAAATCACGTAACAAGCACCTGCTTCAGGATCTCCAATATGAACAGCAGTGGATGGTGTTCAACTGGAGGGAACAAGAGAACATTGGGACAAAGAGATGTGATATTACTGGCAGATTAGTTCTTGCATCTTCCCAAATAACATCCTCATTATTTTAATATATTGATAGAGTTAGCAATTTAGAGGAAAGAAGAACAGGAGTTCAAAAACTAGTATGATATTTTTATAAGATTTACATCAAGGCTTTTTAGGAGAAAATATCTACCATACCATCTACAGGAGAAAGTATCTACCATACCAGTCAAGCTATGCAGACAACAACTTTTAAGGTTGATTCCCTACAGCCTTCCATGATGGCAAGCAAAGCTTTTAGAAACACTTTTATCACAGCAATGCCTTAGCCAGGTCTCCTGTCTATCAAAGAACCCATGGCTCTCAGGCACCCTACCATAGAACAGTTGATATTTTCACCTCATAACCAGAGTGCCATCACACCTTAGACAGCAATATTTGGGGGCAATGCCCTTTCAATTCATCTCTGGACAGAGAATGGGTGATGCACCACCAGAAGCCCTGTTTCCATCTTTTTACCTCTATAACATGTGTTTGAACCCAGTGCTGCACAGCATTGTGGGTATCAACCTGCTTGACCAACAACTTGGCACTGCCCACAAGCTTTCTGTACTACAAAGTCTCCGGAAAAGAAGAGATCCAGAACACAAACACAACTTCATCTGGAAGATGAAAAAAGAAGGTATAATAGAGGTATACACAGTGTAATAAAAAGAAAAACATCATGCTTCCTACGCATGCAAATTCCTAGAGAACAAGCAAAGTCTGACTGTGTACCAGAATTTCATCTGAGAAGTAATATCAATACTTCAGAGCAGTAGAGGACCTACAGGCAAGTACTGTAGTCAGAATATTCTGGATACATGCAGAGATACAACTGTATGAATAAAATAGTACATATCCACATAATTAAAAACTATATTATAGTGCATATGAAAAAGAGAACCAAATTAAGGTACTACTGGCTTTTTTAATTTCAGCACTTCTATTATATATATATATATTAGTTAAATCAATCTTTGTAATTACTGTAAATATAGCAACTTGGCACAATTTTATAATAAGAAAAACTCTGACTTTCAGGAGAAAGTTCTTGTATCACACAATATTGTCAATAGAATTCCCTACAACTATGCAACTTCAGAGGAAAAAGATGTGGTTTACCTTCTCCAAAGAATTACCAAGAGCACTTAACTTTTGAAATTCTTCTGCATGAGAGTCTCAAGGCTGCAACAAGTGCTTCCTAAAGTCAGGGAGATGCAAGCATTGCTCATGGTAATAAAACCCACCAAGCCTGTGCTTTCTCTGAGTTGAAAGCATTGTCAAGACTGAAGCACTCAGCTGTGTGAAGCGAAACACCACCTCTGGTTTTCCCTACAGTTCTACGATGGAATCTAGCAAATGTACTTCCTATCATCAACCCAGGTGTAATATACATTACTCTGGCATGATTTCTTCAACCATGTCCTGGGCAAAGTAATTGCAAAAGTCATCCTTTATTCCTTTGCTTTTATACATTCAACGCAGCCAGAACTAAAGTATAATCCTAATAGCAATCTTTGTGTACGGTGCTGTTATGTATTTCCAACATCTTCCATAAAAATCTCAGTTCTGAAAGACAGTCCAGTAAACTCTTGCTAATTAGAAATTAGTTGCTGGGGCTTTAAGATAAGATTTCTTATGGGACAGTACCAACGTAGCAAACCCAGTTCAATACTCTTTAATCATTTAATGTGAGAAAAGTACTTTCATGTAAAGTGCATTGTATATGTCTGTTATGTCTGTTTCTTAACGGATGTGAAGAATAACACATCCAAGAAAAATAGAGTAGAAAATTTTAGAAAGATTTTACCTGGCCTGGTGCTGGAAATAATACAATATACTTTACTCCTTAGTTTTAAAATATCCATCCATATGTCTCTGTCCCTTTTTTTTTTTTTAAATTATTAAAACATCATACTAAACCAAACAAAATCAAAACCAAAATATCATACACTCCTTGGCCAAAGTGAATCCAAACCTAAGCCTCATACATGGGCTAAGATCTCAAACTGAAAATCTTTGCTTCAGCCAGATGAAACAAATGCAACCTAAAAACAGTCATTTCTAGGCAATTTTGGCACTAGCGAGAGGATATTCCAGAAGATCAGCATTTCCTCTTGGCCAACAGTTTATCATCCCACCAGCCACTCCCTTCCATTAATATTCATAAAGATATATAATAGCCTTATTTTCCCTTTAGAAGCAAGTGAGAGATAAAGAGATAAGCAGCAACATCTTCTGTTGGTCTTTTTAGGTCTGGTCTATAAAGAATGATCCTTGTCAGCTGCTCTCCCTCTTTTCTAGTGCAAATCTGTGTGCACTATAATGCCACCAGAAGCAATAAAAATACTATGGGAAGACAACAAGTTTTTGGTCATGAAGAGTTGCAACATAAAGAGAATGTCCTGTTGCATGTTCAGCTTCTACCCAGAACAGCTTTCAAAATAAAGGAAGACATTGCCAACCCTGTAATTTTTTATTTTTTTTTTTTTTAAATGAGAACAGAGACTAAACAAACAAGATCTGTTTCAAGAGAGTGACAAATATTTCTTAAACTCAGAGGCAGAATGTGAAGTGTGGGGTGGTTTCTCTCTGTTTTTTTTTTTTTTTTTCCTGAGTCCACCAGAGGACACAGAAGTAGCTACAGGGAGCCTCTGGTTGGGAATCCTGTTCGCTAATAGCTATCACCTAGATAACAAACAATTCCTACAATCAAGACACCTGTTCTTGTAAAACTATCAAGGAATCTTTAACAACGATGATTCATGTTTTCTAATTAATCTGAAAGGTATAACCTAAGGAAGCAAACTGGTAAGAAATAACCAACTTCATCAACTGGCTCAGTTATACTGTTATATCAATTATATTATATATATTATATATATATACTCAACAGTTTGTACAGTATTTATGTTTGGGTTTTTTTTTTTTTTTTGTGAAGAGGCACATAACACTAAAATATCAGTGAGTGGAAGAAGCCCTGATTATGAAGAGAAAATAAAAAAAAAAAAAAAAACAGAAAACGGAAAGAAGAAAAAGTATTATTTACTGAAAAACAGAACATTAGGAGCCAGGTAGCTTTGTGATGCTTTTACCTTAAAGATCAGAGTTGAGGTTATGCTTTAGCTCTTAGGTGAAATGAGTTTGACAGATTAGTCTGGTTACTAGCTGTGAGTGAACTACATCAAAACACGGCACATACATACACAGCTTACTGCAACTAACTGTTCTCTGCTCAAGCCAGTTTCCCTCTGGAGCTAACATGAAGATAAATGAACTCCTGTCCCCAGGGAGAAGTGTCCCTCAATGAGGCAAAACAATATACACTCCTAAACATGCTGCAGTGCCGCTCTCTTCTTGACTGTTACAAATAGAAGCAGAAGTGTGTGTTTCCCAGTAGTTAGATGTGGGCACCACATGAACCAGGGCTGTATTAGAGCAGGGGCTAGGCAGAGGGACACCTTTTGGTGTGGGTTTTTTTTTTTTTTAATAGAAAAAAGGCTTAACATTTTTCTCAGCTGCAGGGATTCTTTTCTCTTATGTCGGTTTCTGTGTCCTGATTCCTGACTGTTCTTCAAGAAAAAGCAGCATTTCTTGTGAACGTCTGACATAAGGCACTTTCTGTAAAGATAAATTATCTCACTTTCTTTGCTTTTCTTTCTACTGTTTTGCCTCTTTATCTTTCAACCTCTCTTCTTCATACTACTTTTGCTGTTCACCACAATCTTCTGAAATGAAACCAGGCTTTAGCCATCCTATTTACGTTCGCCCTATCACTCACTAGGTCACTCTAGGATATCTTGCAATTCCCTTCCCTAAAACTGATTCCGTTAGGAACAATTCTTTCAGAAGTTTGCTGTTAAGCATATTTGCTAGTGGTTATTTGAAACAGCTGCCACTTTAAACACAAAGGCATCAGTTCTTCAGTATTTTTAAACATGACTTATCTAAATCACACCACTTTGCATCTGAAACATAATCCATGATCAAGAAAAGTCAAAAGCCACGTTAATCAGATTTTTAAAAAATCTCTCTAAAATAAAGAGCCATCTGCGCAAACACCTTTGAGGATCCCCCAAATAATCTCTAGGATCACTGAAATGTTTCTTGAATAACATCCACGTCCAATACCTCCATACTTGTAAGCATCCATTGTGGATAAAACTAGAAAACCTTTATTAAGTGTGAAAGAAACACACTATTATCAAATACAGCATGTGTTTCATATCCATATTTGCACCTACACCCATAAAAACATTAGCAGAGGTTTAGTAACTGAGTCCCTTGTGAAAGTGACCCTTACAATGTTGGTTTCCTTTCTCCACTTGCTATGGCAAGCAATGAACAGAACATCACATGTTTGCACCACTGAAGGTAAGGAATTTACTCAAACCTGCCTCCAACCCCTAAGAATGTGTTACTTAGTCTTAATTTCTTGCCAACAGGTAGCAAATTTACAATAAATTTGAATGTCAGCAGTGGCTAAGGCTGGAGAGACTTCAGCCCTGCTCTGTAATCTCCTCACACAAACCTCTCTGCAACTTCCCTTCTTCTGTAATATTTTTTCAAGTTATGTACAATCTTCACTGGAGAAAAAAAACAAAACATCATTATACAAGCCTACAGGTACAGCTCTTACTATCAGGGACGCAGAGTTACCAACTAGTCAGTGTAATCACTTAAGAGTGAGTTACAGAGATTCCCAACAGGTTAACTTTGGTTACACAGGTTATGCAAATGAAACTCAGTTCATTTCTGTTCACCCACAGACTAAGGCAGCGAGTTCCACCCCCTCCAGTGGCTCTGCTCATCTCGGGTTCTGAACAAATCACTATGCAAACAGCCTTGGGGCAGAATTTGACCCTTTTCACCAAGAGAAGAGAGCAAAAAGCATCAGAGCTTGTATCAGGCTCAAGGACACAAGAAGCAGGCAACATCCTTTACTTGCTAACACAACAATTGATATTTTGACTTAATAAGTGATAAATCGAGTTTAATAACAAAAAGATGCACCATCACTTAAGATAATGGTAATTTTTTTTTAATAGGTACTGTGTAGCAGTATGGCTAAACCTTTTATGTTCAGAGGATCAACCAAGTCTTCAGTTCCCAAGAAACACCTCTTGCAACCATCTTTTCATGTGATTGGATAAAAATTTAAATGACCCTAAACCCTCATATTAAAACCATGCCATTACATATACTTTCCCATTTATAGAGGACAGCAAGTCTTCTCACAGATGATTATTTTTATCCTCCTTTTTGTTTGATTTAATCTTCAGCCATCTCACTTTTTCTATTATACATCACAACACCCAACCTGCATTTTCATAATCTTTCATCAACTTAGATTTCAAGTGCAGAATCCAGATGTTTCTGCCCAACATCTTCTTTGCATTATTACAATTCCTGCCTAGGTGAAGGTTTGATTTTCACTTTCATTATCACGCCATAACTCAGAGCAAGTTCATTACTAAAGGTTCAAATTTGGCCTGATAATTTAAACAGGTGTTACTGAGTAACTTAATCAATGGCAGTATAAAGTTGACCTCTAATTAATAACGAGAGACAGAATTCTGACTGATCTGAGAGAAGGACAGTTCTGAGGTTGGCAGCTGACAAAGGAGAAAGGTACCAGGAAACAAGCACTGTGCTTGTGCCAAATACCTACTGATGCAGGTATTTTCTTAGCAGTCAGTGATTCAGGAGGTTACATTATCCAATATACTATCCCAGACACACAGGTGAGATGTTCTGTCATGCTAAAAGAGGGACATGATTCTTTGCCTAAAGAAAAGCTGCTTGAAATTGTGTTGCAGTGGTGGTGGTTTTGGGGGTTTTTTATTTTGTTTGTTTTGGTTTTGGGGTGTTTTTTTTTTATTCTCTAAATTCAGCACCTCTGGAAGGCAGTGAGAGGGTTAACAACTTTGCACCTTCTCAACCCACCAGGCCATATGCTGTGTGAGCTCTGTTACACAGCATCCTGCCAATCTTATGGATATACAGATCAACTGCTTGCTTCAGTCCAAGTCTGAAGAATCAACTCGACTGGGACAAAAGGAGGACTCTAGATGTTGTGCACACTCACACGTGAATTATTGAGTGACTTCATTCAAAACAGTCTCTTTGGGCACAGAATTTACAAGGGTGGGCTGGCAAATACATGCAACATACACAAAACCACTGACCTAGAAAGCAGGGATCGCTCCGTGACAGTCGGTGGCAACAGTTTGAGAAGGAACCTTTGAAATTTTCCATTTGAGGACAACAGGACCTGGCAGCTGTCAGCCCTGGTAGTCAAGTCAGTGGGGAGAAAGGCTTGGCTAGCTGTGTCAGACCCTCGCCAAGCTGTATTGGCTAAGGTTCTAGCCAAACCTTTCAGCACACCGGACATAATTAATGCCGAAAAGGCCCTTTGCCCCGCAGCAGCCTGAGAGGAGCTGATAGGGAAGCATAGATATTGCCCTATTTTTATTCCTGGATTATTTAGTGCCATGCACTCATGAAATTAGATGCTTGCAAGAGTTCAAGACATAAAATTTACTATTTCAGTTTCTGCAGGAACTATGAAAGGGTCCGAAGTGTTTATTTGTTGATCACTAACATAAAAGCATACGCAACCACCACCAAGCATTCTCTTTAAGAGTACAAATGTGGTTGAGCCAGAGTATGCACCATTATTTGCTAGAGATTAGTATGAAAGCTGCTGTCAACAGGAGGTTAGAAATTGGGTGTTCCAACAAAACCTTTCCTTTTGTAGGCATGTCTTCTGGAACTATAGGAATATGCATCCTGTTGCAAGTTGTACTGTCAGTGGGTATTCAGGTTTTAGCTTAGGCACCTGGTCAGGAATGTAGACATCCTATACAGGTAAAGGTATACAAGTACAGGTATGGATAGCTTTTTCAGTGAATGATTTAGAATGGGAGCCTACCTGAAGTGGTCTCAATTATTCTCAGAAGAAACCATCCCCTCTCAGTTGACTATGCAGAAAGCTTATCTCCTAGACACCTGCAACTAGATGCTTGGGCCCAGTTTCATCTCACCTCACCTACCCACAACTATCTAACGGTGTCATCTATCTTTTTTGTAAGCGATGGGGAGAGGCAGAAACTTAGGAGTGCACCTACTCACCTCTTCAAAGACTAATGAAATTTGAACAATTCACTGAGTTTATACACCCAATTCTTGGCCTTGCAATTTCAGGCAGAATTAATCCCATGCTTACAGTAGAACATGTGATGAAACCCTCTCCTCCTTCTAAACACAGACTTGCTTTGCTAATCGTAAACGTATATTGTAAAACCATTCAAATCACACTTTCTGCAGAACAATTTTTCTCTCTTTCAGAAACATTCTGTTAAAATGCACCACCTTCCTGTGCACCCAGCATCTACAGCTGGGCACGCTCTCCCCAGTACTCTTTCCAGCAAGATGCCAGTTTGCTGGAGCTGCTGATGGTAATACAGCACCCCGTTGACTTAGCTCCTGCCAAACAGCCCAGTTACTGCTTTGCAGTCACGATGGAAGGATTTGGCCTTTCTCCTGTATTCTTTCTAGGCATTCATGTAAGATACTTAGGAGGGATGCTGAGGATTAGATATACATAATACCTCCAAAAGAACTCAACAGAAAGGAACAGATAAATGCAAGTAACCACATCACACCAGCACAGATGGAAAATATTTACCCCAACAGACAAAACTAGGAATAGCAGAGTGTGTGTGATTTGTGGCTGAGCAGCAACTCAGCATAAGTGTCAGAACAACAATTTAGATGTTCTTGATATCTAATCTTAGGTTGTATTGAGGACATTACAGTGCAACTGTGAGCATTCAATTCTATATTAGCTACAGCTGTACATATTAACTTCTCTACAACATTGCTTCTGTTCTCATGCTGCCAAACCTCATGTCCCTTCCTAACACAACCTTATGAGGGAATTTTTATTTATTTTTTTTAAATCACAAGTCAGACACAACAGTCTGCTAAATCAAGAAATTCTCTTTAAGAAAAGCAATAGATTCTGAGCCTCTAGAGTACACTGGGGTCACATTTTCTGGCTTTCCTCCACAGCAATGAAGACCACAAATATACATTAAAACCAGAGGAAAAAAATAGAGGAAGAGAAAAAAAATTAGAGTGGAATCACTTGCCTCTAGCATCTGGCTCTTGAAGAGAAACATACGTGACTACCATTTTTTCATTACCCTCCACTCACATGATCCTTACCACCCTCTATTAGATGGAGAGTGTCACTAGATGATTCACAAAGCTCTCTATCTGCCAAGCATATTTGGGGCCATATAATTTTACCCTTTGATTAGAAATGCTGTTGTTATGTAAGGATGTGGGCACACTTACCAGGTCATCATTTCTTTTGGGAGGCGGCAGTTCTGAATTGCAAGCTGTAGTCAGCAACAAACTCTGCCTGATGTTCTGCTAGTTAAGTAATGCTTAAATAAGAATGATATCAAAGTGATAAATACAAGCCCTCTTTGCTGTGCTCTTTTCATGGCCTCAGTCTACATTTTATGTCAAAAAGTACTGTGAAGTATTGTAGATGGAGCTGATAATGAAAACTGAAGTTATGGCTTCTTAACATTCTCAATTATAATGTCTTATTTTCAATCATTTACAACTTTGCCAAAAACAACGCCTCAAGCTGGCTTAAAGGAAGAGGGGTTCAGTAATTAAGTTAATCTGTTCCTGAGAGCATCAAGGAAAACTAGTTTTTAACATCGTATTTAGAGAAAAAAAAAAAAAAAAGGTAATAATACAGTGATTTCTTTGAAGCATCCATACATTCCCTTTCTCCAAAGCTGGCACCCATAAGTACGTAAAAGCTTGTTCTAAAATAAAGCAAGTTCCTATTTCACAAAGTCATAAAGCCTTTGGCCAGGCATGCCGTACAAGGGTGCTTTTGGCACAGTGCAATGTGTTGGAAGCATCCAACTCCTGTTGGAGCGCTTTATC
>JAOXNG010000001.1:70906603-70918518 GCA_028566535.1 Scolopax minor | reverse complement strand
GGTAAGGGGGAAGAGGGGAAAAAAGGCTCAATTTCTGGCAGGAAGGCCTAGCAAAAATTAGTTGCAAAATATGGGCTGGATATCTACTGCTATATCTCGAAACAATCAAGTCAGAAGTTGAAACAGTCTTTGTAGGTCTTGTGTCTGGGTAACAATCATTGGGCAGTTCTGCAGGTGGGAGAGATGGCTCTGCAGCAGACAGCTGACACTCATGAGCATTTTAAGCTATTGAAATCCCCAACTTGAAGGGGAAAAATACCTCTTGGCATCCAGGAGAACTGCAACACGGTAATAAAAATCAGCACTTTGTAACATGGGTGCTCACAATTTAATTTCTGGAATCTTGCTGCTATTCCTGAACAGCTGATATACCGAGACTTAAAAATTGATGTATATTTAAACTTTGTCAGACAAAATGAGCCCTTTCAACAGGCAGCAAATTAAACTTTAGGTGACCCAAAGATATAATGTTCGTTATAAATCATGAGAACAGTGCATGGATTCAGACTTTACACGTGACCTCCTCATTGAGTACCTACAAATACATGTCCTCTCTCAAGAATCACAAGCTTTGGGACGTCAGCAGAGCACCAGATGCATCTTTTACATAAAGCCCAAACTGACAAGTGGTAAATTCATAGTCTCTGTGTTTGGAACACTTCCTAGAAGTACACAAAGAATTAAGATAGCCTCCTGCAAGGGAGGGAAAGTGAGCGGTGTGGTCATCACACCATGGAGAATATTCATAGTAAAGTACTTAAGACACATTTAGTCTTCTCTCTCTCCATTTGAGAGTTTCCCATAAGGAGCTTCCCATTTCTAATGGTGTCTTTCAGTATTTGTCAATCAGAATCTATGAAATATCCCGATCTCCACTATTTAGGTTGAGGTTTTTTGTTGTGTTTTTTTTTCAGAATTAGTCTGACTAACAGAATAAAGCAGGATAGTTATTAATATATGAATATACTGAGGAATGAATACGAAGTTTCTATATTGTGTCCAGACTCCTGTGCCTTTACCTTAGCAAAGGAAAATCACAACCCTGGAAGGTTTACTGGGAGAGTGTCTCTACTTTGTGTTGAAAAAGTAAATAATAATAGTGTGGAGTATCACACTCACAAAAGTTATAGGCAGATTGGAGTAAATCAGCACAAATATGAGGAAAAATTTGGTGCTTATTTGATGATGAATCTGTATCAACTATGACTGCTGCCAGAAAAGAGTCTCATGTCTGTCCACCTGCTCCCTCCTGTTTCATTCACATCCTAGCCAGTGCATAGGAGGCTATGAGTCAAGTTGGTTACTGTCTTGATGGAAAACTAGCCCACCAAATTACAGATCCTGAAGACAAGTCATTCACTGATCCAGCCCTAAAGGAAAAGCTGAGAACACGTCAGTGTGGAAAGGGGAGAGAAGGGCTGGCTCTCTCAGCAGAGCCTTCAGCTATGCCAAATAAAATTCAGTGTGAATCCACGTACTGAGGCTGTAGGCCTGTGGGCACCAGAGCCTTCCAAACAGCCTGCTGCCCCCTCCACCCACCCCGATTCACACACCTTTCCTACTCAGGGCTGTGTGATCGTATCCACTCCTTTGCACTGATTTTGATCCTTTCTAGAGTCTGTCATCAGCCACTTCAACTTAATAGCCCAGGGGAAAGCCATCAATCAGGCTGGTTTTGCTAGGCTTGTTTTCTGGTGTGTGTTTTTGAGCATGCTATGGTAGAGATCATATGTGCATGTGTGCTGGCACACAGTGAAAGATCTGGGGATGGAGTAGTGAGGAGAAAGGGAAAGGAAGAACTTTTAGCAACACTGAACTGTTAGAAACTCTAACTTGTAAGAGAAGCCTGGGTTTGGGCAGCTTGGAAAACAGGAAGTAAATAGTCCATCTATAGTCACTCACTTCTTCCCCAAAGCTCAAAAAGGGGTGAAAAGAGGCAAGAAAAGAAATGGTTAAACTTGCTTCAAGGGTGATTTTTGAGGAGGTCATGGAGGGAAAAGGCTTTTAATTATGTGGCTAGACCAAGCTTAGATAAACACCTGGGGGAGATTCTAGGCAATGTTAGTCCCTCTTGGTGGAGGTACATCAGCTAGATCATCTCTTGTGGTGTTTTCCAAGTCTACCTTTGGATGACTCTGATGTACTGTTCTAATAGTACAGTTCAAAGAGATAACCTTCATTTTTCAGACAGCAAGTTAGACAGCACAATTCATAGAAATGTATTCAGGACAATCAAATACAAAGATCGAGCTATCCATCTGTAATTCAAGCAACATTTGTTCATATAACTGGTTCATCTGGACAATTTACAAAATTGGCCTGGCTGTAGTCCTATTTGCATGATAATAACAGCTGACAAAAGTTCTGGGAGCAGACAGGATGGCTCTGTGATGAAGGCCTGGAGCTAAGTTAGGCAGTCAAGAACATCCTTTCTCATGGGGTGAAAATAGACATCTTGCACGAAGAGCAAGCAGATATATCTGACGCAAACTCTTACTTATACTCAGGTAGCCTTAAAAAAGTTATTTGACTTTTTCCATCTGGTTTCTCACATCATTGACTTAAGGAGAGGCCATGAAACTGGGAGTCAGAAGACATTTAAGCACCTACACCGTCTCTTCCCACCACCATTTCCCCACCCAGAAAACTGACCCCAGTACAGCAGCAAAACCAGCTCAAAAAAAAGCTCTTGTCCTGCCCTGGCTGCTTATTTCCACCCCCTTGTTCAGCCTCCTCTTGAGCCTGAGGTGTACCAGTTCTTGTTGGACCACATGGAAAAATGGCAGAAAACTGAACTGCTCTGGGCTTACAATGAAAATTTTACCAAAAAGCCAAAGTTTTGTAAATAATTGTGCCACTCTTATTTACGAGAGGGAGCTGCAGCTGGGACAGAGCTAGTACAGTGAGAGGAAGAGAGGAAAAATGTCTTGTGCTGGTTTTCCTATTGAAACAACAGTCTTGGGGAAACCACCACCTCAGCCAGGGGCCAAAGCCTTTAATATTAATTAAATAAGAATATTAAAATAACAGGAATGGCTCCTTTTTATTTACTTGTTGCTACTTTAAGTTTGCACTAGAGTAATTAAGAAAAATTTGGGTTGGGGTAAGGCTTTTCAAGCTGTCGTAACAAAATTAATATGGAAAGATCGAGATATGTCTCTGATGGCAGGGGCAGAATATCTTTAATGGGAAAATGTGGGGATTGCAAGTTCTTTTTTTTTTCCTTCCCTGTATCTTCAAAAGAAAAAAAGAAGAAGGTTCCAGCTATAAAAGGTATTCGTCAAGAACAGCCATCGGCCAGCACCACAAATGAGCAACTCCAGTGTGAAAACACTTTCAAAGTTCTAAATGAGTTGTCCCTGTGGTAATAAAGAAAGGCTGTTTTACAGCATGACAGTATGTAAGACAGCATTGTCAGCTATAGTTTATTTAAAGCACAAGGCCTGTAACAGGAAAATAATGACTTTAATAAAATTTACTATTGACTTTGTAGGCTAAAATCTTTCTGTCATCAGGAATACAGAAAAACAACCTGCCTGAAAGCCCTTCACTTAAATATATTCCTTTAATATTTCAAAGCAACTTGTGACTTTTTTTTTTTAATATACATGCTACTTCAAAAGATACTGTAGTGGGGTGGAAATTAGTATTTTTAATAGAAAGTTGGAATTGCTTACATAAGGGAAAAACTGGTAATGACCTATGACACTGTCTACTGAAAGCAACATTTGAGGAAACTGCAAAAGCAGTTAATGCAATTCCTTGAAAAGCTGTATAAAGCTATGTCACAAATGAATGATTTATAAATTACTGAACGTCCTTCTCATCTAGAGGATATCTTTTAATCATGCGCTGTAGTTTTCTCTGAGTGAACTCCAAAGAGCCTGCTGCAGAGATACACACAAATCTGCAGCATGTTAACAAGGTTGGGGTCATTTCTAAGAATTGAGGGGGGAGCAAAAAATAAAAAATCCTCACATTCGGCATGATTTTACTTTCGAACCAATTTGATTAAATGCACTATAGCTTGCTGGTAGTGTGTAAGAGGTCACGCCTTTTATATGAAAGACTGCAGAATTTTCATTCCTTTAATGTTTTTTTTTACATAGTTAAAATAAACTGTGGTAAAAAGTTTCCCAACAGCATATGACAGCACAATTTAGAGGTGAAACCTTTTAATAAAATCTCATGAAATGAATGCTTTGGTTTATGCACTCTGTTTGTGTTTCCCACTGGAGTGCTTAGCATTGTGAAGCAGTGGTTTCTTTCTTTACCGCTGCAGAGCAACACCACGAAGGAGAGTCTGGAGCCTTAGAGCAGAAAAGATGTAGCTTAGCCACGGTAAAATTGTTGATGGAGGAATCTTAATTTACAGAGAAAATGCTTTTCTCTTGACTTTGAAAAAAAATGCTATTGTGCATTAATTTACATTGCAGATAATTAATTAAAAATGAAGAAAAATATTCCACAGAGGCTTTTTAGAAAGGACTCTGGGGTCCAGAAATAGTATTAAGAGGGGAACCAATTAAAGATTTATCTGAGAATGAATAATTTTGCTAGGACTCTGGCAGTGGAACTGGCTGAAGTCACATTTGTTGTAGCTTTGCCTTGTTTCATGCACATCCACAAAACCCTTCTTATGTTTGCTAAGGGACATATCAAGGAAGAAGTAATCTTTCCATAAGAAAGCACAGTGCCTGTCTTTCCTAATATGCTGCATAAATACCACCTTAAAAAGGTGGCAGTATGTTTCATAAACTCCCAAAAGTTTAAACATGCAGTTCATAGAAAATGTAGTTCACTTCTATGCTCAGAAATGCAGAGCTCATTCAACACTTGAGAACTAAGACAGCCAAAAAGGTGAGGATCAGAGCAGGACCAGGTCTGACAGAAACAACCTCTAACACCGCATGAATTATACCGCCTCAGCCCATCCATACAGCCAATGTGTCATCAAATGTTGCCAAGAATCTAACCAAAATAACATAAATGACCAAGAAACAGAATGAATGCTATGCAGGCCTCAAAAACCATAGTCTTGCCAGGATGTTGTTTGTAAAAACCTCGTCTATTTTGTCCTTCCATAGTGGCTTAAAAAGCTCTGCTGTAGTACTGACCCTTTGTTTATATGTATGCAGTGTGTTTATATGTATACATGTGATGTACTGTCTGTTATCCTTAGTGGATTTCTGCAGCTAGAAATATTGTTATTCTAGCCTTTCATAATTTCCTACCCCATTTCATTAAGTTTGGCACACTGGTACACTGTGACATAAGAAACATGCCTGCCCAGAATTAGGTTCATGTATTTATTTCCCTCATTTGGGAGCACCAAAAGACTTTTGGGGCTTGCTCTAATGTAGTCTTAGAAGAGATACCCTAAAAATGTTTTGATTTCTGTAGGTCTGCCAGACTTTTCTAAGTATCAAGGACACTGAGGATGAATTACTACAAAAAACTACAGCTGGCTTCAGCTCTGTAAAGAATATAGGAACTAGGAAGGCTGCAAATTTTTATTTTTGTATGACCAAAGACTCAAGGGTAAGAAGAAATGTGTATTACTGCTTACAATTATTTAACCAAGTCTTTAAAATAAAGTGTAAAATGCAGTGCAGATTTTCTGGGTGGCACAGAAGAGGAAAGGAAGAGTAAGTGGTCTCTCTACTATGGACACTTAAGGTGTCCCTCCTTCACTCACTCTGCCTTCCATTTTAATCCCCATCTCACACCACAGCTCTAAGGATTTAGTAAGGGAGTGACCCAATACAAGGCATGTGCTCATACTTGATCTGTTGCAGGAATAGACCTCGGGCCTCATATTTAAATTGGTGTTTCACTCAATTCTCACTTCTGAAATAAGATGTTGAATCCATTTTTAAAAGACCCACTTTTCAAGACATATCAGCCCTCAGAAACTTCTAGCCTCTTTAGTAAGAAATGCTGAGAGTTCATTGCTTGCAGAAAAAAATCAGGACTAAAGAACCTCAGTCTAAATTTTGGAGCATGTCTTAGACTCCAGATCTTCAAAGTCTAGCCCTTACGTTTTATCCAAACTGCAAGAGGATAGTTTTATTAATTTCAGCTGGAGGTTATTTTTTCTTTTATCTTATTTTTCAAGGCATGTATGAGCTGAGGGAAAGACTTCAAATCTATAGCTCATCAACTTTAACAACTTTTTTTTTTTTAAAGGCAGGATTCATATAATGTAGAACACAGGACATTTATTCATTAAACTCTTCCCTGGGGTCCCACAAACTCCAGCTTTTCTACTATATACTGGGCAGAAGGAGGAAGATCAAGCAAGATAAGGGAGAAAAAACAACTGTTTTCAAGAGGACATTATTATCTTTTAAGCTTTTTATGGGTGTACCTATCTCATCCCTTAGTTGTTCTCTTGGAATTTTTCTGGCATTGCTTTGATAATCAGTAAAGATATGAGGAACCAGGTTACCTCCAAAATAAAAAGGAACATAACTTGACAAAGACATTCCATGTAAATAGTTCTTTCTAATATGCAACTAAAAATTTCACATGAGGTAAAATAGTATGGCTAGAAGGTGCCAAGGCATCCTAAACCTGGATAAATGATTAATGGCTTCATGATATAGCATCCACATGTAAGACATCTGAATTATCTAGGATGCTGGATGGCTTAATTCAAGTGCACATATGATTCTTAAATATTTTCTGTTTTGAAGGATCACCTGGCACAGTTAATTAAGGAGCTAACGAGACAGACACTCTGCTGGACCTCATACTTGCAAAAAAATTAATGTTGGTTGGGAATAAGAAGGTCAGGGGCAGCCTTCACTGCAGCAACCATAAGATGGTGGAGCTCAGGATACTAGGAGGAGGGAACGAGGCAAAAAGAAGGATCACAGCCCTGGATATAAAAGAGCAGACTTTGCCCTTTGCAGGGATCTGTTTGTAGCAATCCCACAGCATGTGGTCCAGGAGACAAAAGAGGCCCAGGGAAGCTATTTGATTTTGAAAAATCCCTTCTACCAAACTCAAGATCATCCCAAAGTTCAGAAAATCAAGCCAAGGCAACATGGGGCCTACATGGATTAACAAAGAGTTCCTCATAAAACTCAAACATGAAAAGAAAGCATATAAGAGGTGGAAGCAAGGTCAGAAAAAATATAGAAAAATATAGATTTTTCTATATAGAAATATAGAAAAAAACCACGTTTAAGTGTGTCAGGATAGAAATAGGAAAGCTAAAACTTACCTGGAGATGATTCCAGTAAGGCAACAAGAAGGGCTTCTGCAGGTACATTAAAAGTCACAAGTTAAAATGTAGGCCCAACACTGAATGAGTCAGGAGACTGGCGCAACTGAAAGGCTGAGCTCCTCTGCTTGGGTCTTTATTAATAAAACCTGGCTTCAGGAATCTCAGGCCTCTGAGATGCATGGAAAGGCCTGAAGCAATCATGATTTACCCTCAGGGAAGAGAGACCTCGTTAAAGTATATTTAAAAAATCTGTGCACACTCAACTCTTTGGTGTCTGATAGGATGCACCTGTAAGAGCTGAGTGAGCAGCTGAATATCGTTGTAAGGCTACAACGTTGTAAGGCTCTTTGAAAGGTCATAGTGACTGAGAGAGGTTTCTAAGGACTGTATGAAAGCAGAATTCTTATCTTCTTGAAGGGCTACAAGGAGGTTTTGGGGAACTACAGAACTATCAGCCTCATCTTGATCTTTAGGAACACGGTGGAGCAACTAATCCCAGAAGCTATTTCCAAAGACATGAAGGACAAAATAGTGACTAGGAGTAGTCAGTATGGATTCATGAAAGGAAAATCATGCTTAATCAATCTCATAGGCTTCTATGACAACAACTAATTTGGTGGGATAAGGGTAGACTGTTAGATATTGCTTCTCTTGACTTTTCCAAATCATTGAGTACTCTCTCCCAAAACTTCTTCATAGAAAAGCTGATGAATTATGGGCTAGACAAATGGACAATGAAATGAACAGAAAACTGGAAGAACTGCCAGGCTCAAAGGGTTATGACCAGCAGCTCAAAATCCATCTGGAAGCTGGTCACTAGGGGTGTACCACATGTCAATATTCGTGCCAACACTGTTTACCATCTCCATTAGTGATCCGGATGATGGGGCAGAATCACCAGCTGGAGAGCAGCTTTGCAGAAAAAGACCTGGGCGCCCTGGGAGACTGCAAGTTCATCATGAGCCAATAGTGTGAACAGATTGTTCCAAGTTGCTGTGGAGTCTCCATTCTTGGAGATATTAAAAACCTAACTGGACATGGCCCTGGACAACCTGCTGTAGCTGACCCACTTTTAAGTAAGGATGTCCATCTAGACAGACTCTAAAGCTTCCTTTCAACTCAATTATTCTGTGATTTTTCTTATTATTATATGTAAAATCTCTGTAGTTGGAGGTCACATCATACACAGATAAAAGGGAGTGTTAAAGCAGATTGCAGAAGACCACTTCCCTTTCAGTAAAACCCAGGAAAACTTGTTTTTTCTCAGTATCACTCTTCTTCTCATTTACTTGTCTGAGAAAAGGAATAGGTTTCCAACTTGTACTGATTGCTCAGTTCCCCATTTCCCAAAAGATCTCACATTTGAATAATTATCTTCCATTTTGTTATTTTTGATCAATTTGAATAGAAGCTGATCCTGTTCCTGAAGTGTTTGATCAGAACTGAGACAATGGCTTCAACCAAAGCCAGTTTGAGATATCGAGTTGTAGGGTGTTTACCATAGAGGCATATGAGGGGGTTTAAACTCTAACAGTAAAAATTCTTCAAAGACATTGAATTATTAGAATGACAGCATGTATAGAAACTTCCTTTGGGAGGATAACAGTTATAAAAACTGACTTCAATACAGTTCAAGCTGTAGCTGTACCTTTCTTTACCCTGTGCTGTATTGTATGTAGAGAGAACTGTAATTAGCACATATAGGTGCCATCATAGCTTCAAGTAACTGTTTAGTTACAATTGGAGTTGTCTCCAACTAGCAATAGCAATAGCAAATGCATAGACTCTAGAAGAAAATTGTTTTCAGGAAAATCCTTCTTGTCTAGATCTGATCACTCATTTTTGAGAAAACTTATTCTTCGGTAGGTTTTCTGCCCTTTTATTTTTCTGAATCTCTTTTGCAATCAAATAAGAAAACAAAAAATGTTGATTCCTTTGTGTTTTACAATCTCATTGACCAAAGCATAATGAATTCCTTTTACCCCAAACCATTTAAAAGGCAGGTAATTTCAACAATTCTAGTATCTTCCTTGTTTTTGTATTCACACGGTATAAACTAAAATTATGCACAAGATTCATCAAAGCTGAGCTGTGCTGCTAAGAAGTGTGTAACTCAGATACAGAACGACCCATTTAAAGAAGTTATTGATGCCAACATTAAATTTACAATTATTCATAAAAGAAAACCATTTGAAGAATTCCCCATGCTGCAAGTACACAAAATACTTTGCTACGCATAAGAAGTTACATTTATTAATAGCCCTTTTTGCCAGAATCTCATTTCACCAAAGGAAACTTCATCCTCCAATGGGAATAAGAATCATATGAACGTCACAGATGCTACAAGTTTATTCACCATAACAACAAAAAAAAAGACAGACATCCAACTATCTCATAACAACATTTCAAAATAAGCAACTGTCAAAATGTAGGATACAAAAAAACTTAGATACAATAAATTGTGGTAATTAATGAACATTATCAACTACACCATTTCCCCCTCACCTTGAGCTCATGCATAGAACTAGAAATGCTTCATGCAAATGTTGTTATTGTAACATTTAGCTTATGCTTCACCTATTCCCTTGCAGTGATATCATATAGAGATCTCATACCTAGGGCCTTAGTTTTCCAGACAGTTGGGCTACAACATTATTTAGAAACTTTTTTAGAAATACCATGATTACCATAGAAATCAAGTATCTCACATTGGCTTTGGTAGGATAAGAAGTAGTTCAAAAATCTGAATGATCTGAAGCTAGGAAAGCAAAGATTATGGGCTGAAAAAGTTATATTTGCATAACCCATTATTCAGGAAAATAATGTTTTAAAAATGTAAATAGCTAGGTTATAAAAACAGCTTTTTTTTTTTAGGTCTTGCCTAGAAGTTTAGGTACAGACATAAAAATTCAGTTATTTAAGGCTAGAGATACTCTAAATTTTGAAGGTGTTTTTTTTTTTCTTTCAGTAGGAGAATGGGGAAAAAATTAAATATAGAAATACCATAAACCCAATCTCTTATTGAAAGCAGTTTATAAGAGAGTATAAAGGCACCCTTTATTTCTTCCTATACTACTACAAAAAGTCTATATCTCTCTCTTAATTAATAGTTTGTATTTTTGGATTGTGTTTTCAAGGATCTCAACCTTTGCATCCTTTCTATTTAAAATTAAAAATAGAATGGCAGATGAGGTGGCAAAAAGGGACACTCTAATAAAATTGATAGGATTATATGAGGGGTTGTTTTCTTTCCTTTTTGAAACAAGATCTCTCTGTAATGTAGATGAGGAGGACAGCTCAATAGTTTCACATCTGTTGTAGGAGCACTCCGTTTGACTGAACACATACTCAAAGGGGTGGAATGGTCATCCTACTACTGAATACAGTTTTTAGGTGGCCCTAGAGGTGGGTCACCATCATCACCTCCCCTTTCTGCAAAGCAATCTTTATGTGTTTGCCAAAGTCGAAGAAATAAGGAATTCATCTTCCTTCTTTGAAATAGTCCCTCCCTAATTGACTTGTGCCATTCAAATGCAACCAGATTCTTCCTTCCTTTGCTGGCCTGGAGTGTGTTCAAACATCTTGTGTCCTACTTCTCTATATCTACCTTCTTGGCCATTATGTTTTTAAAGGAATGTGTCAAAACACAGCTTCAGATGGTATCGTTAAACCTCTAAACAGTTTGTGGACACTCCAAAACATGACATCTGCTTTTTGATGAAAATTGGGGTTTTGCCTTTTAAAAGAAATAGTCCTCTGGAGATCTTCTGGAGTTTTATGCACATAAATTCAAAATCCTGGCTGAGATCATGATGTAGATGACATGATCTTCAGAGCAGTTCTACCATCTCCACCTTCTGAGGATTGAAGTGGAAAGGCTCAGTTGATATCCTCCTTTCCTGCAAGGTTCAGCACTAGAACTTGTCAGGACAGGCAGTGACCTGTGAGGATCACACAAACAAGAGCTTGAGACCACCTGAATGCTAGCAAAAGCATCCTTGAATTTTTTCTAGGCTTTTCCAGAGCCAGGCGCTTGGTATTAGCAGGGCATGGCAGGGTGTAAGGAGTATGTGGCTATCTCAGGCCCAAAAAGGAAAGCCTAAGGTCAAGGAGAGTCTGTGTGATCCATGGTTGCAGAGTTCAGGTGAGGGGGACTGTGGGACTATTGTAGACTTCATGACCACAAAATTCCCAAGGCTGTGACTGAGCCTCAGGCAGGCTGTGATTCATGAAGCATCTGCTAGGCATACGGAAACCTGGATCTGCTGCGAACTGTGAGGCAGAGTCTCAAATACCCCAAGTGACAAGACTAGAACTGTACCTTCCTGAATTTCCACAGTCCATAAAAGCAGGCAGGAGTCAGGACCCAAAAGCCTCAAAAAGAAGTCCAAATTTTATGGCTTGGAGTAGAACAGAACAACTCAGAACTATAAAAGGGCACTTCTGTATAATTAGAACACCCTTTTCAATATGCCTTTACATCATTTAACAACGTACTTTTACTTAGAAAAACATAATTCAGTGGTTTTAAAGTGGTCATCTTTGAGTCCTTGATTATGGAAATCATGTTTTAAAATTATGTACATCTGAAAAACTCAGAACTAATAAATAGAATAGAATAGAATAGAATAGAATAGAATAGAATAGAATAGAATAGAATAGAATAGAATAGAATAGAATA
>JAOXNG010000001.1:70890029-70905178 GCA_028566535.1 Scolopax minor | reverse complement strand
TCAGGGATGAAGTCAGGCCAACAAAAGCATGAATATTGCTGGCTAAGATCTCATTTTTTATAGAGAACCCGAGGGTGTAGATAATTTGGAGAGAAAAGGAACAAAAGAATTAAAAAGGAGGTTATCAGTACAGAAAATTGAACCTCAGTCAGATTCAATCAACCAAGCAATAGGTTTCCTCATCTCTTTTAATACAGCTTGGCTACCCCAATGCAAAAGTCTCTTGAGGCCTCATAGTTTAAATTAGTGGATTAGTCTGGCAGGTAAATGCACTTGCAGTGACCAAGGTTTTCAGAAGGGAATTTGGATTTGTAGTCCCATCACTCTGGACAAGTGCGCTTTGATTTCCAGCTTGTTCTTTGATGCTGTTAGTCCCACTAAGGTGCCACTTCACTGAAAGTTGGCTCAACAGGTTTGACAGCTTCTTCACTTCTGTGGCGATAGATTGTCATAGCTCTATATGGTGCTAGCAGACACGAGTAACAGGAGATACTTGTTGATAAGCGGATAATTGTTTGTGTACTGTTTCACACAGGGAAAACATATGTTTCTGATCTCAGGGGATTGTTTTGCATTTGTACAGTGTCCCAACATCTATGTTTTCCCCAGACCAATTCTTCTAAAAATAAATATCACTGCAAGGACAGTTAATTGGATATTCTTACAGGCTATGTACATCCTGATTTTTTGTAAGCTAAATCAGGTCTCCATAAATTGCAACCCATCTTGTTTGTTGTCATGTCTTATACAATTATAGACTAGGGGATTTGCCCTATATCAGAAAGCCACAACATAGTTCATTGCGTTATGCTGGTGGCTAAATATTATTCTTTTCCATAACATTGGATTTACTTCCTTTCACCATCTTAAATTATATGGTTCAGTCCATCAGTCCATGGTAGGTATTCATACTGAACAAATGATGTATCTAGATACTCATCACTTATATGAGACTATCTATTTGTGTTTATGTTCATATACCTCAAAGAAAGATCTGGGTATTTATGTTTACACTCAGAATATTGAAATATACATTTTAATGTTTCAATATTCCCTTTTATCCTAGTGTCACTCTCCTCAACAATAAACTAAAAGATTTCACAGCAAACACCTGCAGGCAGGAACTGACAAGCTGCAGCACCAAAGGGCTTTTCAGAGCTGCCTCCTGTTACCATAACCTACTCACAGAGTCAGAGGCTGAGTACTGGTAACACTCAGTTTAGGTCTCTGCCATTACTATCCCCCATTCCACTAGGTGCAGGAGAGCCCAGATATTTCATGTTGAAGCTCTGGGGACAGGTAACAACTGAGATTTCAAATCTTCCCAGACTCAGCAGATTTCAAATGCTATCTATCCTGATGACTCAGCTTCTATCTCCTTTGCAAAGGAAATTTAGGCACAGGAATGATGTTTCCTGAAGCCTGGGTCCTGCTGGACTAAGAAGTAAAATAGGGAAAACCTTGAAAAAGAGCAGTATAATGAGAACTGTGCCTAGTGCACCACATTTTCTGTTAAGTCTCCCATGGAAAGTGCATACACATTTCTGTACTCGGGCACACAACATACTGCATTCAAAGCTTTTGCCAGGTTTCTTATTTAAGTGTTTTAATCAAAGAACATTGAGCTGGCACTGCTATCAAAGGGATGAATGCATATTTTTTCACATGACAATAAAACTTAACTGAGGGAAAAAGTTGCAGTGTGTGTGTGTTTGTGTATGTGTGTGTAGAGGGTAGCAGAGGCTATGACATAGCATATGAAGTCAATAGTGTAGTTGTTATTATTTATACATGAGTAAAGATTACAAATGCAGGCAATAGCTCAGATCTCTCACCCCCTGGATCTGTGAAACCTGTCACTCAGTCTCCTGCGGTGTGTCTTCCTGTCTCCGAGCCATTGGACCACCTGCTGCCATGACTCTCATCTATTGCATCGCCCGAAGGCCTCGATGATAACAGCATTGATTCCAATGTACATCTAATTACTTCTCATAATCTATTCATTTCACAATAGTGTAGTGAAACATCTGTCACATCATAAACTCTTTAGTATCCTTATCAAACCACCAAAACATACTCTGCTGCCAATTGGCAGCTACCTTGCTTTCTCTTCTTATTAACATGATGCAAACATATCTGTTTTTTTGGTTGCTTTAGATGAATTTCCCTGATGACCAGTGAAAAGGAATTGAGCAAACTGCAATTGTAACATCTACTCACTACTTAGTGAGGTACCATTATTGATGTCGTACAAATATCAGTGAAAATTGCTTTGTTTCTTCTAGAGATAAAGGCTCTAAATAGGGTCTTTAACATTTATAGCACGGTAATAGATGACTCCCTTCCTTGACTCAGTGTGACTGATTCATTTACTAAAATAAGCATCTCAGGGATTATTACATTTGAGGAGTATATTGCATGGAAAAGCCTTTTACCTTTATAGTTTTTACTTTACCTGTGGGTAAGTAATGCCCACTCCTTCTCTTTCTTCATGTAAGAAATCAAGAGCGAAAAGACCCATTAGCACATATTTTTATTATCAAACTATAGAGAATCTATCTATCCCAATAGGATCATGAATATACAGTTGCATCAATAAAGAGGGCTGGTTAGTCCACAGAAAGGAACCTCAGATAGTTGGGTAACACCACGGAAAATAAACTCTGAATACTGAGGTGTTGATTTACCATTACATACTGAATTATGATGAACAACAAATCCCAAGTGAAAGGAGTGATCTATTTAACTGCGTATTCCCTTTCATGGTCGATGTTAGCACAAACTGGGTCTTGTTCTCGTTGTTTTAAATCTGCAATGGAAATGAATTTAGTGTTGATTTGATAGCTGTAGAAACGGGAGCTGTTTGTGTATCCGCAGAACAGACATGGCACAAGCAGCCGTTCTGGGAGCTTCCTCACAATGTGTTTCAGCTCGGCTTTTGGAAGACACACTTTTTCACGGCCTTTCAGTAGGCAGTGATAAAGCTAATTTGGATTCTCTGACAAGTCTGTAGTGTGGTGCCAGTCACTGTAGTTACTTTTATTATTTGAACATCTGGCAGAGTAAGGAACTGGACTGCCATCACCGATTTAAGCCACATTTTGTTAGTTCCTGACCTTGCTGAGAACCACAAGGGTGACCTAAAGGTGAAGGAGTCCATATCTCATTACCAACCCCCAGGACAGCCAGCTTTCTTTTATCCATTTGTCAATATATAATGCAATCCAATATAGAATGCAACCTGAATATTTATCTGCCTCTAGTTTCATCACTTATGCATTTTCTGCTTTGGAATACATATCGTTTGTACCTACTTACTTAAGGTGCATGTTTTTACATCCAAAATACACTCACTACTTCAGCACAGTGGGAAACATAGAGAGATTTTAGTGCTATTGACATATTTTGCAATATGAACACATACAATGCATAAGGCATTTAAAAGTGAGTATTTGACCTATTCAGTCCTTGATGGCGCTTTGTAGAAGGGCTGGGATATATGCATTTGTGAACATTCCTCCTCATTAGGAATAAAAGAAGGAAGAAGCAGTTCAAACCTAAAGAAAAAGCTCTCAGAAAAGCACAGAGCTCACAGAACAGGTCAATGCTGGGTCCACACTGATCTCCTGATATTCTGTTCCAAGTTTCTAAGCTTGCACCAAGTATCAAATCTAAGGGAGGATGGCAAGAATCTACAACGAGTGCTTGAGAACCAGACCAAAACTAAGTGAATAAAAGATATTTTGGTTTGGTATCTGTATTGAAGGGATTTTTTGGATAGGAAAAAAAGAAACCACCATAACACACTGGATATAAATAATATATAATTTTCCAGTTTTAGTTAGGAAAATATTCATAAATTAATTGGGAGTAAACTAAAAATTTTTGTTCAGCGTAAGCAAATGGGTTTTTTTTAGGGTATATAACAGTACTGGAGACAATATATATATTTGCTTGCTTGTTTTAAATTGCACGTCAATTTTTATGTAAAATGAAAAATTTCAAAACAAAAAGATCAATATTTGTTTTCAAAGTATCAAAATGATGTATTTAAAACATTATCAAAACAAAATCCTTATTTATCTTCTGAAACCATGAACTTGACCCAGATTCTTGAACACTTCAAGTTCTTCCCAAAGGGAATTTTTCAACAAATTCATTGTCTATCATAAGTAAGTAGACAAATAAATGAATAAAAATATTTCCGTGCTATTTCAATGTAAATCTTTGGATTAGAGAGACAGAGTGACCATATCTCAGAAGAGCAAGTTGGCAAATAGTTCTTACAGCAGAACAGCATGGTGGGTTAACCTTGGATAAGGGCCAAATTCCCACCCATCCACTCATTCATTCCCCTCCTCAACAGGATGAAGGGAGAAAGGAGGATGAAAAAGCTTGTGGGTTGAGATAAATATGGGCAGATCACTTACCAATTTCCTTAATCAACAAAACTGGCCTGACTTGGGGGAAAATTAATAGATCTGGACAGTAAGAAGCAGGAACAAAAATTAAAACAATACCTCTCCTCCACTTCCTTTTTTTCTCACACTCAACTTCACTCCTTCATTCCCATCTCCTCTCCCCCTCCCTGAGTGGTGCAGGGGGATGGGGAATGGAGGGCTGTGGTAAGTCCACAACAGCTCCTTTCTCCTACACCTTCTTCCTCACACTTTGTCCCTGCTCCAGCATGCAGTACAGTCCTTCAAGAATTGATCCAGCATAAGCTCTTTATGGGATGCAACCCTTCAGGATAAACCTGCTTCAGTGTGGGGTCTTTCCCACAGGGTCACAGTTCCTTCAATAAATATCTACCTGCTCCAGCGTGAGGAGGGCTGCAGGGAAATATTTGCTCCAGCATCTGGAGCACCTCCTCCCCTCAGTCTTCTCTGACTGAGGTGTTTGCACTTCTGTTTCTCACTTTTTTTTCTCTTCCTCTGCCTGTGTGGCACTTTTTGCCCCTTTTAAAATATATTTGCACCAAGGTACCCCAACTTGTCTGAGGGGCTCAATCAGTCTTTGTGGTGGTGTCAAACTATTTAATACCAATACTCATAATTCCCCACGTGTGAATAAGTAGATTGTATCTGCCTGCTCTCTCAGTAATTGTCTTCAAGACCTGCTTTTCTGATCATGCACTGGTGCATCAGTCCTCCCAGACAAACTGTAGAAACTTACTCCAAGGGGGAACCCTTTTTTTCCATGACAAAAGTCATGGAAAGAAAAGCTTGTCTGTAGCAGAATGACCCAAACTCTGCTGCAGGGAATATTTTGTGTCAGAAATTTTGTTCCGGTGCCTTCTTATCACCTCCATTTGGTGTTCTGTAGAGAGGGATACAATGGTTTGCTGATCCCCATGAACCAGATCTCTGACTTGATCTTCTCCTTGTCTGCTCCTGTGCTTTATTTTTTTTTCCTGACACAAAAGACATAATATAGCTCCCTAACTCTCTGTGCCCTTTTATCACAATTTCTGGTGCTCTGAATACCTATCATCTCTGTTCCTTTAGTGTTATGTAGGAGAGAAACTTCATTGAAAGTCAGAAGACAAGTAGAAAAGAAATACAAAACAAGTGTACAAGAAGTAGAGATTAGCCACTCTAGGATAAGGGGATCTCAATCTCTTTATGGATCTAGTAGAAAAAAATCAATTTTACTAACAAAAAAAACCCTCCATCCCAAATCAAAACTAGAGTGAAAAAAAAATTCATGTTTTCCTTGAAGTTATTTAGATTTTTAAAGAAGAAAAGAATCCAATTATGGAAAATGAACTTTAAGATTTTTTTGAGAAGGTTAGAGCTGGATTTATTTTGGGAAAAAGGAAGATTTGACCACTCAAGTGTCCTCAAGTCTGGAGAAAGTTACTTATGTTCTTTTGTCCTGTTCTTCAGAGACCACCACTTATAGCTCAGTGCCTACATAATGAGCATAATTTGCATGCCTCAGATGTAGAATTAATTTCCAACCATTACAATACTGGGGACAGGTGCACAGTACAAAGCATTTTTTATTACTGCCAAGACCAGGTGCATGAGATTTTTGCACGTTGTTTGGAACAGCACTTCAAGTATCTGCAAGGAAGATACAGTTTAATAGTGACAGCTAAACACCATTCAGTTCTCAGGCAGACAGTTAAATTGGGATACTGAAGTTCTTCATAGTACAGTGGAGACTAGAAAAGCTAGAGAAGGACCAGGAGAAAACAGGAGACACTAAGTATGAAGGTCAAGTTTTGGGCTGAGCAGGCTCACCTTCTTTTGATTGTTCTTCTGATTAGACAACATATCAAAAAGCTATCTTTCTACAGCCATCTTTATTTAAAGGATGTATCTTCAAATACAGATATTAAAAAAACAAAAAATGCATGAAGACTTTTTGAGTCTATCTGTATGTCAGACTTCCTGATGGAGACTTGTGTAGGTAAGCTTATCTACCTCCTGAAGAAGATTTTTTTGGTGCAGTTGATGTTTAACAATAATAACTTAGAATGTCATTGAGCAGGATAATTATTGTCCTATAATGCTTGTTATCATGCAAAAACACAATCAAAATTTAGGTTCATTTCAGATAATGTTTGTTGCTTACCTCAGTTGCCCAAAGTCCACTCAAAATCCATGGATAGAAATAAGCACTTCCAGAGATCAATTCAACTTGTCCTAAAATGCCCTCTGAAGTGGTATGTGGATTTCCTGCCTTTGACTCTTTTTCTAAAAACTACACCGAGTGCCTAAACCCACTTAAATCAGACTTATCAGTTAGGTCTAGAAATTTATAGGGGAAGAATCTATTCCCATGGGGATTTAATTCACATGGTCTCTTACAGTTCCTCATACTCTTTTCTATTGGGGTTTTTTGGTCTTTCTTCCATTTTGTCATATTTTGGACCCAGTTCTCTTTTTAGTTGCAGTGGTTATTAGCCTGAATCACACTAACTAAAATGCATTAGCTTCAGACTAGACTGCAGTCTTGGCAGCTCTTTTCTGATGGTGTATATTTCTCTGGTGTCTAGGGCAATGAAAGACCACTATAGAGAAGGTCTCTGAAGTTACATAAACTTTAACATTACTAAGGTTTTCTTATGCAGTTAGCTGTGTGAGAATCTGACAACAAAGGAAAAGGCAGTCTTCTGCTGGTATGGCACTGAATTTATTGTCCATTCAGTTTACTTAAAATGTCGGAAGATAGATTTTGTCAAAACTTGGTTTCTTGCCTTTGCCAGGATAATAGTGGAGAAAATACTCTAATTCCACTAACTATGTGTATAGTTTTATATTGCTTCTTAGGAAAGTTAATATGGCACATTATGGCTTAAGCCCTCCTGAGCACTAAGGATCAGAAAGTGGCATTTTTAATAAAAGAGCCTTTTCTGTCAGTAAACCCCGGACATGACCAGTAGATAGATTAATGTCTGTGTGCATCCAAGTTACCCACAGATGGTAGAATAATCTTGGATGGGTTTTCTTGGACAATGACTTGAGATTTTCTTTATAAAATGTCTTTCTAAAAGACATTAAGATCTGTTAGATTAAAATAAAATCTCCAATGCCTTGAGGAGTCAGAAAAACAAAAATTCTATCATTCATTCCTATTTATATAAGGAAGCTGAACGCTAACTTTGTTTTCAAAATATAACCAGTAGCTAATTTTCCAGTAACCACTCTCATAGGCACTTACTGAAATTCCATTGTTTAATGACCATAATATTTCCAAGATAGTTTTTACTTTTTTTTTTTACCACACTTCCAAATTAATCCTGATCCAAACTTAAAATATAATACATAACACATTATCTCCCTGGAGAAGTTTGGCCATTTGACATCATAATTTTGAGAAATTTCCCTAAGTTTCAGAAACAAAAGAGGGTAGTATCCTATTCGTTTTCTTTGAGTAGATATTTAGCCTATTGTACAGCCATGTGTACAGTCATTCACCTAGAGATTTCAAACCACTTTCAATTTTGGCTATTTCTACACAGTCATGCTACGTGCCAATTTAACCTTGCACTATTTGCACCCATGTGATATGATTTATCATGCTTACTGCATGTTTGTTCCCATAGTGGAGTAATTTTTATAGGGCTAACAACAGAGTTATAATAAACTCAGCTGAGAGCTAGAGAAGGGAAAAATCTTCAGAGTTGTTGCCAACCATGCCAAGGAATTAATTCTATAAACTAAATTAATTTACATAAAACACATATCTCCCTCCTGTTTTTTGTGATCAACATTAGATTATTTGTTATACTCAGTTCTCTGATGTCACGGGCAACATACTCGTGTCAGAGAGTGGCTATGTCTCTAATAGAGGGAAGTTTGGTAACTTTGATAAATTTCCTCCAGTTGCCTTTATTAGAATTACACACTACTATGGCCAAGCAATGAGCTGTGATACATTTTGTTAGAGACTTTGATGTCTATCCAAAGATAGTTGGAATTAGTAGATGATTTTTGGGTGTCACATATATATATATATAAAAATAAATAAAGAATGTTGTCTTATTTGCATATATATATATTAGACTGCATGCACAGATCAATACTGGGCAGTTTTTTTGTGACATCATCTGAAAAAAAACAAAGAGAGCTGAAGAAGGTGGAATAATTTTCTAATGTAAGTTGAAAAAACATCATATAACCTTAAGAATAGTGGTAGTTCTATGAGGTATGGCCCAAAATATCCAGAGGGTGAGAACCCAAGCAAAGTCTTCTCTCACAGATTCAGAGAACACATTAAGAGAAGAGTCTTCAGAGAGTTTTAACATGCTTAAGACTCCCAGGAAATAAAAACTCCTTGCCACCTCCCATCCAAGATGACTACAGGGAGAGGCAGGAGGATGAAGATCAGAACGACCAATTGCGCAGTGTTTGCACTTCACTTGGCATGTGAGAGTGTCCAAGACCCCCTCCTCAAGTCAGTTTCCCCAACCTGTAGTTCATCCAAACAGGAGGACATTTTCCCTTCTGGGATGGTGTTTTATTTCCTCTCAAAATTCTAATCTAAATGAAAAAAATTTCCCTTTGAAAGTTCAGACAAAACCAATGCCTTTCCGTAAAAAGTAATTTCAGCTTCAGTGAACTGTACGTTGTTTTTTTTTTTCCTAAGTGAAAAACATTGATTTGAAAAATTAACAGCCAGCTCTAGATCATACTACTTGTAGGTCCCAATGCAGTCATGTAGGGCTCGAAATAAATTGTAATATAATTGCTCATAAAACTGAACCCTTCTTTATATGTGCAACTGCCATATCCTTCAGCAAACTTCAAAAGAAGGGGCTTGTAACTGAAGATAGCCTCTAAACTCTTAGACACTTCATTCTATATTCAGATTTCTTTTACAGTCCGCACCGGAGAGTTACTACATTTCTCCAGTTGACAGGGAAGATTGAGCCAGAGTCTCCTTCTCTTGATTTACAGGAATATAATTAATTCTCAAGTCAGCTGAGCTAAAAATGGTGTAAACAAGAGGAAGAACCAGGCCCCAAGGAACAGAAGTACTGCAGAAGCAGTCATCACTTAAAACATGGCAACATTTCAGAAAAACACTGCAGATGCTTTGGCTCTGTCCCTCATCCAAGCTGAGCATTGCTTTTTGCTGCTCTATGTTGCTCTTTTTTACCAAGTCTCTTTAGGCATTCATGCTAATACCTTGTACTTGATATCAGATGAGTGTTTTATAATTAAGCACACATACATGAAATACCCCAAACTATATTAAGCTTAAACACATCTTCAAAAAGTTGTAAAATACTCTTGCCAGATTCTATACTCTCAAATGGATTAATCTGAAAAACAACTGGGACTCAATTTAGACCTTCCTGGCAGCAAGCAAGAGAAACGTCAAGCTCAATATTTTACTTTATTGAAGACCCTCTTAGGAGTCCATCAGAAAGAACTCTATCTGCCTGGTAGCCAGCGATCAGTGGGAGGTAATATTTAGTTTATTAATGTGGCTTTGATTTTTTTTTAACACTGTTGATGAATAGTAGTAAACTAAGACCTTGCTCCAATTTCCCCTTCTCCCTTTCTAAAAAAAAAAAAAAAAAAAAAAAGGCAATGAAACATAGATAAAGTTAACAAGATCTTGCATAATATCAAAGTGCATTCAGTAGATCCGAAGTTATCCAGACATATAGTTTATTTGTACACTAGAATGTCTGAATTAAAACATACACACAGAAAATGAACACAATTTAAGAGGCCCTGTGCTGGAAGTCAAGGTTAATTTTGAAACAACCCTTCAGTTTCAAGGCAACTGTATGGATTAGTAAGTGTCTGTGTTGCACAGAAGAGTGGCTTTCACTGGTACTTGACAGTACAGGTAAACCGTCATAGAGTTCTGATCATAAATAAACTGCAGCTTAGTTACTAACAATGGATTTCAAAATTGAAAGGAACCAAAGCAAAATGCAGAGGTTTTTTGCCCTGTTTTCTTCTCAATAAAACGGAACGAATTACAGATGCAGGCAGGGATGCTGTCTCAAATGTTATGATTTATGTCTTCCAGTATATTACATTTGATTTATAGTATTATTTGTGGGGTTTAAGATTGTGTTGCTAGGTAATGAGAATGTGTTGGGGCTAAAACAGATGACTGGGGTAAAACTAGTGGAATAAATACTCAGAGCTCAAAAACACAGTAGAAAGTAAAAATCCATTGGCAGTAAGATAGGAACTCTTGACTAATACTCTATTTCAATGAATCACATATGCAGCTCTTTACTTCTATCGGTGACTTCAACGGCGCTCTCATGTGAGTAACTGCTATTGGTAGAGGTGTAAACAGTTCACAGTCCATTCCACATAATTAAAAAGCTAACAGGCAGGCAGCTAATGTTGTAGAAAAATCTTTAGACTGATGCTCTGGCCTTCAGCAGTGAGGTGCTTCACTGATAATGTCTGAATTGTGCAAATATCCAGACCATGCACATTACCTTTCCTGCATCTTGTTGCAGCACACACTTCATGCTAAGGCTTTAGCTGGGATTTGTTTTACATTTCAGTAAGGACAAGGAGCAGAAGGGTATTGTGCTGAGGGAAAATATCCAAACCAATACTGCTCACAGTAGCAAATGGAAACGTGGAACACAGTCTCCAGTAGTGCAAGCATAAGAGACTGAGAAGAGACTGAACAGAGGCAGTGGTGTACATGTCAGCATCTGTGGAAAAGTAAACCAGCTACGCAAAGATTTAGAGTTTTGCAATGATCTAGATAAATGTGGAACTGATCTCAACAAGATTAGAAGAGGTAATACACATCCAATCAAGTAAGGCAGAAATAATCATTAACCAAGGATTTTAGAAAAAGAGACATTACTGTACAAAAAACTTATAGGAGCAGAGCAGTTGGTCATGGTGGATATTGAATATTATCTTATCATACAGAGGCACTTGAAAAACCCTCATGAATATGTAATCTGTAATGATGATGAGGAGAAAATATTAATTTGAATTGTATTTATGTGGCCAAGCCTAACTGGTAAAGCTTGTTTTCATCCTTTCTTTTGCTTTTAGGAAAGCAGAAGTTCAAAAAAAAATATAGTTGCAATGATTTATGGACTCACTAATGACTTTAAAGGGTGTTAGGAGAACTCACGGGTTTTGTCTCAGAACTAGGATACAACAATCAAACTATGCAATATAAGCATAATTGGAATCACTTTATCATATACAGTACAATAAGCATTGGGGAAAACAAACAAAAAAAAAACCTTAAAAATGTGGGCTAAAATCTGTCTTTTGATTCAAGAAGTGATATGCCCATTAAAACAAGTGAATTATACCCAAGGGATAAGTGTGATCCTCACTGTATTTTTCTGAATAAGAGAGAGGATACAATTTGAATGACCAAGGTCTACACAGTGAAAGTCTACTTTTGGTGGTAATGTAGAACTCCTTTTTCAATGATATTTTTAGGATTCTTTTATTCCTTCCTCTGTTTTGCAGGGGCTGCTATAGGACATCTGATACTTAAAATGGCTGCTTTCCTTATTACATATTGGTAGCTCTAATAAAATTGTGTTTATCCACAGATATATAAAACAAACAACATTTTTCTGGTATTTATATATAGTATTTACCAAAAAGGTTTCTAGTGTGGAAGTCAATCCAACCTAATCACAGATTTTCTGTCACATTTACCTTAGTACCAGGACTTGTATCCATCTAGGAAATTATTTCTTGTGGAGATACAGGGCCAAATTCTCCTGTCTGTTACACCAGGATGCACTTGGAGTGACTCCAAATTAGCTAAAAATCAACAGAGGTAGCTTAATGTGTTCTGGTGTAAATCAGAAGAGGATTTGGCTTCTGATCTTTCAATAATTATTCAAGAGTAAACAGCACTCAGTTGCACCACAGGAGAGCACTGGAATGTGAAATATTGGAAAACTGCAAATACACCAAAACAATAAAATTAGGTAATTCAGTATAAAATGCCCCTTCTTTACGGTTCCATCCATTGTCATTTCTTGCAGAATACTCTTTAGACCATTGATCTTGCACCTAGGACACCCACAGGATGTTGGTTTATTATGTTTGGTATCTTGTAACTGCTAGTGCATTATGAGATAAGAGTTTGTAGCAACACATGGCAATAGGGGATCTGTACGCCCATGCTTCATTACTTCTTGACCTTTCAGATGATACCCAATTGAAAAAGGATCAGTTCTTACATCTGGCAAAAGCCTAATTTACTAATATGCTGTCCTCCTGAGTCACTGCTGTAATACGGCTGCTGAACTTCTTATATATCTTGACCCCTTCATTGTTGCTCAGTTATTTACTTTTGACATGCATAACTTGGGGGTTACGTTTGAGCTACAAAATTTGGGGTTGAGGGGTGAATGGTCTTTACATCTGAAGTGCTCCACAAGAGAACAAACCAATGATGGATCTTTAACCCAAAATTCTCAAGGCAGTCATCTACCAAAATAATTAATAATAATAATTTTTAAAAACCCACAACAAACAAAACACAACAGAACAGGCAAACAGAAAAACCCTCACACAATGCCAAGAAATTGAAGTTGGCTCAGAGCTCTCAGCATGCTCATTAGGTCATTGCTTCAGAGTCTTCTTCCTGCAGTTCTTTCAGAAGAAGTTGTTCCATGTCCCACCTGCCTCATCAACTCTCTGACCCCACACTGTGACTCAGATTCAAGAGGGTTTTCTGAACTGGACCAGGGAGGAAGGATGAACTCTGGTTTGAACCCTCATTAGAAATGTCCCTTTTCAGTTAATATTCAGTAATGTGCTCTGGGCAATCCTGCTTAGCAAGGGAGTTGGACTAGATGATCTCTAGAGGTCCCTTCCAAAGCTGCCTAATCCATGAATCCTATTATGCCACTTGCTGTGTAAAATGCAAGATGTCTTCCTCTTCCTCACAACCCAGGGATGGTTCTTGCTTTAGAATCAAGGCCTGTACACACCTTATCATGCTCAGATTGTTCACATCATCTCCTTCAGTACATACTCTGAAAACACCAAGACTTCTTTCTTCGAAGAGTATGACTCAGACAAGCAACCGTTTGCACTTTGAAAATAGTTCTGTGTTTAACAAGGTTCACTGGCAAATTCCCTGACATCTCCAAAGCCAGATGAGACAAGTTGGGATATCCCACAAGAAAAAGGATTTCCCAAAAGTCCATTCAGATAAGGAAAGCATCCCAAGGCTTTAAAAAAAAAAAAAAGTGAGATAAAAAAATGGAGTTCATAATGTAATAGCCATTTGTGAAAAATCACCCCCTTAAAAATGGGCAAAGAACAAGGCAGCTTCTTCAAGACAGGTTGAAAATCTTATGGGAGTGATTTCTTGTCATCTGCAAAAGCAGGTTGCACCTTCTGTCTTCTTGTTCCATTCACACAGATGTTCACCATCATTTCAGCACCACCTACATTCCACACAAGGCTTCTATCCTATGGATATAGCTAAACATTGACTAAATTAAAATAAAGAACTGTGAATGCAAACTGCAGAAAAAGTGGGAAGGTATTTAAAATTTTAAAATTTTCTGAACAAATTGTACTGAGATTCTTGCATGCCAAAGCTTGTAAGTTGGCAGCACAAAAACTGTAGTCCGGGAACAAATGTTGAACATCCCTATCAACTATTTCTCTTTGTTTGGGATCCATGAAAGCAAAGTTAGTAGAAAAGAATGAAATTGAAGCCCACACAGGAAAGGATAGGCTGAACTGGTTCTGCAGGAGAAAAAAAGGGCTGCCCCGTGTATTCTTAGACAAACGTGGTAGTCTATTATCGTAAGCATTGCCATTTCACAGAGATGGAGACCACACATTTAATTCTTTTCTATAGGTTTTTTAAAAGGTGGCTTCAAGCTACTCTCTGAGGAGCAGAGCTGGTTAATTGTAGCCCTGCTGGAATCCACATATCACAAAGGGCTCAACAAGAGCTAAATAAAGAGAGTTTAATCAGATCTGGAAAAGATGGTTTTTAATGGAAGTGAATTCTGCAGAGGATGATAATCATTAAAACTGAGGAGTTAATCAAAAATCCTAAAACAAGAAGGGAAATTTGAAGCATCCAGGAAACATCATCCCTCCTCCAACTTAGATCCTCTTAAAAAGTAGGTGAAAGAAAAAAGAAAAAGCAAAATTAATAAAATGTTTTGAAAACAAACCATAAAATGGTCATTTCTCAGTCACCTCCTCAGCCACAGAAAAGGGGAAGTTTCTGACTCCTGAGTCAGAATCTCAGGACAGGTTACTGCATGGTGATTACTTTGAGACGGTGATTAAAAGAGTAATTTAAAACACTAGGATTACTAAAGGAAGGGGGAAGTTAAAACTGCCTTGGGAAAATTATTCCACATCCTCTACAAAGAAGGAAAATAACCTATCCTTGAATGCCACTCTGGAGGACATAATTAAAGAGGAATGAGAACTCCCTAACAAAGGAAAGTGTTTTAATGGGGCAATACATGAAACACTGTGCTGCAGAAAGAGAAAAGCTGGTGCATGTGGGTGTTGGGGAGGGGGTGGCTTCAGTACAAGCTCCAAAGGCAAGCTGTGGCCCTAGCAGAGGAGGTGGCAAGTCCTTCTAGGGAGATATCACTGCCCTATATGCCCCTTTAACAAGGAAGTGGAAGGCACTTCTGAGACTAAATGATGAGACTGCAGCTGCTTCTTTGCTGACAC
>JAOXNG010000001.1:70887307-70889929 GCA_028566535.1 Scolopax minor | reverse complement strand
GACACCCTTCTTAGCCACCTGCTTTGCCAAGACGATTTTAGCACAGCATCATGAGATAAAAGAACGAGCCTGTGCTAAGCTTAAACATGCCAAGTCACTAAAATGTAAAATATTTTTGTCTTTAATTACCAGTACTAATGGCTTCCTGTCTTCCACAGGCCCTATTGCTTTGATTTTTCAACCTTGTTTTTCAACTTTGCCCAGCTGGGCAAAGCCCAGTGCAGCAACTGGTCTGAATTTGGTATTGACCCTGCTGGGAGCAAAAGGTTGTACTCCTGAGGTCCTTCCCTACTTGAGTGACCACCACTTTATGTCTCTGGTTAAGGTCTCTGGAAAGTGAATGCTCTATGACAGGGAGTCACATTATCACACTGATTTTAGAGAACAATAAGGTAGAAGACACAAGGGTCTTACCATCTTTTAAGTGTTATTCAAAACATAAATAAGTACACTTTGGACATGGTGGAATCATGTACTTAGCAAAACATTTGGATTAAACAAAACAAAAAAAAAGGAAATTTATTTTTCATTTCCTCAGACAGCAACAAAAATAGAAGGAGAAGGTAAATCCTTACCAGGTGTGAAATGAAACCAAATTTAGAAAAAATATCCTTAAAATTGATATATTGTGTCTTGAAGCAGTAGCCCCAAATACCACAAACACTAACGTAAATCTTATGTTACTAGTTTTAGGGTTTCTTTGACCCTATAAGTATACCATCTACCTCAGAGCTGGTTACAACCTGCATTTATTGTAGACGACTATCATATCACTATTTAAGATAATAATTTTCAGGCTGCAGTCTGAACATCAAGTCTTGGGCCACAATAACTGACATAATGGCATCTCATCTTCATAATAAGATTTTTTTTTTAAGCTGCCTACCTTATCAACCCATCTAGCAGGCAATAGCTTTCATCAAAGAATTTAAACTTGCAGCCAGAGCCTTAATCAATTGCTTGGGAGCCCAAGCATTGCGTGATTGCTTACTGTAAAGGCATGTTCTGTAAGACACTACACTTTTCAAAAGGTCTAGCAGTCACCCGTAGAGTAGCTTCTGAAAATCAAGTTTGTTCATCAAGCAGTATCTCTACTGTCATTTTATTCTGCTCCTCCCTGGTGTGGGTATGAGGGAGAAAATACCTTGCTTTCACCATATTCTCCATACAGACAATTCATCTTCAGACCATCTGTCTGCAGACATGTTGAAAATATGAGGCTGGGAGCTTCCAAATGCAGCACCTTCACTGCCCAGCCTGGTAGCACTGGCCAAGCACCTGCTTTTGCCTCCCTGCCCTATTCACAGAAATAGCATTGCTCATCTTGTTCCTTCTTAAATTAAAACTTGAAGATTTTTGTCTTCATCTGTAAAATTAATTCACTTAAGCTGCAAATTCTCCTCCTGTTCTCCCCCCAACAGCCCGTCCAGCTGAAGGAACCTTGTTGATGTCCACATCTACCATACCTCGTCATTGCTCTCTCACCTGGTTCATGCCACATATTGCACACATCCCACCTGCCCACAGTGGACCCTCTAACCCATGCCCTTTACCACCATGTATCTGCCAACCCAGCAACTTTCCATCCTTCCCCACACCCTGACTTTCTTTTGCCCTTGTTTTCTTCCCATGTACCTCATGCTGCACAGATGCAAAGCCTCTACCCCAAAATTGGTCCCCGACTCATCACACACACACACACACACGCGCCCCAGTCTGTGCTCTGTGCCAGCCTAGCTTCCCCATTGCCTGTGTGAGCCATGTGTCCCAGCTCCCATGGAGATGCTGCTTCTTCTAGACTGAAGTATGGGGTATGAGTGATGACCCAGCCATCTTTAGGTGGTCAGGCTCACATAAGAATCTGCACCTGGGGCAAAATCTGCTTCTGCTACCCAACATTGGAAAAAGAAATGGCTCGGGAACCTCCCTTTACGCTTACTCCAGCCTGAAACTCTGCTTCAGCTCTTTGTATCTATGGCATACACAGAATACCAGCATAAGACACAGACTCACCTCTTGAAGACACTGTAAAACAGCCACTGTTTAGTATTTTGTCTGTTAAAAATAAAATTGAAATTGCAGCACCTTTAGCAACAGTTGACAAGAAGGGCCTCATAAACACAGCCTATTATCCCCAGTCACTTATCCAACATGTGTATGCATGGGTCATTATCTTTCCTGTATTTCAAACCAACACTTTGCATGAGAGCATCCATTTTTTACAAAATATTAAGCAGAGGTCCTGTATTTAAACCCTGAACTTTAAGCTTAATGGCTACCTCAATCACATTCGTACAGGGAATATCTTCTTACTCAGCATTCAAAAACATGAAGTTCATACAGATCTGCAAGAAAGCACTTTAAAACCGCTTATGGCCTCTTAACCAGCTACATTTTCTTCCTACACATAGACATTTGCAGAATGAAAATGTTAGTTATACATCTGCATCAGATCTAAGAGACACAGGTACGAAAGTCACACTCCTGTGTTTTATTGCCATTTATACCCACCCACACATACACACTGCAGCACAGTTAATTTTTAAAGCTATTGTGTGTCTTGTAGTACAGCTGTCTAAATAAAACTGGGATGGAAACTATTTTCTTAGCTGATATTCAAAT
>JAOXNG010000001.1:70877307-70882307 GCA_028566535.1 Scolopax minor | reverse complement strand
AAACCAGAACCACACTTGGGGCTCATATTTGTTCTTTCCTTTGCTCCTGGTAATGCACATTAGCCATATGCAAAGTAGTACTGTATAGAAACCAATTTTCTTTGGCATTCTTTATCCAAGGAAGGAGGAAGAAGATGGTTACAAAAATAAAATGCACTGCAAATGCAGGGGCAAGATGGGGGAGAGATGGGAAATAATTTAGAAGGAAAACATCAGGAGCTCTGCTGGAGAAAGAACCTTTCTGGTATATAGCTGGCATATGGCTGTTTTTACAGTCAGCCTCTTGTTTCAGGCAGGGTGGTGGCATTCGCTGTGACCTTTCTGTGAAACAGGACCACAGCGACCAACCAACGACGCTGCTTTCAGTGGTGTGGTTGCAGCTTGTATATACAGATTGATCTACATTAAAACTCCTGAATTTGAAAACAGACAGCCATGTAGCTACAGCAGCATGGAGCTACTTATCCAAAAGCTCACCAAGACCACGCTGACCTCCAGGCAGCTTGTTAGCAAGTGCTCAAGGGAAATGATTCAAAGCTGCACTCACACATGGGCTGAAACACTGATTGACTTGGAATGCCCTCCTCTAGGTTGCTTGTATGGCTGTGGCTGACTGTTCCCCCCTTTGTTTAGTCCATTTCACCACATTTTTTTCCTGATAATCTTTCTCTTCGCCCACTGCCACAGCTCTACCTGGCACATGGGGCTGATTTTGTACTTTTAGCTTTGCAAATGATTCCAACACCTCAACACTTACGTACATACAGCCAGAAACATAAAGTCTGCATAGCTTTCAGATGCACTAAGACATGACCTGGAAGAAAAGGAAGTGTTAGAAGGGAAGGGTAAACCAGAAAGAGTTTATGTAACATTTCTTGAGGTCTAAAATCTCCCTCTGACGTGAGCTACATATGACATTTAATTAAAAGGGAACTATCTAGTCCCTTGGTAAAATGAAACATCTACTTAAGATTGTTTATAATCAAAGTCAAAACCTAGAATTAAAAAAAAAAAAAGCCTACAGTTTAAAAACTTCAGTCCTTTAGGGACTAATAAATGGCTGTCCATTTTGAATAGGTTCCAGTACTGATGCCTTGTCTCATCAGTAAATAAAGATGTTAACAGTTTACTTTTCTTGACAATTAACAAATTGTTTTTAAATATCAAGACCAAATGTTGGCATTCTCCATAAATCTCTGCGTCAAACAGGTGCCCACGAGATACTCTTGCCAGACTTAAGTATACATGAAAGCCAAATATAAATACAGTTAGTGTGGTGCTTTTAGCACTTAGAGCCAAATTCAAGAATGATGTAATATTTCTGAATTAAGTTATGTGTCCCCAGTGATGAAACTGGCTCTTCCCTTATAAATAGGTTCCATAATTCAAGTATAATACTATTTTCCTGTTCAAAAATTCTGGAAGTAAATACTTCTCATCATTAAAATATGTTAACCAAAGTGTCTTGTAATTCTAGGTGTCTCAGATAGCTTTTGAAAAATTATATAAACTGTCTGACTGTTCAAATTGACTTCAGAAAATGGATGCTGCAGTAAATATCATGAGTATTGTACTGTTAAATACTTTAAGAAGTAGCCTAAATGGCAGGAGTCCATAAGCATATGTTGTAGCCCACTCCACGAAGCTCTGTGCAAGGTCAGAGGGTGGACAGGGCTCTGAGCAACCTGATCTGTTTGAGGATGTCCCTGCTCATCACAGGGCAGCTTGGACTAAAGTCCCTTCCAACCCAAACTTCTCTGATTCTATGATCTAATGGTATGTATTCATAGCCTATGCTCAGGAAAACTGTAGGAAAGTTGTTGTCAGGGACAGCCCAGAAACATGGGCTTGGCAGGTCACATGTGTTGAAAAAGTCTCAACCTCCACCTAAGGAGAAAACAACTTTTCTTGTGTTATCTCTCACAATTACTTAAAGAGATCAAGAATTTTTTTCTTTAACAGGTTAATTTGGATCACTCCTACTTCTGTCTCCCTAGAGCATCCAGATATTTCTTTTCCATTGCTAGGTCTCTTAACCCTTTCCAGAAGCTGAAAACTGTTCCATTCCCCCCACAGCTATCACTTAGTCAGCTTAAGTGATTCTATAATAGAATATATTAAAATTCTTATCTTTGAGCTGCCCTGATGTATCATCATACAACAGGATCTGTCACTATGTTTGAACATCCTTATTTAATATGTTCGGATGTTATCTGCAATATGTCATATTGCTGTCCCTAGCTGTACCCTAATACACAAGGAAACGCAGAGCAAATCAAGTATCCAGCCTGAGCAGGAGTGGAGAAACAAATTCTGAAACAGAACTGGGAAGTTTACAGCTATAACAAAAGAAGGTGTAAGATATTTTACAGTAGAGAAACATTTGGCCTCTACCAGTTCCTCTCTGTCTTCACCGTAGGAGTGGCTCTATTCAATAGTAGTACTTAGTAGTATTTTTTTTTTAAAAAGTATGTTTAAAAGTATTATTTAAAAAATGGTGTAATAGCCTTTGAAGGAGTTTATGAGTGAGCTATGTAGCAAAACTCACTGAAGCACTCAGGATCAGAACAGAGACTGAATATCCAGCAAGATTCATCCTGCAATTAGACAGTTACTTGGGCTGTATTCCTGCTGTTCCTTAGCTTCTCTCTGCTGAAGAGTAAAATGCACTAATGAGTGTCAGCTAAGCCCTCTCAACCAGATGTGCATGAAATGTAAACACAAAATTAATGCATATTAAAATATTGGAACTTTAAAAACACTGCCTCACATATTAAATTGTGACAAAAACTTCTTTACAGGAGAAAATTGATCATCTATTTCTACTGAGAGTAAAGTAGAGAAAGACAAAGGTGGTACTTTCACTAAATATAGTGATTACTAAAACATTACTGATACGTTCTGCAAGTGAACCCTCTCATATCAACACTCCAATATTTAGCCAGATTATGAAAAACAGGAGCATCCTGTAGTAGAAATTTCCAGGAAAATTCTCTCGGGTTTTATTTTTAGGTTAGATACATTCAGGTAATACCATACATAAAATAAAGCATGTTTTGATAACCTATTTTACACATATTTATATTTAAATTATTGAAATATTCGTCACAATTGATACCACTTTGTGAGAAAGGCTAAACAGCAAACAAATTTATTTATTACAGGGATTCAAATACATAATAAGGTCTTGGAAACTATCAGAAATTTGCTAACCAGCAGCAGTAAATGCAGACACTTGGTTGACATACAATATATTTGGTAAATATGGATGTTCGTACACTCCTTCATATTCTCAAGAGAAAATAACTGGCTTGGGGTTCAGAGGTAGAGATGTGCATTGGCATAAACATCAACGCTTTTTGAAAAGCAGAGATATGGGCAACAAACCACTCTCCTCCATGAGGGAAGAAAAAAAGGTCATTTTGCTGAGGAGAGACTTCTTTTTGTGGTGAATTCTGCCTGGAAAACAGTGCTTCCCTAGCCTGGAATAAGTCATGTACCAGTGATGACATGATACTCCCCCCTAATCCCTAGGATCCTTTCATAAGAACTCAGCAACACTGAAGCTGAATCTTATCCTTTGTTATGTCACTTTGCACCACCAAATCTATTCTGAACCAGAGGGTCTAAGATACTCATTACCTCTCTTGGGAAGGATATTTAGACTCTATCTTGTCTAATGATCCTCACCAGACTTTCTGTGGGATTGCAAAAGACTGGCTGTACCTCTAGACTAGAACTGATCCACCAGCTTTGCAGTTTTTCTTACATTAAATCCCAGCTCACTTCTCTCATCTAACTAAGGAAAGAAGATTACTTTAGATTCTAATTCAGAGAACCCCGGATTCAAACCCTTTCTCCTCCCAAAATCTTTCAAGGATTATTAACTATCCATTTTCTCTGTGGTCTAACACTTGGTATGCAAAGTATGATTTTTCAGTTCATGAATATGAGGACAAATAATTAAATGAGCATGACTTCACAGTCATATTGGTCATGATCAGGGTGGCTAACTTCTAGGCTAATGTTTAAATCGAATCTTTGTTTATCTTGTGTGGCATTTTTGGTGGAAACCTTGTTTACATGCTTGTAAACTACCAATGCAAGGAAACGGCTGTGATGTTGGGATATAAATGGCATAGGAGTCTGTATAATTTTCTATTTATAAGCAAGCTGTTTTCCTATACAGCTTCAAACTACTTCTCATATAGTCTGAATAAGGTCAGGATTCGTGCCTCGGAGGGGATATAGATTATATAAAGAAAATAATATTATTTTTAAAAAGTTACAGCCTGAGTTTCTTCCCGTCTCAGACAACTTGAAGGGTTCTTCAGATGAGCCCTTATCTTCTCCTTTATCTCCACGGTAGTATAATTAGTCTCATGTGCTCTAATGACTCAATAGGAACCCATCAGCATTTTTACACAGAATTTTAACACCATCTAACAAGCCAGGTCAAAAGGAGTATCCTACAATGCTGCTATAACTTTTCTGGAACAAGCAGAAAACATATGTAACGCTTGTCAATGAGCTACCACCTCTTTCGTCATCCCTCTGTTCTTTGACACATGGAGATTTGTGCAAATGGGGGCAGGCAGAACCTTTTTAAAAATACAGCTCCATCCATATTCATCTGGAAACCACATCTTTCTGCATACTGGATTTTTTGGTTTTATTTTATTTTGCCAGCATTCTGTTAGATGTAGTTCTGATTGTAGCCTGACCACCAAGCTCCCCAAACTGAACTTTTGCACTGATTAAAACTAAAGGCAGTGTGTTTATGAAAGTCAGCAAATCTGTGAGTCAAAAGAAGACACCTTACCAAAGGGTCAGAATTTGATATAAAGCAAGAAAATGTCCAAAAGCATGGAAGAAATGCTATTCTTTGGCTAAAAAGATTCTGTTGCTGAGAAAAATCAAACATTAATAATTCATTTCTTTACAGACTTTCTACTCTTGACTCTAAGGAGGTAAAATAGTTTGAAAGCCCCACAAAGGTG
>JAOXNG010000001.1:70844469-70877207 GCA_028566535.1 Scolopax minor | reverse complement strand
AAGGTGGGGGAAAATATTATATATTTCCTACCTCTAGCACATTTTAAAGCAATTGACCTTGGTATGGTGGGAAGGCCTCTAGCCTCATGGCAGAAAACAACTTCGAATGCCCACTACAAAATTTAATATCTATGAGCTGGGAAAGAAAGAAAAAAAAAAAAAAGAAGCTACCAAACTGATGTCTTAGTTCATATATCTCAATTTATAATAGCATCTTGGATCAAGGGAGAAAGGAGAGGAAAGTTAACTCAGCCAAATTTTAAACTTTACAACAAGGATCAAGGTTGCAGTTTAAAATATTTTTCTACTCTGTTACTTGTCCAATATAACCTGGTTTATAAGATGGAATATTTTACTGTTGTTTTCTAATACACTGTTCCTCATTCAGATTTGGACAGCCAAGGAGATACCAAAGGGATACATTTATTGGGGGAGGTTTTCCTTCTTCATTGTCTAGTTATAGCTTGTACTAGTAACACATGGCATATTCTTCAATATTGGGCAGATAATTATACAGCCACTGTCCTCATTGACATTTTTGTATCCCTTGGACAAAGCAGAATATTCAAGGGCTAAAGCAGAAGAAGGGTTTAAGAGGATTTTTTTTTCTTTACAGAGTATTCAAATTTTTGAGGGGGTAAGTATTGAGGTAGGGATGATGCAGCTGAAATATTAGTATTCATTTTTTTATGCTAGCTAGTAACATTGCCACTGACTTATTTTCATTAAAGGCTCACATTTTCTATACTGAAGTAATTAAGAACCTAAACACCTGCCTTGAGGTCTGGAATAATATTCCATCTAATAACAGTTTACATTTTTTATAGACTGAGCTTTTGCATAGCTCTATATGTTGAATCACCTGTCTGTATTATCACATTTTATTAAAAAAGTAACTGCCTTTATTCCATGTCTTTTGCATAGCAGTCCATACGTGACCCTCCTTCCTTTAGTATTTCAGCATTTCAAAAACTTTAATTTATCTTAATAAGGCCTTCCAAATATCATTAGAAGTAAAGACTATTCAAGACAGACTGACAGATCACAGAGAAATCAAGCAATAATCTAAAGTCACATCTAACTCCACTCCTTAGAAAATAAGATTATCAGCAACTAGACAGACCTTCATAGTCTTCCTGTAGGCAAGCAGAACAAGCAAATTGCAAAACACAGAACTCCCCATAAAGAACACCTTGACACTATAAATTGATAACGATGGATCCTCTCATCACATTCCACTGTTGAAAGAGTAATAGGTGAAGTGCCTGTCTTGTCTTTAAAGATCAAACCTTATACTTATTTATTTTTTTAGAACACCAGCATTTACTTTAGATTCAGTCTATAAACTTCTGCAAAGGCTAATATTTACACATTTTTTGTTTTTATTTTGTCTTCCTGAAAGCACTACCAGCACCATAGCAAGGAAAATGCCACCATAGTAAAAAAGTAATAAATCTATTGAAAACACATGGAAGTCGTTTCTCAGAATATAGTCACCATATATATAACTGCAAATTTCACCCAGAGAAACTGTATTATATCATAGTTTTATCAGAACCAGAAAAAGACACCACTAGTTTTCAAACTGCAGTAGTTGCCTGCTACAGACATCTGTAATTCAGATTTGTTCTGGAAATAAAATTAAGCAAAAAATAAAAATAAAATAAATGCAATCTAGTAGGAAAGCTTACAAAATCTTGCTGAGGAAGCAGCCTATGCTATTCACAGCCCAAAGAAAACACATTGGTTTAGTATACAACAGGCAGTGAAGAAAAATGCATGGTCCCCTCTATTTCTTTATGATATGTAATTTTTTTAGTCAACATAGTAATAGTTTTGTCTGTTAGCTTGATAATAACACCAAATTATTTTCATTTAATACCTGTAACATTCTGCCCAAATGTGTTGCAATGCAGTAGTTTACTGAAAAAAATAGCAAAAAAACCCAAAGCCAATTCCAATACAAACATTTACAAAAAAACACTGTAAATTTTAAAGCAAGCTTTTTTTAGGTAGAGTTGCACAAATCTGCTCTTAAGAAGGAACAAGTCATAATCAAGTCATAGTCAATCAATATGGTGGGTTTCTAGAACAAAGCTGTCTAAAAGTTCAAATGAACACAAGCACCCATACAGTTAAATTTACCGACCTGGGCCGATTGGTGACTGAACTACCATTTGAACCATGTTTCTGCTGTTTCATCTTCAGTTGCTTCAAGAAAATCAAAGGATGAACACCTAGCACTGAGCTTCACAACTTACTCCTAAACTCATTTTGTCTATAGTTTCTACTACACTTATACCAAGCCCACACTTGTGCAGTCTCCTGCCTTCCCTAAATAACTTCCCTTAGTGGAGTATCCTTGCCAGCATCTATCTCGTGCATCAGGTCCAATTTTATTAAATGAGGTTTTGGGTTATGCCATTATATCTCCCGGCACTACAAAATATTAAAGCATCTAAGTAAAATGTGGTCTCAGATACTGAGCTCTTACTTCCCACCCCACCAGCTGGAGGTGCCATTATTCAATGATTCCTGCAGGATGTTTGAGCCAGATCAAAAGTTTCAAGCTCAAATCGCTTCTAACAAAAATCACTTTGTAAACTTAGCAAATGCAAAATTGACCAGGCGACGTCTTCTGCAGTTCTCTACTAGGCATATGTATTTCTATTTCATTGTTAAGTGTTTAAACAAAGAAGAAAACTTGTTCCTTATTGAACTCTATCTACATTTTCCACCTTGACATCTAGAAAACTTTTATTTGAGAACTGCTGCAGATGCCCATTCCATGGGAGAGCTATTTGGTTTAACCTAGAGGTCCTACATCTCAGGTTTTATGTAAGATACCATTCAGGCAAAGGTATGACTCCGACTTTACTAAAGAAGTAGGATGCAAGGGGATGCCAATTTATCAAAATGTTTCCCCCACAAGAGGAAGGTTAGAAGCAGGATCAAATCAAAGGTCATTCATTATATACCTTAGCCCTTTAGATTCTATGGAATAGTAAAAAAAAAAAAAAAAAAAAACAGCAAGACATTACATAGTAGGAAAATACCACCTCTTCATACTTGGTAAAGGGTTTGAGGTTAGTTTCTTTTTCATTTTTACATAGTTAGAGGGTTTTTTTTTGCACATCAAGGCCATATCACTGTTATTGAATTCACATCTGAAAAAAAAAGATAATCCTGCTTAACAGCTGCATCTGCTGGCAAGGACAAAAGATGTACTGTCCCTGCGTTTTGTAAACAACATAAGGAGCAAACTGGGGAGTGTGATACAGCTGACGGGCACAACATAACAGCTGTATTAACAACCAACAACCAAACCTTGCATAAAAGCCTCTTCCAACACATTTACCTAACTCAGCTAAGAACTCAGGCTATTCTGATATTGGCATTAGTTGGATGCCTGCTTAGAGTTCTTTTTTTTAATTTTAATATATATCAACAAGACAGCGGTAAAAGACCTTGCCCCAAAACAAAACAAAACTAAAAACACAAACAAAAATAATTGACTTGACCTATCCACAATGGATTTTAAAGGTCACTGCCCTTCCTCCCTGCTTCTTTTCATTTTTGTGCTTGGACTTCCTTCTTCATCTATCAACACAGAAGAATGCTACAGCTTCCACAGTATGAAACACCTCAATCAGACTTGAAAGTTAGACACAAAGATGTCCATATCATCATCCAATTTTTAAATAGTCTTTTGCTTAAACAATACTTTCATACGCAGATTCAAGTTTGGTGACAAATGAGTTGTGGTAGGGATGAAATGCAGAGAACATGCAAAATGTAGAAGGTAGATCTGGAAAAGGCAGATGCACATTGAAAGAAAAACACACAGAAGTAGCTTAGTGGGGAAAGATGACTCAATAGTCAGTGGGAATAAATGACTAAATAGATTAAAGGATCAAATGAGGAAGAAACAAGAAAATATATCATAAAAGAGACTTATTCTACAGCCAAAAGCTGGAGAAGCAAAAGCTTCTCTGGCCCATGAAGAAGGATATAGGGAAATGAAAAGTAGAACCATGAAAAAGAGAGAAGCCAAAAAAATGGCAGGGTATGAAAACACCAGCGTCTGAGTAGGAATTCTGAGACTATAGTGAAAAAGAATAACATGGAACAAGAGCTGTTGAACAGGAGACAAAGCAGTGAAAGTGTTGGAGAGAAAGGATGTTTCAAAAATGAAGAATGAATTTATACTATAGAAGAAAGAATGAAAGATAGGAACTGAAAAGGTTAGACAATGCATTCTTTCCTGTCACAAAATGTTTTGAGGGTGACAATGAAAGGAGATTATCTCAGGGGTATTTCTGGATGATCCATTCGCGTTATTTTTTAGTCAAACTTCCTGGCTCCACCTGGGGAATAAGTTGAGTCAAAGGTGCTCCTTGATTTTGTCCTAGGGGCTAGCTAGACAGAGGAAGAGTGAATCAGTAGAAGACAGACCCACTTTAAGAAAGATGCTTATAGATGACATTAATGCAATGGACTAGAGAGGGCTTGGCAGGATTGTCTTAGCCTTTGCCTAGAGAGAAAGCAGGTTTACTTTGGATTCGATCTCAGAGTTGGGGACAAACATGCCCTTTCAGACAACCTTTCAAAGCAGGGCCACTCACTTGCCCTGGATCAGCCCCCAGCCAGACCGTGTCGTTTTCACCTTATCTTGGAAAAAGTTACCAGTTGGCAGCTGTCAATACGAAGTCGTGATGCCTCCTGAAGTGAGGTGATGCCTCCTGAAGTGAGCTTGGTGCAACCAAGGTCAGAGGCAGAGCTAAAAGGGTGCCAGGAAAAGGAGGCAGCAATATAAAACCAAATGAAATGAGTGGGTCTGAGATACAGAATCTATGTGGGTAGGCAAAAAATTAGGACAGGTAAAAAAGCACTGTAAAAGCACTGCTAATTGCTCATTCTGTTCAAGTTATCCTGAGAATAAACAGTGATTTTTCACAATCATCATCATCATCATGTAGCATAACCATTGCCTCTTTAATCATAGTTCTATAGAAAGTATCAATAGATTAAAACAGTGCAAATTTACTACCAAATTTTCTACATGGGTAAAAATGCAGTGCAGACTGTTCACTTAAAGCCGTTGAGCAAATTGTAAAGGTGCCCGTGTTACGATCAGTCCTAAACAACTTCAGTGAGTGTCTCATTTGGATGAAACACAGCAGTGGTCTGTCTCCTGGTTTGCTTCTGTTTACCTCAAAATTGCAAAATAAATATTGAAAGAGATGACCAACAAGACTATATCCATCTTGTGATAAAAACTCACAGAAGGAATTTCCCTTAATGGACAGGAATAAAAGAATAAAAATTATAAATAAATTTTTAAAAATTTAAAACCTTTTGAAAATGGACTTAGACTATGAGGACATTTAGATGATTACCAGAATAAAAACTCCAAAGTTTCTGAGCAGATAAAATTTTGAGATGAGGAATCCATCTGTGGCTTTGATTATATTAATATTTTTTCTTTTTATACAAAAGGAAAATCTTCTATGAGCGGTTTTTCTGACAGGAAAAGTGTTTACATTGCTGTTTAGAGTATTTGACTTTTTATGTGAAAAGAACCATGCTGTAAGTTTCTGTTTCCAAGTAAATATCTAGTTATAAAGACAACATTGAAAAGAAACTAATGAAATTCCAAGGTGTTCTAGGATGGCTGTTTTATTCTGATCAGTGGTAGATTGCACTATTGACCAAGTGTCAGACACAGAGCGATACCATGATTGAATAAAAGTGTATACATAATCGGAGCAGAGAACTTTGCCAGGACTTGCTTTGTTGCTTTTCCTGTAATACCAAGAGAAATCTTCTCTTATTTTCCCTTTCCTTCTCTTTGCCATCCACACCCTCGTTCTCCTGGAGAGTGTAAATACATTTCTTTTCATCCCCTCCCTCTTCTTCTGGTGGTGCCCTCATGAAATAATGCAAGGTGCCTTAGCTGGAGACACTGAAGAAATATTTGCAAACCAGATATTAATCTGTTATCTCTTCTGTAGCTGTGAGATGTGATGGGGATGACAGAGAACCTTGCTTTGCAGGCCTTCAGTAATTTGAGCCAAAGATATTTAGATCTGTCTTTGGGCACTGCAAAGCAGGTATTATGGGAGGAAGAAAGCCCTTGGGAAGCCTACCTTGAAACACATTTCAAATGCCAGGGGACTTGTATGAAAATTGGGTAATGAATGAAATTCTGATTGCAGAAAAATCACTTAGGGACGTGCCTGCTGTCGCATGCCACTGCTCTCTACGTAAACCCTAAATGCTTAATGATGTAAACTTTTGTACTGTGGATTTCGTAACACGTTCTCTCCCTCAGACTGCCTTTTTCCACTTGGACAGGGAGGGCATCGCGTGGAATACTAGTTTTATCCACTGGAAAAGGATAAATATTTCAGCAGCTGCTGGGATGGTTTAATATCACACAAGACCAGGTGTGAAGGAAGTAAACTTTCTCACTGTGATGTGAGAGTTACCCTAACAGAGAAGCAACAGTACGTCTGTAGCTAAGCTGTTGCCAAGCCTTATGTAATATATATGAACTTCCCAAGAAGGAAAGATGCCTCTCTCATTCCATCTAGGATGTATTATGCAGTTCTTTGTCAGGATTTTGTCTCAGTGGAGGGAATTTCTTTCCTATCACAGCTGGAAAGACTGAGCTCTTACATATCTTTTCTTAATGTTCAAGTTCCTCATAACTACAATGGACAGATAGCATAAACCAGAGCTTCAAGATCCATCTGGGCTTTCTGCTCCTTTCTCTCTTTTCAAGGCTTTTTACAATCTAGATATCGTGAGGGTCCCTTTACCATCCCTGTCCTGAAGGTGTGGGCTCACGGGGCCGTATGTCGCACGCCTCCGCGCTGGCCCCACAGAGCTCCCCATCCACGCAGAGCTGTGTGACACCTCCACACCTCTTCAGATTCTCACTCCTCCAAAGAGGAGAAAATATGCTCCTCTTTCACTCTCTTATCTTATTATTTCTTTATTAGAGGGGTGGAGGTAGACAAGTGCAGGGGAAAGGAAAAAAGAAAAAAAAGGAAAAGTCAGAAATTTTAGCTACTCAGAAGTACGTGAAGAAGAAAGAGTTGTAGAAAGAAAAGGGACAGGCAGAGCACCCAGATAGGAAAGGTACAGCTTCACAGTCATCTTACTGATGACTCTTAGGTATCTAATGAATCTGTTTCCTAAACTAAACCGTTAATAATTAAAGGTTTGATTAAGAAGAATTCAGAGTTTGTTGCCACATTTTTCTAAATGAATTAAAAAACATTTTATGAGAAGAAACCCATCCTCATTCTTCAGGCAATTCTAGCTTTCATATTCAAATGCAAAATGGAGACTTATTTTCCAAACAAAACAAATATTTTCTTCCAAGTCTATATCACTGACCAGTCATGGAAAAACTTTTCTTTGTTTTGATGAATAAATATACGATCTCTCTTTTACAGACTGAAAAACTGAGTATAAAATCGAAGCCATCTGCTTCAGACAATGACAGGAATGTTGGCCCGAGAGCAATACCTGTTGCTCAAAATCTGTTGCTAAATTGCTAGTCCACAGCAATTTACACTGTGTGCCAACAGTTTTATTTTTTCAGTATATCTTTTTATCCAGCACCCAAAGTAAAAGACTTGTGATCATTTCGGCAGCACGCTAACCCTGAAAAGGCTAGAAATACCTGTGACAAAAGCAAAATATTTGATCTCTGTAATTCAATGCATACAAATCACAGAATCACAAAATGAATCACGGAATGATACAGGGTTGGAAGGGACCTCTGGAAATCATCTAGTCTAACACCCCTGCCTAAGCAGGTCCACCTACAGAAGGTTGCACAGGAACATGTCCAGGCAGGTTCAACTAACATGATTATACAACTAATATGATTAAACCAGACTGAGTTTTCAGGAAAGGCTACTAGATCAGTTCCTACATCCATATTTCTCATTGTTGCTAGAGACATAGGAAAATGGCAGACTTTTTTATACCATCACTAAAAGATGAATTAAGGTGAATCATAGAAAAAAAAACAAATGGGCATTTATCTGAACTTCTGAAAAGATCAGATTCACTGCATTATCACTCACTGTGTGCTCACTTTGAGGATATATGAGCAAGTGAATTCCCACGGCAAGAACGATCACCAAAAAACAAGCTTTAAATACAAATTGAGATAGCTGAGAAAAGTAAGTACCCAGAGTATTAAGTGCCAGTACTTACAGTTGACAGACAACTGCAATCTAACATTAGCACAACTACAATCAGTGAATCAGAATTTTTCTTCTACATTATTTGTTCCATTTGATTACATGACAAGTATTCATTTTCATGTCTGTACCAGATCAGCCCAGAATTGGCCCCATATTTCAGTGCAACCCTATATTGTTTGATATTTGTTATTGCATATACAAACTGTAGGAGAAAGTTACATATGTTTTCCCTGGGTACAACCCCTAATTATTTCTAAATACTACATATTTACTTACCCTCCTGGGAAGACAAATATAGCAGGAACTGTAAAGAACAAAACAACGGATGGCAACCCTCTGCAAATGTGGCAAAGATTGCAATGTTGCTACTGTTGGTCTCTCCTGACCTGATTAAATACAGGTGCTTTTGTTCTAAACAGCACCTTCAGTACCTCTGCATCCAGCTGAAATTAATTTTACCATGCCTTTGATTTTGGTTACAGACTTTTGTGCAGGAACATCTACATAAACGATTTATTTCTTATACTAGTGCTCAGAAATATCTACCAGCATATGACAATGGCAAACATAAATTCATTTTTTATTTCGTTATTTTAACTAAATGTCTTCTATTTAACTTTGCTGATTGTCATCCACTTCCACTGTGATCCCTTAGCAGAAGTCAATTGTAACTTAGCTGGGGCTATGAGTGATTCCACTAATTGTTATTCCAAGATAAATGGGGCAATGGGTAAACAAACACTTAAATATATATATTTTATATACACATTGGTACTTGTACATTATCCTAGAAAACAAGAAAGAGTGAAAGAGAGAAAGGAAAATACATTGGGCCCAGCAAAAGGTGGATGACAATAGCCAGGTATTTTTTTTCTAGCAAGTTTCAAAAGCATTGCATTAGAAGTTGGAGGAGAGGAGGGAAGGCAAAAAAAAAAATGGATGTAGCTAAGCTCATGAGCCTTCAATTAGGTGCATAGGGCAAGAGGTTGAATATCAATTTAAACTTTAATGTGGCCCTCTCCCAAGGAGTAACCAACCTCTTTGTATGGATGTTCAAGGGCAAGAATCTAATTTCTACTGGTGTCAAGGACAGGCAAAAATCTCAACATCTCTCTACTATAAGTGTTTTCTCCATAGACATGAGTATCACCAGGTCCAAAGGAGAGACTCCATGTGTCACAGACTGTTTAATGGGCTGATGCCAAGAACCTGTTCCACACTACCAGCTCTTTGCCATACAACCTCAAGAAAGTCTCTTCATGATTACGTGCCTCAGTTTCCCCATCTTCAAAACAGCTGCAATATTTATTGTATTAAAGCAATAATATGAAGCTGCTGTCACATCAATAAGAGGCTTAAAGATCCCTGGATAGATGCTGACTTGGCATATAGGTGTATATTTACAAATGAAGATGTATTCTATTGTTATGAATATTGTGTATTACAGGCTGCTTGCATTATCAATTTAACGTACATGAAGATTCAATCAAAGCTGCTTAAGACCTTGAAAAAGACACTACTCTGTGTACATTCTGATAGGCTAAGTGTTGATTCAGCCTACACACATGCACAAATAATATCTTGAGTCATTAGGGTCTAGCCTTTTTAAAAAGCAGTTTTCAAACTTTCAAAAATCCTTTCTATGTGTGATCTGTGAGTTGCCTTCTACATTTGAAGCTGATAAAATGCAGGAATGTTCACATTCATGAGACAATAGCTTTGACTGAATGCTGTAAAATGAAATAGTCTCTTTCAGTTTTTCCTTTCAAAAGGAAAATTGCATAAATAATACATTTGGGCCTTGCAATACAAAACAAGCACAATAGCTACTTTACAGCTTTCATCAAAATGAAGGCCATCTTTTTCATTTATATTATGAAACTGGTAATACAATATCATCATCTCCGATTGGCTGAAATCATCTAGACAGTGAGCTCTCCTTTCCAGATAATGCCACTTGGTCCCTATGTCAATGGAATGTGTAATGATGGGACATATAAGACAAATTTTTTGTCACTGGTTAGCAATGAAGCTTAAAAAAAAGTAATAATGGAGATTTATTGAGGAATAAGCAATGCTTCCCAGTGAAAAAGAGTAAGACAAGTATCTGAAATGTTTCTGTGCTCCTTGTCGACGTTTTGCTTTTATATCTGTCCTCCTTTGCATTCTTAATGTTCTGTTTCAAAGGGGAAAGAGTATGCAATGACGGAAAGGGTAGCTTAATATCAGGACGACTCTACAATAAAAGCCATATCCTTAATTTCCTGCCTAACATTAGATAAATTTCACTCCCCCAGACAGAAAAACCCATAAACCATTTAGGAGATATTACAAAAGGTTAGGTGACATTGCTGAATGTATGCTGTTGTGCTCCCGCTATCCTGAGGGCCATTTCATCTGCTCCCCACACTCAACTGAAACTCTGAAACTCCTTCATTGCATTCTCCACTCACTCTATTTCTTATTGTTCATCTGTTGTCCTCAATCTTGCACTAAAACTGAACCAAACATGAACCAAACTAATCACACAAACCTATTCACACTCATCCTTAGGGAATTCTCAATCTGTGGCAACAGATATTTTACATTTTGCTAGCTCTTTCCTGTATCATGAGAGAATATGACATCATGTCTGAGTAAAGAATAATATTTTCTTTCATATGATAAATGCTCTACGCTTCATTTTCTCTCTCAGTTGTAGTGGCATTCTTTACTTCTCAGATGTATTCACAAATTACACAACTTGAGTTGATTTTTCTCCCTTACAGTGACCTTTCAGAGTAGGATACGCACCCAGAATGGGAACAAAAGCAAAACCCTATAAAGTTTTTATATGCCAGCTGGGACAGACATTTGGTAGAGCCACCTCTTTGATTGCAGAGAATATGCATACAAGAAGCAATGACATTGTCACAGACTTGGAAATCGGTATTTTCTAACAAGTTTAGTTCCAGTCTAGATCTACCCACACAGAAGCCCACTGGAAACAAGAGTAAACTAATTGCTAAACGTGTTGGCTTTAACATGCATCAGATATAGAGAACATTTATATCATCAACTTTTAGAGTAGACATTTGTCTACCAAAACTACACATCTAAATGATATTCAAATACCAAAATCATCTAAGAACGGGCAATATTTTGTTATTGGAATGGACAGTCCATCTTGATGTATGTTTGTTAGGTCTTTGTTAGTCACAGAGTTGCTTTTGTGAATCCCTAGTTTTTGTCCATGGTTTTTGACTACACTTCATCCAGACCTTGAAAGGATTCAGTATTAAGGACCATTGATCTGTTCGGAGACTAGCCTGATGTGTTAAGTTAAAAACAAGACCCATTTGACCTAGGTGACAAAGCAGTTCCTTGAGAATGTTTTCTCTTTTACTATGCCTCAACTTTTCCCTTTGAATAGTGGAATTTGGTTGCTCTGGGATTGTTTTGAGCATGACTTGCCATTTTTTATCTATGGCATAATGCCACTAGATATTGTTTACCTAAACCCCACTTGTGTTTCAGATGGGAGACTGTGCTACTAAACCTCCATGGTTAGTGCAAACCCTACTGAGTGCTCTGTTTCTTCTGCACTTAATCACTCTCTCATTGATTTACAATTCTATTTTCTGCAAGGACAGACCTCCCTTGTTCTGTTCATCGAATTCAACAGTATGAGTTCAGAATCTTTCTCCTTTCTCATTTTAACAGGAGAAAGAGTGGAAGTCTGTATGAAGCTTCTGACTTTCCAGCTGGGACCTTTCATTTTTATTGTAAAATGCAGTTGGGACAGAAATGTGTACCTTAATGTTATAAACTATTTTCCCCATCACATGAACAAAGCCAAGCATTCTATGCAGGCACTAAATTCGGGCATTCTAAATCCACATCTGGAAATTGAACATTGACACATCTTCTGGGCGAAGCTGCAGCTGTTAGATGTTATTTGAATGCCAAGGTCAACCATTAAAATTATTCCCTCCTCCACATCATTATAATATTGTACTACAAATGTCATCAGGACTGTGACATGGATTGTAAGTCTATAACATTAATTTTCAGCTGGTCTGCAATTATATTTCTTTCACTGTGGAAGTGTTAGCCCTGATTTGATAAAGAATAATGCTGTGTCAGTACTTGAGCAGGAGACTTGCAGAGGAAAGATCCCAGGTACTGAGAATTCTTCAAGGGATCCTTGTCCCTAGGAAAAAACATCTGGATCCAGATCAAGTACTGACATGTGCCTGCTGAGGTATAAAACCGAAGTATTCATGATCAAATTGCCCATGGCCCATTTCACGAAAGGTACCTTCACCACATTTCTAGCCCTGTAGATATTTCTCCTCTATCTCTCTGGACACAACGTTCTTCATCTTCTTGTATCAGTCCCAAATCCTGCTGCTCACCTTGCAGCCATTTCTTGCTTGCTTCTCCCTTCCCTTTGTGCCATAGAGTTTACTGCTGGGTTAGTTAGCTGAAGCAGTCAGGGAGTACTTTCTGGGAATTCAGCTGGGTTAGTTTTCCTTCATCCCAGTTCAGAACACAATAAAAAAGATCTGCAAAGCTTTCCTATGAAGCTGAAAGTTCACCAGGGTGCTTCCCACTGGTGTGCTAGTACAGCCAGCCCTGCCACCTGGTGCAGTGCAGAGGTAGCATCTCCTGGTTCTCTTTGCTGTAGCTTTCTTCTGGGTTCTGCTGTTTGCAGATCCTGTCCTGATGTGGCAGAGGCAGCAGAGCCCACAGTTCAAACACGGGCATTTCCCGGTGAGCTTCAGCCACTTCTGCTACTCCAAAAGTCCTTTCAAGGTACATTCTTACCAGGAGCCCTATGGTAAACTGCCAACAGATGGGGAGTTTTCTGGGAATAGACAATGCCCTTGGGGGAGGAAAAATAAGAGGTCTTTGAAGACTTGTTTTCAGCAATATCTAAACACAGGAGGCTTTAATCTTGTTAGATGTGGACTTGTTCACATGTTCTGCCTGTTGTGAAGCAAGAACCCTTTTTTTCCTAGCCCTATACTTACGATATATAGTACCATATGATGACTATGTCTCTGTTGAGGACAAGACAAGAAGAATCCTTGATTCAAGGAGTAACCTTGAGAGGAGGTTCAGTGTGGAGGATGGATACTTCATGCCCAGTGAAAGGAAGTGTTTTTGCAATCTGCTGCACAAGCAGCTGTGTGAGAACCACTTCTTTCTCAAGAAGTAGGAAAAAAAATTGTTTTCTTGTTTACAGAACTCATAGCAATGTTACCATTCCCAAGTTTCTCCCTGCTCATGCTAACTCAGTGAAAAGGGAGATTGCAAGGCAATAGTAAAATATGCTTCCTACTTTTGTATCCTATGTACTCTTTTGGTGTGGATTACAACCTGCTACTACTTCTACTTTACATCCTTCTATTGCTACTACTTACTTATTCACCACCTCTTATTATCCTGAAATGATAAACAGCAATTATCAAGCTCTTCTCTAAAAATATCAGATTTGAATATGTAAGAGTTAGGAGATGCAAAGACAAATATCTTAACTACTATGCAGTCGTTCCTCCCATATCTCAGCATAATCCATTCCTAAGGGAGAGGATGTTGAGGGGGTGCAGGGGAAGTATGTTACAAAAGAAGCTATGCCGAGCTAAGATCTTTGTGTTGGCTGATGAAAATCCTGGTCAGTAGGTATTAATAGCAGAACATTAATTGTGTCTCAGCAGAACAAAACTGAATGCATGTACATACTGAAAAGCACAATAAATTGTACTATGAGCCCTACGGCTTTTAAACAAGTCTGTAACATAATAAATCTTTTGTTACTCCTTGCATCAGAGGTTTTCAACTTTTCTGTTGTTTCATACATTCAAACATGCTATCTAAACTGTACGTTTATACTGCAGTGCTTTAGCATGCAAGTTCCCAACAAGCAGGGCCCATGCACAGCCCAGGTTCAAAGTTCAAGCCAATAAATTGTGCCAGATCTCTGCTTGTAGGACTGTCTCCAAAAAGAGCCAGAAACCACTTGAGGGGCAAGGGGAAAGTAACCCTAACCCTAGGGTTAGGGAAAAGTGAGAGAAAGAGTTGTCAGCGACCCCAGAGAGGAGGCAATGATTCCCGGAGGCACCTGGGTAGTGGTTAGATGGCCAAGAGGTGATGCAACAGCAGATGTTCAGGGAGAATTCAGAAGGTGAGAAGGATGCAATGGGAGTAAAACTTGGCATCAAAAGGTGGAAACCACTGACCTAGCACAGGTCTGTCTTTCAGAAATTATTTCTCAGGCTCTTAGTGGATTTATGATTCGCAGCTTTCTTCAGCTTTTTAACTCCAAATATTCAAGCTTCTTGTTTTACAATAGGCAGAACAGACAAGTCCACATCTAACCACATTAAAGTCTCTTGTCCTTAGACACTGCTGAAAGTCTTCAAAGCACAAAATATGTTGCTTCTATTGAAAGTCTTAAGTATGGAAGGCATTATGCTTTCCCCTTAAGCTCAGTTCATTGATTCATTCAGCTTAGAACCCGATCTCTCCAATTGGTAAAGAAATTTAAATACTAAATACAGTAAGTCTTATGAGTAGCCTCACTTGTTTCCTTCTGTTCTCCATCTTAGTCCACCTGGTAGACCTAGAACTTGTTATAATGGAAGGCTTCCCACCTAAGTAGAGGTCCATCCACTTTTACCACAAAGGGTGCAGACACCAAAGCCTTAATGGCAACAGGTACATCTTAGAGGCCATAGACAGAGAGGGAGTGCATCCAGTCCTTCCAAACCTGTCACCTCCTGGAGTGTCCAGCAAGTGCCCATACCTATTTCTGAAAATCTGTAGGTCTTTCAGGCTAAGGTATTTGATCTCATGGCCTCTGTGAATTTAGAAATGCACAGAATATTCTGACTGAATTTTGTAACTCCTCATCTCTGCCCTAACTGCCTATAAAGTAAGTAGCTTTTGACTAAAACCCATTTTTAGCTTATGTATTTTCAATCATGTATTTTTGTACCTAAAATACACATAAATTATATTAGAATTGTACATGCTGGACAGATAAATAATTATTACTGTTACTGAAGTTCACATCACACAAGGCATAAGCAATCTCTAGAGGCCATACCCAGAGAATGGTTCAGAGAAGGAGTGCAAACCTGATGGTCACACTTCGGTGGATCCTCCAGGCCTCCTGGACTCTGGAGGATGTCCAGGGAGAATAGTAATTCAGAAAATTCAGAGCAGCCAAACCATTCACTGGCAGTGAATTAGTTGATGAAACACTTATATCCAACATCATCCACATCATTTCACAAACCAACGGTAACACATGGGCTATCTGTACTAGCTTCACCTAGGTTGCCCTAGCTTCACCTTCACCTCTATTTTCTTCTAAATGTGGAGATCAGACAACGAAGATGAGAGATGGATAAAGATACAGGTAAATAGTTGCTATTGTGAGCTATCTGAAAGTGAATTGGGGTAAATTTCTTGGAGACTGTATATGTGGTTAGTGCATAAGCAATAGCATGAAGCTTTTTTATTTTTGGCCGTTGCTCACATAATCTTCCAGACTCCATGAGATGTCCATCACCATGTCAAAGGTAAAAACCTCTGCCACTCAAGAAAATGACCACACTGAATGTGCACCATCAAACAGAAGAGCATGAAAAAACCAGGGAGGTGCCCATAAATCCAAGATTTTTTTTAAAAAAAGATTAGAGGTATTTTCTACTGGAAAGGGACATTATATCTTTATTTCTTTCTGTTCCCCTAGCAGTCTCATTTTTAAATAGGAAGGAACATCTCTCCCCTAATTCTAAACTAATTCTGAAAATACATGAAATTTCTCTGTTTACCTTCCTTGGCAAAACCTCGGAACAGGGTGCCCAGGGAGGTCCTGGAGTCCCCTTCCCTGGAGATCTTCAAGACTCACCTGGGTGCAGTCCTGAGTGATGTGCTCTGGGCAACCCTGCTTTGGCAGGGGAATTGGACTGGATGACTTCTAGAGGTCCCTTCCAACTTTGACAGTTCCATGACTCCTGCCTTTGCTGGGGGTGGCTGAAAACAGGTTCATTGACACTTTCAGGTGAAATTCTCTCACCATTTGGCATTAGTGCTTTTACTAAAACCCACTTCATTTTCTACGTGGACCTCAATATGTCAGCCATCTCCGGGCACAGCTCAGAGAAAAGATTGGAGAGCAGCTTGTACATTAAAAGTTAAGTCTGAAGAAAATTAACAAGCAAAAATGAAATCATTAAAACTCATCAGGATTTTGCCCAAAATATTTCATCGTAATACTTCACTCTATCTTGCAGCTCTAGACTGCAAAGCACATTGCACAGGATGTTAAATTACATTATCTTCATTTTACAGATGGGAAACTGAGGCATAGGAAAGCATATAGACTTCCTCAATGAATTGATAATATAAAACTTATTTTCTGACCCTCAGTCTGGCAGTCTATTCAATAGACTATCCTGTCTTTAATTCCTATCTGAAAAGGGTGAAAGAAATAAACGTGCTGTTATGTTAGCTTTTGCAAATCCATTTTCCCTTAGCACCAAGACAAAAAAAGCAAGAGTCAAATGCTTAAAATGGTTAAAAATATTAAAGCACACAAGAAGACTATTTAGTTGCATTTACAGCTGGCAGGAGACTCTGGCATCCTATTTTTATTTTATATTTTTTATAGCTAAAGATTTCATTGTAGTACCTGGAAATCACGGTAGTTTGCCAACAAGCTTGCAGCTTCAAGTACTCATTTCCAAGCCAACTGTATTTGAAAACAATGTTTGGCACTGAAAATAAGCAGAGATATAAGAAAAATATTAAAATCGCTATGGGAGTGACAGGAAAAAATGGAGTGAGACAGATTCCTCCAGACTGATCCTTTATGATTCTTTTCTAGTTATTGAGTATATAAATTTCAATCCCCTAGTACAGCTGAGGGGGGAGAAAAATACATGATTATCATATCACTCAAAGCTGCACAACTTTAAAATCAGCTCCAATATAAATTCACTCTCTATAAAATGACTTTTAATATTCTTTTCCTTAACATAAGTATTAAATTTTGTATGATTAAAAATTTATTTACTCTCTCTTCCTTAATTTAGATTTTTATTTGCTATTATTGCCATTCCCATCTGATCTCGACAAAATCTCTCTGTACATTACGGCAGGAGTGTACCACTAGCTGTGACACATCACTGGGCTTTGAAAGCTAAGCCTTAGAACAAATTAAAAGTGACCACTCCAACCTGGTGGCTCAGACAACATGCCTTATACTGCTGTTTCACAAAGTGGGAAAGGGGAGAAGGTAAGGGAGGTAGGAATCCTTCTCCTGACTTAGGAAATGTGTCAAGGAGCTGTACATCTACAGCAAGATCCTGTTAGCTAATTTACATTGTGACCCACTAGAATTTTGTCATATTAATTCACCTGTCTTAGATGATTTGCTACTTATTTGAGAAGCTGTGGGTATAACCCTGTTCTTTAATAACTCACCAGGTCTGGATGTGTCCCAAGTAAATAAAACTAAATAAAGTGAACATCATACAAAAATTATGTGCACTCAGAACATCGCATCTCTTCTCCCAAAGATAAAGTAGCTCAGACTATGCCTGTACCAATTAAAAACAAACAAACAAACAAACAAAGTAAAAAAAAAATAAACCCCAACAACCTAAAAACTGATATGACATGATAAAATATGGGAAAGTAAATTTTGGCAGGAACATGGCCATAACCATCAGTGACCATAGCACTATCCTTTTAAATCTCTGTTAGTTGCTTTGAGAAATGACTTTGGTATTGTCAGTAACTGCATTTTTCCTGTTGTTCACCTCTGTAAAAATATTTTAAAGAAAATTTTATATATATGCAGAAATTTAAGTATACAGGCAAGCATGAGGTTAATTTTTTTCATCCAGTATCCTACAGTTATACTAAATGCTGTAAATTCTTGCAATCAAGAAACCTGAGAAAGCCAAACTTCATGATTTTGGTACAGTACAGACATATATATATATATATTAAAAGCTATAAAGTAATGCTCACCTTCTCAGCAAGCTGATGACCAAGCTGAATCTTAGAAACACAAACTTGAAGTGACAGCCCCCAATGCCCCCATCCTAATTTGTCAGGACACGTTGCACGCCCTCAACTCCGTAGCACATTTCTGGCTTTTTGAAGTTAACCACCCTAAAGGTCACTTACAGCAGATATGATTGGACCAGTGTGGCAAAATGGGAACGTTTTGCTGACAGTCCATTTTCACAGGAAAGAGCTGATGGAAGCCATCAGCTTTTCTTGGCAAAGCCCCACTGCTGGAAAAAACAGTTTTCCTAATGACCTTTTTCACCTTCCCAGTAACCGTTGCCCCTTCAGCTGTTTGGCATCACAGATTTAGGGCAAAACGACCCTTATGGTCCAAATAAAACTATGTGAATAACTGTATTTTATGGTGTGTCATCAGTCTCCAAAAATGAAGGAATAACGGTCTTTGAAATACACCTGAACTGAAATGCATAAATTGAAGGGTTTGTGCATCTTTTTAGTGAAAAATAAGGGAAAATAATAAATGATTCACTATTTTAATCTTAGATTTATTAAATCAAAAGGTGAGATGTTTTAATTTTTGTAATCTTCCTGCCCTCCACACCCTACTTACATTCACATTGGCACATTATAACACCTATTGCAAAGTATACATTTCATAAAAAATTAAGAAAGGCTATATCAGGTCATATTAGGGACACAGTTTAGTGGTGGTTTTAGCAGTGTTAAGTTGATAGTTGGACTCCATAATCTTAAAGGTCCCTTGCAACCTACACAACTCTATAATTCTATGATGCTTTATCCATCTGGACCAGTATCCCATGCCCACCAGTAGTCTGTCAAGCAGAGGAAACTCTGATATTTCCTAGATATAGTGTCCCAGCTCCCAGTTTCCATATGCATGGTATCTCCACAATTCATAGATGGTGTGGACATTCTTTTCATTAATTGGTCTAATTCATTTTTGGATGCATGTAAGTTTTTGCCATCTGCTAAATACTGCAGTAATTTTGATCAACATTTTCCAGCTGTGGCTGTTAAAACTCCACTCAGATGCCTGTTCCAGAGTCTGTCAGTCTGACCTGGATGGACCAGCATGACTGGTTGACATATTGCTGGCCTTGGGCTCCCTTTCAAATCATGAGAGATTTAAGCATACTCAATAGAAAAGTCAAATTTTGAAATATTGAATTTCTCCTCTAAATGGAATAGCTTTTTCCTGCATACCAGGAAAAAGGTCCACATTAAAAGGAGCCAACCATGTCCCTGCTAGAACAGCATCTCACTCAAGTCCCAATAAAAGCCATCAAGAAAAGCCCAATTTGAAGTCAATGTCCACATTTTCACCTTAACATAAGCAGATTTTGGCTTATCATCTCTATGTACAAGTAATATCAGATTTGTCATGGAGTCTTTATAGGAGATATATTTTAAGCCCTCTAAACTGCATGAAAAACCCAAGGATTATTTTTAAGAGCTATGCTCTTTTTCTTTCCCTGATCACTGTTGGAGCAAATCATAAACGCTGAACCATTCTTGGCAGCTTTATTGTTTGCATATATTTTAAATAAAACTTTTATTCTATTTGAAAACACTTTGATGTTACTTTTCATGCATCTCTTTTCCTCTATAGGAATGTTATAAGAAATTGTTATGACAAACACTTGCACGAGTGGGCAATATAAACATTGCTTTACTATGTTAGAGATGCTTCTGAACAAGGGGAAAAAGACCAGTTCCTCTCCAGTCTTTGAAGTGTGGCTAAAATATTAACTAAAATCAAATTAGTAATAGTCCATGTGTTTAACAGTCCAAGTTTTTAATAGTCCAAGTGTTCCTACACATCCTATCCAAGACAAGATAATTTTCTTTCATGATAGTTTTTTAGACAAATAAAATGCATAGGCCTTTCTGAGGCAAATGCGTGCAATTTTATTTATCACACAGCTAGATAACAATCCCCTTCCATTGTTCAGAAGTACTCGGGTTATTCAGGCTATACTGTATGCTCCTTATGCTCAACAAATAATACATGATCTAGTCTAACCTCCTTTCATCGTAAGTAGTTTCACTATTGCTTTTATGCAGTGGCCACACTATATTTGGAGCATTAAACAGAAAGCAGTAGCTGGCTGGCTAGAAATTGCTTTAATTCCTAGCAAGATTTGTTAGCGTGGCAATGAAATGACAACTTTCCCCACTGGCCAGTGGAATACCTCTAGGCTCATACTAGCAACAGCAATGGTTGCACTAACTTCATCCACAGCAATTATTTGCAGAGACAGCACTGAAGTGTATACCAATAATACAAATGAAAATAGGTCTCCAGGGATCTGGCACCCACCTTCATCTCTGCCACCAAGCTGTGCCATGAGCTTGGACAGGTCATCTCTAAGCTTCTGATCTCCACGGGTACATGGGGTGTCTTGGACAGTGATCAGATGTCATAAATCATGTTGCAACGATGCAAGAAATAATATTCCAACAACTGTTTTCTCTACCTTGAAACTGGGGGTGAATCCAAGCATAAGCAAACAGCACAGTGAGAGGGATATAGGAAAGAAACAGTGCCGTCGTGTTGAAACACTCTATGAATATGGTTACCTTAAAATGGCCTTGGAGAGGGCCAAGTGTAAGCCAAGTTCTCTAGGAAGCAACCATATATTGAGCTAGTGGGTGTGAGATCAGAAGCAGAGTGAGTTGACTGTGCTGGGTGGGCTATGTAAGTGGAAGGTATTAAGACAGAAATGATGTTGGCTAGAAGTACTGTGTCATTTCTGCATCACCTACATGCACACACAAAAATGCTGTCACACAGTCCTCAACAGCAGCCAAAAGACAAGACATTGTATATGTCACAACGTGTACATGTCAAAGACACATAAGTGCACATTTTAGCTCCAATTGCAATATCTGTAACTCCTCTAGTTTGCAGAAATGTTGTGTTTTCTTCTCCTTTATCGTATGTTTCAACTGAACAACTGTATAATTTCACTTGCATCTCATTCTCCGAGTCTGCTTGGGTCTTCCATTTTGTTTGCCATATTCCCATCATATTACTTTCAAACAAAAAGCTGGAGGATCATTTTTAGTCGCAGTAACAGACAAACTAAAGGAAAGAACAGGAAACTCAACTCTAATAATTTTGCTAAAAGTAGGTGCAGAGCACCCTTGCTCCCAGCCCACATGCCCACCAGTGCTCCCCAGTGTCTATCTGCAATAAGACTTCTCTGCTGGTCTGGAAGCTCTACCACAGCTGAAAGTTCTTCAGGTTGATGCCCTGTGGAACTGCAACTTTTATTAACATTTACTCTCCCAGTTTAAAGGCAATGATTAACACTGCCCCCACACCTGCACATATTTCCCTTACACAGGTATGCCAGTAGGTCTCTAGTGCAACCTTCCCACCACACGCTTCACTCCCACCACTTCTCCTTGTGGTGCAGTGACACAGGTGTAATGCTCAACAGCGTGGATGACCCTTGCCTGGCATCTTGTTCCATCCCATGGGGAGACCTGGGCTGCTGAGGAGCAGCAAGGGGCAGGAGTCACCCTGCAATTCAGCTTTTGGTGAGAACATTCTCCAGCCTTCTCCAGCCTTCATGGACAAATGAGGCTCTCCTGAGGTAGATGGAGGAATTTGCACTTGATAAATTTAAAAATTACAATATAACAGCAAAAAAAGGTTGAGTGGAGAAATTTAAAAAAGGAGTACTGTATGACATTAAATATTACATTCTCTTACCAGAGTAGGGTATGATGATAGATAGGAGATGAATTTTTAAAGTTCAGTCTATCTATCTACTTATAGCAACTATCTCAGCATTTACACCGTGGTCATCACTGTTTTATCTGAGGAGCTATCAGAACAGTTGTGAACCTGGGAGTTAAAAGAAAAGACCTCTTTTTATCTCAAAGGTCATGTGGATGCTATAAAAATACAGATATGCAGTTCTATAAAATCTCCAGGTTAAAAAGAACATCTATTAAAACAAAACATGTGTGCAGATTCATGTTTCCTGTGATACAGTCTTGCTCCAACCTTACTGCAGGGACACAGCTGAGCTGTGCTGGAAAATATTGGTCCTGTTATTTGTAAAGAAGCAGCAAAAGCTAAGGATGTGTGAGGTGACATTCAGGATACACCTTTATTAATTTTGGTAACTGCTTTTTGTGCCGTTGTGCTGGTTCAGCTTAAGATGTGCAGATAACCAAGAACATCTTATTAGGGAAAGCTGATCCATCCCTTGCCCTTAATGGGACACCCAGACAGAGAAAAGCAAGCAGGAGCGGTTCCCCATCCCACCACAAACAACCCCAGGCTCTTCCCAACTTCACCCACATTCTCGTTGCAGCGATAGACTGTTGCATATGACATAGAATCATAGAATCATTTCAGTTGGAAAAGACCCTTGGGATCATCAACACGGGCCAGACTTGCAAAATTTCTTTTTAGAAATGGAGTCAAACTCTTATTGTTTGTAAAAAAAAAAAATCGGAAGGGTTCTAATGTCTTCTCCCTTGTTTCATGAAGCTGGTCAAATGCAGAAGGGAAAAGCAAGAGAGGATTTTTTCAGTGCAACTATTACCCTCATCTTTTACAATCTTTAGCAAACAGGCTTGACACTCAATAACCCAATTAGGTAAATGGGGTTCTTTACTCAATTTATGGCTGTATAATCAAGCATAGGGAGGAAGAAAGTGCCAATTCAAATGGGGAAGATATCAAGCAGATTCTGTTCCCTCTGTAAAAGGTTCACAGCTGCCTAACAGAGACATTCTGAAAAACCTTAATTTAATCTGCCCTAATTATTAAAACAATATCTGTATTGAAATTTATTTGAAACCAATACTTTATAAACAAAAATAATCCCAATTTTCAGAAATGCTAAGCCCCCATACTCCCATTGATTTCTTTCTTCTGGATGCTCTGTGGATGCTCTTCTTTTCTGAAAATCAGAGCCTTAGAAGTTCATGGTATGGGAAAATAAATTGTCTACGCACACACACACACAAAAAAAAAAAAAGATAAGAGCTTGTGTTATGACATTAAATTCTAGGTCTAATGTTGTGCTGGGAATAGTTATTTACACTGCTGGTAAATTTCATATCGGAAATCCTAGTCCACTGAGAATACTTTCCCCAACACTCTCTCCCAAAAAAACCACCCTAAACCACTGTGAGCTTAAAATTCCTGTGCTTTTTTTTTTTTTTTTAAATGTATTTCATTAATTGTATTCATAAATGCCTAGATGTAGATGTACGGGTGTATGCATAGAAATCTATGGCTATATATCACGTCTGAAGCAGAACTTTACATGCAGACATAAACCTTATACTTATTGAGATGTTCATGTTATCCAAGTCCAGTTCCTGTTGGTACCAAAAGCAAAATTTCAGACAGCTTCTTTGGCTGCTTAACTATGGATTTAGATTCTCATACTTCTCATATTCAAACTCTATTTACCAGACCAGGTAGCTGAGTCACAGAACCAATTAAATTTCAATGATCAAGAAAGCAGAATAAACTCCTAACAATATCATAAGATTATGCATTTATTTTGCTATAGGTTAACTATACATGATAGATTACAGTGACATACCCAGCAACTGGGTTATACAATATTATTTTAGGTAACTTTTTAAAAACCCTCTAGTTAATTAATTCAAACTCATAGGGACGTAGCATTTCTAAGTAACATAACCACTTCTGAAATCTTTCCTAAACTTGTCAAAATGCATGCCATTATAAACTTCAGCCAGTTTAAATCCTGAAGTATCTTTCTGATGTTTAAACAGCTGACTGTTTCACTGCTACCTATTTTAATTAAACTGTACAGTCTGAAAATAACATTGTGACAAAACATGCTAATTGCTAATGTTTGAGTTACCTCCTGAGACTGGCCATATGTTAAGAACCACTGTTTAGCAATGACTCGATTGCATGCTGTAGTTGACAGGAGCATTATGGAAATGTAAAAGCCAAATGTTCACTACTACTGAAACAGCACTGATTCTGGACAATTCCGTGTATTTAAAAGCATAGATTCCATTTTCAAAAGCAGTCTAACTCCATTCCCCTTGAAATCAGTGACACACAATCACAATCTGGATCCCTAACTCCATGATCGCACTGGTACTCTCACACTTTTATGAGGGTCCAGTCTTCAAATAACTGCTGGGCCAACTTAAATTAGTTGAGGCCCTAATAAACTTCTGTTATTAAGGGTTTCTGAAATCCATAAAATTATTTAGAGGAAGATTTTAATAGACTCCTTTGCTTCCGATGTTTAGCTACTTCATATTTCTGTATTGCGCAATCATTATAATTACAGCACATACAATGATTATATCTAAAGTCCTAAATAAGCAGCTCCCAGGAGTGTAAAATAAGTAAAAAGGCCGCTTCATGCATTTTCTGAGGTCTGTAAAATAACTGTAGCTGTTTAATATAGCAAAGGTCCAAGTATCTACAGCATTCTGCTAGCCAATTGCTACTCCCATAGGAACACCTTGAAGCATCTTCATTGTTTTACATTAGACCCCTGTATTTCATAGCAAGATCTCCAATAAAACAAGAGACCATGCAAGAGGTCTACTAATGTCATAAGAGAGAGATTATTGTCAATGAAACAACCTTGTTGCTTTAATGAAACTAGACTGATCATGACACAGTATGAACCTACAGATGATGGTTTTAATGTGGGTTGGGGTTTTTTAAAGGTCACTATATTTTTGAATCAGCAGAATAGTGTTTGATCTTTAGCTATACCCAGTTTTGCTCCACCTTTTGAAAAGGCCATCCGCTACCAAGTCTCCTAAATACCCTCTCAAGGTATGTTTCCTAAAGTCTAAACACTGCAGAAGTTTCTAAATTTACTCTTTTAATGGAATTACGTGCAGAATAATTAGGCACATAGAAGAATAACTATTTGCAGAAGCAAGCCAAAAGGCCTACTCCTCACCAGTGTTATTGCATCTATTTTTACTTAGTGCTAATGTAACATTGAAAATAAGGACAGGATTGAAAAGGGGGAAGAAAAGGGGGTACAGAGGAAGGAATGAAGTAGAGAAAAAGGAGAAGGAAAAGTGACAGGATTGTATGATATTCCTTAAGAAATTAAAAGGAAAAGCCAGCAGTTGCTAGCATTCAACCCTAATATGATATTTCAGCAAAGAGAGAACTACAGGACATTAGCTCATGTGTACTTTCTGATTTGTAAGTGTCATGCTAAGGGCAGAAGATGAACAAGTAAAGGATAAATCTATTTGGAAACTTTTGTTTGAACTTCCTTATCATGTCTTTGACAGCAAAGCCAGTCCTTATAAACTCTTTCTACAAGGACTTTAACAAGACATTTTAAGGATAAATGCTCACAAAATATTAGCACAAGAAAAATCAGAATTTTTAATCATGAAAATTTTGACTGAAAATTTAATTCTAAAGTTTACCATCATCTGTCTAACAAAATTCACACCAAATAGAAATAAATTAAAATCAAACTCACAGGCACCAGTTCACAGGTTATCCATATGCTGAAACGGAGATGTATAAAAGCTATGTGAAGCTATGAATACATTTGGAGTATGTACAAATAATAATCAGAAGAAAAGGTTAAATTTAAATAATTTCTTCACTGCAACAAAATCAGCCCTGAATCTTAATAATATCCCTCTGGAAAAGATTTTTGGATTAAGTCCTGTGATGATGGGTTTTAATTTCACCTTACATGTACAGTTTGATTTAGTTTTTAATAATCTCAGCTAGTCTTTTATTGTTTAACATTACAATTTAATTGCTTTTTTGTATTTGTCACCTGAAATAAATATGTCCTTTTCTCTTTAATCCCTCCAGTTTTGTACTTTTTACTCTGTCTCATATTTTATCAGCACCATTTAAGCTTTCGGTTTCACAGGTCATCTGGGAAGCCAAAGTATTGAAGAGCAGTTTAAGAGATTGCATCCTAAATTACGATCATTGGTAAAAAGTTTAGAGAATCATGAAGGCAAGGGTTTTCAGCAAGCGGTCTGAGCTTGTTAGGCTATTTCTCCAGATTCAAACCTTCACTGAAATTTTTGAAAAAGTTTTGATTTTTCAGTGTCAGGATTTTTTTCAATCAATATCCAATACAGATGACCTTTCACCCTTTTGGTTTTGTTCTGGTAAAAGCAAGTGCTCCCTCTGCGTAATCTCCTCCCTAAACGAATGTAACCAGTTCACAAATCTGCCAGTTCCATTTTCCAGACTCCTCCTCTCCTGTCCGAGTTAGGATTTGAGCCAGTTTTCTTCTCGTAGGTGTTTTGCCACCAATGCAGACTCAACACCTCCCTTTGCAATCAATCACTGCGAACACGACCACGGTCCTGTCAGGCTGGTCAATATCTTGGTTGTCAGCTTCGACTTACAGCTGTAGACCCTCACGTTTAAACTCCTTCCAAGTCCTGAGATGCACTTTTCTATACATTCATGCCAATTACTTCACGGTTATGGCAACTGCCTTTCCTCTGGCCTTGACCTTAGGCAACCTTATTCCCCTTATATTCATGCAAAACACTGCAGTGAGGTCCATTATCTGAAGTCCACTGTTTTAGGATGGGCCCATGTAATTTGTCGCACTGTGCCCTCTGGTTCATCCTTTCTACTGCATCAAACACGAGATAGTTGTTTTCCCCTACCCTATGATTTCTCTTTCACCATTGGGTCACAATGTCATTCCTCACAAGCCACTTGTCACATTTCCAGACTGCCAGCGTATGTTTTCTCTCACATCACATCATAGGTTTTGAAAGATTTCTCTGCAAACACCCACAAAGCCATGCCAATTACCTTCCTTCTTCTAAACTCTTCCCAAAGTTCCCAAAAAATCAAAAGTTTCAATGTTAAACTACCACCCAGTAGTAGTTACCTTTCCCCTTCAGTTTTCCCTTGGTTTCCTTCCACCGCACCCTGCACAGGGCAGTTCTGTCCTTTGGGAATACTGGGAAAAACTAGCAGCAAATATAAAATCTATATGAAGGATAAGGCAAGGGAGCAAGCCACATTAAGCTGCCTTCCTCACACCGCTACAAGACTTGACATTAAATCGAGAAAATTCGAGAAAGAATAGTACCCAGTCAGCCTCTAACCTCTATCGCTCAAAGTCCTGCGTATACCTGTCTTTTCCTGCATTCCTCTGTGTTCTGTAAGTAGCTGGGACTTGAAATGATAATTTAATTCATGTGCATCTATTCGAGCCTTGCAGATATCTCATCGCCACAGCGTTACTCCAAGTAATGAAACACAGACATTAATTCAGTGTGTTACTACCTCCCCCAGTCAGTCCAGAGGCAGAAAGCAAAACTGCAAAAGTTCTGCAGCGTATATAATTTACAAGATGTTCTTAAATTAAAAAAATAAAAGGCTCATCTTAATAACAAGTGTAAGATCTGATGTCTGAGAAATATATTCAAGTCTGCTTCAAAATGTTGGCATTTTCAAGACAAGACCATTTAAAGGGCATAACCTAATGAATCATTAGCACCAAAGCCCATCTAAATTAAAACTATAATAAGATGCTTTTAGAATCATCACCCCCGCTTTTTTTCTCTCCACCCTTGTTATTTCACTTTCAGAGAATATTCAGAAGTCCATTTACTTAAAGGTGCTCTTAAAAGTGGCTCGTTCTGATAGATTTGATAGAATCCCTTTCTCTTCTGTCACAGGAAATAAAATGACCTGGTGGTTTTTTAAAAAAAAAAAAAAAAAAAAATGTGTCAGATCAGGTTCCTATTCTCAATGGAAGGAGAAAGACATTTCTCTCATTAGCAAGATCTGCCCTAATTTCAGATTAAGTTTTGCTGGTATGCATTAATTCATATATTTACATTCTTTCTACAAGTGTCTACTTAATGTAATGGGATATTTGTTCACACATTAATATTTTTTGTGGTTTTTTTATAAGAATGAAATAATCCCAAAAGGATCTCCTCAGGATTATATCTAGGTTCTATAATATCCAGAGGCCTTCACGAAATGGCCATGGGCAAAAAAAAATAAAATAAAAAAAAGAAAAAAAACCAAACACACACACACACCCCAAAAAACCCACCCCAACCTAACAACAACCAAAAACAAAACCAAAAAACCCCACAAATATAAATAAGTCTCTTCTAGCAGAAACTCAAATATCTGATACTTGCAAAATATGGCTTGTCTCAGCTCTGGCCCAGTCAACTTGTGAGGGCACAGCAAAAGCTATCATTTCCAAATCCTCAAGGAATCACAAGGAAGAAGACTTGACCACATTCAAAATAACAAGTTTTGATCTGAATGAGCTAAAAACCAAGAGTCAACATTTTAGACACTGTAGCTTCTCCCAAACAGCAACTGACCAAGGATACAAGCTGCTCCCCAATGTCAATAATATAATTTAGCATGATGGAACTGCAGGTGACTTTTCTGAATACACTTACACTGTAAATTCATTATTTTCGGACTGTCATATTATCTCCCTCCAAAAACACCACCTAAAAAAAGCAATATCTCTCTAAATGCTTTCTAAAACATGAGTTTTTCACCATGAAGAGCCACTATTCTTGGGAAGTTTACTCATAAAATCTTGCCAGCTTACTTGAATAAATTTCCTTATACGATTCTCTGAAAATTAGTTCTCTTTGATTTAACAGCTCTGTCTCTATTTTTTTATTTTTTTTTTTTACACTCAGATAATTTGTGGGACTTCTTACATTTGAGTTGCAGATGTCTGCAAAGGTGAAATAAAACTAATCCAGGAACAGAATAAGTAGAATCAAAAAGGAAGTCCTAAATGTTTGAGGTCATGTTATCAAGTATAGATATAATTTAAAAATATATTAGATTCCTATAATGGTTGAACTGACAAAGCAGCAATCTGAATTTCTCACCCTGTTACCAGTGCTTAAGGATGCTGAGGTTTGAGGTTTGGGTTCAGCCTATATTAGAGGTAGGGTGAGAAAATTGCAAGAAAAACACCCAGTTTAGGAGTTCTAGTCCTAAGTCATTTAGTTGCTTCCAGAAAGCCCACCTACATACACAAACATAAAAATAAGTACCTATAGTCTAGATGCTACGTACACCCACTTCACCAGACTGCTGTTAGTCATTTCCAGCAATATCTCTATTGCACAAGTCAGTATGTGAGCCTGAATATTAACTTTTATTCTGTTTTTATCTTTATACACGTTAATGAAAACTGAAAGGTGAAAGAAGTGCAAGCTAAATACAAATACTAATTAAAGGAAAATATTTTCATATTTGTTTTGATTTAAATGATTTAAGTGGGATGAGCAGAACGAAGAAGCTGACTGTATGGAGGAAGGGGAAGAGGCAATAAGACTTATTGATAGATGTATCATTGATTCATCAAACCAAATTGAGTGCTAAATTATGCTTGGATAAGGAACACTCACGTAGGCAGAAAGAGGCAGGTGGACAGCATCATATTCTTCATCTGTTCTATTAATTTTTTTTAAAAAAGAGTCAGAATTCACCATGATCACTTCATAATCATTTTCCACTAAGCAGTCACTAATTTACTATTTCACAAATCGGAAATTTCTGGGGACTGTGGCAATCCATGGGGTTTGCCAAAGCCATTCCTCAGGGTATGAGCATCCATTTTTCTGGCTTCTCTGCCAAGGGACATTTCTCTAGGAGCTACAAGGCTGCTGTGCCAAGGAGTAGCCCTCAAAATTGGAAAGGGCTGACCAGAACTGTTTCAGCCAAAACCACAAATCATTTCATTTTTCCAAAAAGGTAAGAGAATTTTATAAAACTGACCTGGCAAGTGAGATCATGAGCCTAAGGAGAGCCCAATTAAATTCAACAGATTCTCTCTGATGTGCCAGCAAAGGGGAAGAGGCACTTAAAGGAAAACTGAATCATAAAATAAAAGATAATCTGTTCACTACACACAATTACAAGGAAGAGTAAATCATTACAAAAAAGGCTTAAATATATTATCTATATCATTCATTTTTTCCGAGGTATAAACAAAATGTCTTTATCCCAAAGTTTTGAGGGCTTATAACTAATTAAAAATATTCATAACAAACAAAATTACTTGCTCAGTCCAAATAACTCCCTGCCCACATAAATCAAATCAACCCAGAATCACACACAAAAAAAAAATTCCCAGCTTGCCTCATGCTCTTCAACCCTCAGCAAAAGCTCAGCAAAAAATAGCTCTGCAGCATGTTCTGAAAGTTAAATTTGGGCTATTTTGGACCTCAGGGAGAATAAATTCTGAAATCAAAGAATCTTCATGAAAACCCCCTATCACCATTTCCTTTCTATTAAGAGAAAAGCTCGATCATTTATGCATCTCTGCAGATGATATCTATGGTAATACACAGATACCTAAAAAATAGCCTGTTAAAAGCGCCGGCTGAAATAATTTTCAAGAACTTTCACTCAGTTTTGTATAGCAAGCGTCTTGCAAAGAGCAGAGGTATTTTACAACTTTCTACAGATAGTCACAGCCTACACTGGAATCGGTGTTTGAATCGTTTTAAGGTGTCAGTCATGTCACACTTGACATACGTCTAAGTCTCAAAGTGGAAAGGTGAAGATGCTGACAGCAGGTCTTAGACAGCTGCCACCTTTTTAGATGTGTACGACCAAAGAAGACCTTTTGGCTAGAGATGGGCATTGGATCAGATTTCTTCAGTGTTCCTTGGATCCAGAAAAAAATCAGTACAATCTCCACATCCTGTGAGAGGCATATTTCAGTGATCTCTCCAAAGTATTTTGTGAGGTCCAGACTAAAAGGAGCACAATTTGACACCCCCCCCCAATTCTGGATGGTTTCTCAACAAACCTTCTGTTTCTTTCTCTCAGCCCTACTCACACCACTATCGCTCTTGTCTGGGCTGAATCTTCGCTGTTTTACTGCCTCCCACACACTTGTCTAAAAGCATTCACTAAGAAATAGGGAGAAAGAGCTGAGTGTCACCAGAATCTGTGCCATTTGTGCTAACTGCTTTGTGTATGGCACTGAATAAAAGTGGGTACAAAGCCCAGATTACTGTCTCATAACTCAACTTACCTCAGGTTCAACAAATTAACATGGCTGCACATATTTCATATTTAGATGTAGCATAGTTGACTAATACAAAATCCACCTTTCACAGTCAGAACGTAATCTAAGGTTGCCTAGCAAAGTCTAGACAATTGAAAATGTATCAGCTTTCATAAACTTCTGGAAATCATCCAATTTTGTTAATAACCTACAGTCACAAAACTGGTATCAGACTGCCAAGATGCCAGACATCAAAGTTTAAGAAAGGTGGACGTTTCCTAGTGTTTTCAACTCTTTGCTCTCATGTATTTTACTGATGAAAGGCATTAATTGTTTCTCTAATCATCATCCAACCTCCTGCAATAAACAAAATAACTAGCCTCACTTTTCAGAGCTTTCCCATCTACAAAAGTATCAAAAAAAAAAAACAAAAAAAGAAAAAGAAGTAAAGCTGCTTAATATATAATTGTAGTGCACCGAGAAGAGTCAAAGCCATAAAATTACATTTTAAACTTCGCCAAGGACAGAGGGAGCTCACAGCCACTGTTCAAAATGAGAAATATTTAATTATGCAGAAACTAATTAATATTAGAATTACAGCCTTTTCCTTACATGGGCCTTAATCCACACTTTGTCCACCTCTTACTCTGAAGCCCTTTTTCAAACAAACACGTACAGGCTCTACTTAAATTTTCATGTTCCAAGCAGATCTTTATACGGTGACCTTATCCTGATTATTACTCTACAGTTTTGCCTGTCCCATTTGTTCCTGAGCAAAAGGCATTTAAAATTCCAGAGTAGCTCCGCAAACTTCACATGCCACTGACAGGGAACTCCTGAGTTTCTGAAGGTTTTTCTGATATATTGTGCCACGGGACCCAGAGACATACACCTTTCAGAAGTCTGAATGGAGACAAAGCTTCTGAAATTCAGTGACAGGGGCACAGTTCATGATCTGCACCCAGAAAAATGGACGCTGATGGTCAGCACAAAACATGAAACCCTCACATGTCGCTCAGAGGTGAGGACATTAGCAGATGGGAAATCGTGCAGATATATAGATGGTTGCTAAAGTCAGTAGTAGTGGTGGTTCAGCAGAAAGACAGCTCCCCAACTTGAGTCTTTATCTAAATGTGCACAGCCCCATTTATTTCTTTTTTAAATCTGTGTCTAAATTTACATGTCGATTCATATCTAAGTGCCTAAATTAGCAGCCTCACTTTCAAACAAATGCTATGAGCCCAGCAGATCTCCTAAGAAGTTGAGATACTTACTTGAGATCACCAATTCCTCAGCAAGTTTGCTGATGATACCAAATTAGGAGGGGTGGCTGACACTCCAGAGGGCTGCACTGCCATCCAGTGTGGTGGAAATGCCACCCAGACTTTGGGGCTGCAGGCTTTCCTGGCCCTTCTAGGCTCCGATCCAGCTTTTTTCTCTT
>JAOXNG010000001.1:70734472-70747239 GCA_028566535.1 Scolopax minor | reverse complement strand
GAGTGATGTGCTCTGGGCAACCCTGCTTTGGCAGGGGAGTTGGACTAGATGATCTCTAGAGGTCCCTTCCAACTCTGTCAAATCCATGGAGTCCCCTTCTACTCAGCCCCACTGGTGACTGGCAAAGATTTTATCGGTGGGACCAAAGTGGGTAAGGGCAGAGCAAAACACTCTGGAGGCTCAACACCAAAGCTCAGCCTCCAGAGCTCCAAACAGAAATCAAACCTCACTTAAGTTCAAACCATTTCAGCTGCTGTTGGCTCCTGGTGGGCTGTTCCGGGGGCACCCGCATCTCTCCACAGCACCTGGCTTTCACACCTAGCTCTGAGATCTATGAGAAATGGAGTTTCACAGCCCAGCCTGGGCTGCCTGCGCAGCAATCCCACCTGGATAACCTGGAACAACAGGAAGGAGACCCTTTTGCCTGCATCAGGCTGGCCACCAGCCGAGGGACGGAAAGGCGTAGGCAGAGAAGGAAGAGAGCAGCAGTGACACAGCCCCGGGTCTGGCACCACAGGGATGCAGAGCTGAGCAGACAGTCGTTCTGTCTCTGTCACCCTCGTGACCTGCAGAGAGCAGTCCTGTTCTTCTGGCCAGAAGCAGAGCGTGGCCCTACACACACTGTTCATGGATAGCGCCATTTACAGCACTCTGCCCACCTGATGTTTGAAGGGATCTGGGGCTAAACACTTACCACAAAGATCTCTGCACCTACTCACTTTCAGGTCTGTTTGTGCTGTGCTCAACAGCTGTCCATGCATGGTTTGCCACATGGTCATGGCATTCATATTCCCACCACAGACCTTTGCTGCATTCATTTATTTTTATGTCTAGCAGCATAAAAGAGCATTCTCCAACTTCTCAGAGTGCAGAACGCCATCCCTACAGATGCCCAGGGAAATTTCCACAGCTGTAAATACTCTCTTCCCCTTCCTATACACAGTCACAGGGCCTGACTCTTTTGGCTCCATGTCACCCTCCTTTTGGCCTGGGGCTCTTAAGAAATAATATTTCCATATGAAATGACAATGATAATGAGAGGACTCTTTTGTACAGCACAGTCCAAAGAGTTACTGCCCTGAAGGAAAGACCTGAAGAGTAGTCAACTAAACCTTTTGACTGCATCTGCACACGGTTGTTCTGCTTGAAAGGAGTGGGACTTGTTTCAGGAACTCAGTCTGAGTCAAGGAACAACTAAATCAAGCAACTCGAACTGGGGAAATATACATACATCATGAGGAAATCTCACTGGTGGCATGTGCTTCAATGGACCTGCACTTCCCTGCAGAAGTTATCTGGAAAACCCAAAAAGATAATTGCTGATATGGTAACCGGTAACAAAAATACCAAGTAGAAATTTTGGGTGATTGAGCCACCGGAAATCTGTGTATTGAACAAAACACCTAATCCCAGCAGGTTACCAGTCTTTATACAAGAATCTACAGCTCCATCATATAATTTTTAACAACACAGAAATGATCAATATTTGAAAAGCACTGACTAAAAATTATTTGAGGAGCCAAACATTTTGAAACACCTCACTACAATTAAATGCAACAAATTTAAAAACTTTAAAATATACCCCTCCACAGATAGAAACTTTGGAGCTATTGCTGCAAACAGCAGAATTCCTCTTTGTTGTCAGGAGACAAAATTACATCCTTACAGTTTCTGACATCCTGCAGGCTGCTTCAGGTTTACCATCTTTTTGAGGGCTTGTCTTTGTTGTGTTTTGCATACATAAACATCTCTAAGAGGATGCACATACTGTAGGTACGTATATGTGTTGGAAGGTGGTGGAATAGTTATACTGTTTCAGGACTCTTCTCATGTCTTCTATGGGCTTCTTGTTTTGGTTTATAATTTATTGTCTGTACTTAGCTAACAGTCCTAGAAGCCTCTGAGTCTTCAACAAATATAAAATTACAGTATCTTTTAAGTGTTTTTCCATTTTGATTATTCAGTATATCAGAGACACTGGTGAAGAATGATTCATTACCAATAACAGTAAACTCCAGCCTTGCACAAGGAGCAGCCATCACTTTATTGTGACTCCCATTTTGGGCAGAAAAATCCCTGAGACCTTGCCTAAGGTGTATAATTCCACGTAATGAAATCAATTCTGTTAACGACCATAGCAATTATTTTTGTATTTGAAAACATGAAACACTGTAGCTTTGCTTCTAGCTGAACTACAGCCACTTCTGCAGCAGGAATATTTTAATTTATTTTTTTTTTTTTAAAAGAAGGAAAAAAGCAAAAGGGAGTGCAGAACTATGATCACTTATTATTTTGTTGCACCAAAGATGTGCAGGCAGAAGTAAGAGTCAGCCCCCATTCTCCAACCCCAAATTTCTGTCTTAATGGTACGCTTAATGGTACACAACAGGTTAAAACAGTATGAAGAAAATACTATATTATTCAATCTTGTAATAAATTTCTGCAGGCAATATCCTGTAGCTCAGTTCAACCACTGGCCCCACTGGAGAGTTTTAGTGCTCTGAAGATTAAGATTAAATTCAGAAATAGCAAAGCCAAATTTTCTAGTTTTTTCAAGGGGCAGGAGGAGGATTATGTATCCCTCTTATATGTACAAAATAAGTTTCCATTATTCAAGAGTTTTTCCATAGATCAGTCACAAAGACAAGTGTGCTTTTTCTGCAGTAAGCATGAACACTACCTTCATGACACAATGAGGTTTTGATAAACAGAAGCCTTTTAAGTAACATTATAGAAGTAACCATTTTTCCATCATACCCTTTCAAAGGGGCACTGGCATTTTCAAAATGGCACACATGAATTACATACCAATCTAATGATCATACAGCACATTGAAAATTTACTCCTAAATGGCTTCTATTGTAAAAAGGTAGTCAATTTACATGTCAGAGTAAGGAGGTCTGAACAGAAGCAAAGCCTGAATATCCTCACTTACACCAGTTTAATTCCACAGACTTCAGCAAGATTATTCCTGATTTGTGCCACTGGAAATGAAAAGAGAATCAGACACGAAGCATTGACATGAATGATGATGTATTGGTGATCAAAGCAGAGTAGCCTTCCATCAAAGAATAGTGTGCATTACTAAGCTCATTTTGTTGTGCTAAATGACTTAATTCTCAGAAGAGGAATAGTCCCAAGTCACAGAGCTAAAATCAGTTCAAAAGTACACAAAAAAAAATGAACACATACAGAAGAAAAATGAAAAAAACAGAGAATAAAGACTTGGTATTTTTCTCTCTCCATCTAAAGATCTCAAGACAATTTACCATCTAGAATTATGTCAGCCACATCACATTCCTTTAAGGAAAGCATTATATCAATTTGGCGATAATGAGGAGGCAAGATGTAAAGATTAAGGACATCATTTTCAGAATCACATCAATTATTTGGGAGCCTCAGTTCCTAAAACATATTGAAAGAACCAGAACTTCAGAAGAGCATTACATTAAAAAAAAATCCAAGAAATTAATGGGAAGAATGAATGTCCACAGTTTCTGAAAAGTGTGGCTAACAATACCCCTAACTGGGCATGATGAAATTCAGTGGGTACTTCTGGAGACATTCATCAGACCCAAACAAGCTGCACCAGAACAAGGTTGAAGGCATGGATCTTTTGATTCAGTCTCCATCTTAATCACAAGACCTTTTATCATTCTTGTTGTATTTCAGGGATTTAAGTAGGTCCACTTGATTTCCAGTATGCCCAGTTTGATGGACAATTATCACATGTATAAAAACCTCAGCAAGGACAGTTTGATGAGTAAATGATAAATCGATTACGCGTTTTGCCAGTCAGCTATTGTCCTTTTTACTTTTCGTTTTCTGGCTAAATTCACAATAAGCTCATGATATCAGCAGGTACTAGTCACTCATCCTAACAAGCAAAACTTCCTATGGTGCAGAAATAGGTGGCTGGACAAAGCCTTTATTCAGGCAGTGCCAGTAACAACTGTGGAATCAGTTTGCCTCACTCTTCACTCACTCACCTGTAAACTCTGCTGCCTTTCACACCCACAGCTCTCAAGCAGACTCCAGAAGTACGTGACGCGACAGGGTTAATGGACTCAGTTGCCAAGATTCAACAGCCAAATAGAGATGGGTGTCAGATCTCTATATATAATCTCCTGTACATCCGGAGCTGGGAAATGGAATCTGTGCAAATGAGAGAGGGATAAAACTTAACCAAGTATGCCCTTAATGTTAAGAGCCTCAATCAAGACAATAATACCTCCATTTCGTAACTACAGGTTTTGCTTTACTTTAGCACCTGTTTATTAAACTCCTTGCTTCTCATATTCTGAAATGGAAATAAGCCAATTTTTGAAAGCAGTGGTGAAGGGTTTTTCATCACTGAGGAGCTCTAGGCACGCATGAAGAGAAGTACGCCGATTACACAGTTCACATTTTCCTTTTGAATTTTTTATGTGCTAATTGTACTGCTCTTCCCTGTTCTAGAATGGTATAGGTGATTTGGAGATGCTTGATCCCAGTACCTTCAAATATTAGGCCCTGAAATGCTGCCACCTCTCTTAGTTTGAATTATCAAGACATTAAGAAAAAAATTTAAAAAAAAAAAATCTATACCTGATAGGGAAATAGAAAAATCCTAATTTTTGAATCATTCAAAATTACACTGGACATCACACTAGAAAAGACTACATTGAACAGGAATAATTCTGAGCTGGCAGGGAGATGGACTAGGTAAATGAATCAGTCTTTTCTGTATCTAATTTCTCTGATGGCAAGGCATGAACATTCTGACCAAGCAGTTTACATTGATTTACAAGTATAATTTATAAATCTGTGGGTTCATACATCAGGATTTCGGATCAGCTTATATAATGTGTATAAATACATTTTCACTTTATTCGTTAATGTATTGCAAATGAGGATATAAATCTGACATGAACACAAGTTTACCTAATTGTATTCATTTGAAATGACAATCACTCCTGTATGAATGGGTAGCAGAGGACTACAGCACGGGCTTTGCTCTGTTCTTTAGCCCAGGGTTAAATTTGCAAACTAAATTTGAATCATTTACTTGTCTTCTGAGATATTTCCTCTTGACTGCTTTCTTACCCTAAGAAATACATGCATTCTGAGGGCCAGATCCTCAGCTATAATGCAACTAGAGCATCCTTCAGATTAGTTCATCATCTTCAAGAAAGTTATGCTAGTTTTCCACAATTGAGGATTTGAGGTGAAATCTTTGTTCCAATTAAATCAATAAGAGTTTTCCTATTGAATTCAAGGATTTCATCCTTGGCCTTTCTACGTATATGCATTTTTTTAAGACAAAAGTGATATACAACAGCTCTGTATAACATGCTTGTAGCAGATCCTTTTATGGAAAGAGTAGAAAGCTCCTCAGACAGCACACATCCTGTTTCCTTGTGAACAGTTTCTGAATGTTTATAAAACAAAATATAGCATGAGTTATGTCAAAGATTCATATAAATTTTCACCATTTATAAATATTTTGGACATATTTTGGACATAAATTAACACTTAAAATTTCTTTAAGCCCATCAAGCCAGCCATAATCTGGTTTTACACCAACTAGCACATAGAGAACTTTTTTTTATTTTATTTTAAGAATCCTTCTTGTCTGTGATCATATTTTTGAACGAAGGATTTCACATAAAACCAAAATGACAGTGGACATTTAACAGGAAAGGACCGAAGCAATAAATGTCCAAAGAGCAGCTGGATCCTGTTTCAGCCTGCATGAGCTGTACCAAATAACTGACAGTCTTATGGCCTTTCCATTTTACACAAAACTACAGTAAAAAAGTGGTATCTTCTGGAAGCTATTCCATGTAGAATGTAACTCATATTCTGGGCAGAGGGATACTTTATTTGAGCTGCAGACAGTGGATATATAGGTGTATATTTCAAAAGAAATGTAGTTGTGAAAATTAAAGATGGAGAAATTACATACAGGACCCAGCTCCACTTAAATCCACAACAGTTTTTCTGCCTACCTCCAGAGTTGAAGGAGTTGGAGAGTTGGAACCAGTCCCCCTGCAGAGAAACCCTGGTTCCTTTTAGCTTCGTTTAGCAAAAAAACTCCAGGACTGTACTCACAGAGTATATGCAAGACATGGAGAATGCTAAAAAGAGGGAGTGATGTAAAATTAATTGTTTATCAGGCAGTCTGAAGTAATTTTTTTTTAATGTACAAAATTTCTTGTCTAATACCTTGTCTATTTTATCAATTTCCTATCAATTTTCTAATCGCAATGTGCTTGTCTCCCCTCCTCTCCTGCTCACGTTTCTGAGGGTGTAACGTGGTAAGGGCTCGATCCCCTCTGGCCAAACACATGGAAGTCTTGCCTGAGATCGGTGGGTGTTTAAGACCTATAAACATTTACATATGCTAGCACCTCCACAGATTTAAACAACCTCCCTCTCTCTCCCTAAATTCACCACCTGGCAGAATCAAAGCAAGCTGGAGGGGAACGGGCCCCAGACTTTTTCACCTTTTGGGCTTATATCTTATTACTTCTGCTAATTTTGCTGCGAAGCATAAAGTAAACCCTGCATTCTGGCGGAACGTAAATGACACCATTTAGTGTGATGAGGAGATCTATAGGTGGCATGGCGTTTCCTTCACGGTGTAGAGAGAGGTCAGACACCAAGTGGCTTTAACACAAACCAAGCTCCTTCAGAGCTACAACCTGCCAGGTCCTGGTCCCACTTGCTACCAGGCCCTGCCATGGGAATTAACTGAGCACGTCACAAGTTTGTCACCTGCACTTAAGCAAGGGACAATGTTGGGAACTGACAGTGCTCCAACCTAAACCCAAACCTGTGTAGATGTAGGAAATATTTTTAAGGATTTTCACTATAAAAGGTTCAGAAGGAACAATCTTTTTGCCTCATTCCTCAGCTTATCTATTACAGCAGCTTAATCTTACCTCCTAGGGGGAAAACTGCAATAATAAATCTTGAAATTAAAAATGAGCCCCTTCTATTGTTCATTTTGATACACACACAAAAAAATGTTAACAAAATTTTATGATTATGGTTTTTCTAGTTTTTGTCTACTTTTAAGTGGCAAAAGTACAACCAGTAACACTGATACAAAACTATCTAGTTTCTACTATACAATTCCTCCTTTAAATCTGATTCTAAGGAAAGTGGATTTAATAATTTTTCAATGCAAAAAGTCTATACAAATCGGATTATGGCTCTGTCTACAGAGGACTCTGACTAGTTTGTTTTGCTTCAGAAATGTAAAAACAGGCTATAAAGCTTCCCCACCCGTGCAGCTAAGAGATCTTCTACCTCACAACAAGCTGTCGAGGAAGGCAAGTCCAAGGAGAGGGAAGGAAGAGGGTCTGACAGTACAGACAAACAAACTGTACTGATCCTTAGCAAGATCCTTAGCACTCTAATGCACTAGGACGTCCTCAGCAGACTCTACAAAACACAATAATAAACAAATACTTCCCTTAACAATTTAATCAGCAGCCCCCTCATTCCCAGGAAAGGTGTGAAGAAAACATTTTTTTCCCTACACATACGGGCAGCCAGATTATTAGATATTTGTAATCCAGCTGTTCAAATCTACAACTTGGTTACCTATCTTCTACTGATTAATCGTTAGTCACCACTTCCTGATCAGTAAAATCCATAAATAGAAAAGTGTGTAAAGAGTGAAACCATCCTCTACAGATGCAGAGCTCCACATACCTCTCTGAAGTTGTGCTGGAAAAGACATCTGGGTTTGTGGCTGTGGATGAGTCTCAATCCACGTGAGACTTATTTCTGGATTCAGTTTGGAAATAGTCTCTCTAACGTGCTTATCCTTCAATGTGAAACTTCCAAAAAGTACATGCCCAATCAGAGCAGCTCAGCTGAGATGTGGTAACTTACAATGCCACTTCAATACCATCACATACAGCTGTGTTCTCCATTACTATTCAGACACCCAAACCCTTTGAAGACATGGAGTAACAATCTCAGCACTGTTGCCAATACTTTTTGCACAAATCTGGGAACACTTAATATGTTTCTTAAATCTCCAGATCCCCACATCAAAAGATTATTAGAGAATATAAACTTTTATTAAAAAAAAACAATGGTATTTCTAGACCTCAGAGAAAAGCTTAAAAATTTGCATAAAATAGAAGCCAGTAAGAGCATCCAGATTAATAATTGTAAAGGCAATTTAATGATTTCCTGAGGCCTGATTCATGCCTTTTTAAACCTCTGGAGGTGTAAAAATTAAAACTGACTCTAGCAAGATCTCACAATAGTAAATGACTCTGCAATAAAATGGTACATGAAATTAAAAGCTGATAAACACAAACTAATACACAAAGTAAAAATAGTGGTAAATATGTATATTACAATGACACTAGCTATTACCTTAACAGAAGGAGATCCTGAAGTCACCGTGTTTGCTCAGCAATGTCAATTTAGTGATCAATGCTAGTCAAAAACACAAACTGAATAACAGGAATGACTGGGAAAAAAATACAGATTAAAATGGAAAACAGTATAATCTAGACTGAGATCTTCATTAGGACTTGCAATTCTGTTTCCTCCATGTCACACAGTAGGATCAGATAAGGCACAAGGAAAGACACGCATCGTTCCTGGAGTTATGAAACAGCTAATTTGCAAGATCGAGGATGAATAAGTATTGGGGGAAATTACAACTTTTTCTGAAAAAGTTAGATACACAGTCCCATTTGCTATTTCTTACATAAAATTTTGTAAACATTGGCCAACATGTAAGGTAAAGTTTTTTATATAAATACTGTGAAATGGTTCCCTAATGTTTACCCAAGACACAATATACTCACGCCAGGAGTACTTTTGATGTTCCTTTTACAAAAAGAGAAGCCCTTCTGCATGATTTTCCTGACCCACCATAGCTTAGAGAGTTCCAACTTTGAGTAACAGTTGGAAATAAAATTATGTTTCCCGAGTCATTCAGGCAAGACGTGTGGGCAGTGTTACACTCCTGAAGAGTGGGTGGCAGATGAAATTCACAAACGGAACATATGCTGCTTTCTCTAAAAGCAACCCGTACTGCCTGCTTCAGCGTGCCAGCCCAAGGCCCTTTGGCACCTGGGCTACCAAACTTCACGAAGGCATTCGCGAATGCCCTTCAAAGACACAGCTGTAACAAAGCAGCACTGACAGTCCTGCATCTATGATGAACCTAAGAGGGACAGATTTTATCCTTGCCTTTCCCTAACCCTATTCGCTGCCCAAACTGTCAGTCATACAAACCAAGTAGCAAATTTGGCTTTAGGTTCTCTTCCTCCCCCCCCCCCCACCTCGATCTTGTTGGTCATTTAATATAAGACATCAAGCCTCTGCCCCTTCCAAGGCTTTATTTTGCTACTGTGATCTGCTGCTGCAGCACTTCCATCTTAAACCAGAAGCTACTCAAGCTAAATGCCAGTCTTCGATGTTTCAAATTGAGAATATTTTTGAGGTGCCTGCTCACAGAGTGCATTAGCTGGCTGCACTGCTTGATTAGCAATGCTCTTTCTGAGTGGTATATTTACTCCCAGGAGCACTTTATCATTTATCATACTTATGTTCGTTTCACTCTTATCCCAATCGTGGCAGCTTTCATCTAAAACGTTAAAAAGAAAAAGAAAAAGAAAACAAGATTAATATCAATTTAGTACATCTTTAATACCACCTTTAATGCACATACACACACAGTTCAGAGACAAGCTGTAGCTTCTTTATGTTTGGTTTTGTTTTTTTTTTTTTAATTTTCTTCATCAGAGTTATCTCTGAAGGTAAATACCGGGCAGAGCTGTGAAAAAATAAGAAGCAATATAGAAATCTGCATATCACTAGAGAGCCAAGAGGAAGAATGAAAATTCAGGCCAACCATCTGGTGGAACACAATGCTCCATTTCAAAAGGTACCTCTTCAAGGTTCCTGCTACTGAAGTATAACATGATTTTGGGTCACAGTCATTCTGACATCCCTGTTGCAGAGATTGCCTACATACAGTTGATTCGGATCTCTGGAACGTAATCTAACTTAGACAGACATTTTCTTTTAATCTTTTGTCTTACAGGAACAATAGACACCATCTGTTTTCACAAGAAAGCACTTTACCAGGCCTTCCATAGGTGGTACGGTCCTCAGGGGTGCAGCTGGGAGTGAGAGGAACCAAATTTCTTCTGTGTTACAAGACACAGGAATCACAAAGCTACTTAAGCATCACAGAAGACAACTGAGGAGAGAAACCTCTCCATACAAATGAGTGTTTTAGAGGGCAGGTTGGAAAAAAGTAATAACATTAATTTCTCAGAAATTCCCCTAACAAAACGAAAACAACACTTCTATTATCTAGAGGAAGATTCTCTTTCACTCTCCTGAGTCCCTAAGAAAAACTTTTAATTTTAATTTAGAATCTTCTCATCAAGTAAGTTCTTGAGCTTACTTATTATTTCAAACCTGAGATTTCCAGTGTCGTCTTTTCTTGTGCTCAGGTTGGCAGGTTGTTGGGAATACTATAGTAATGAATTCTCCTTCATTTAGAGCTATCTAATTGTGTAAGCCACCAACTTATTTACGTTTCAGACTCCTGACTTATTACAACTAGCTTCAACACAAACTGTGTATCTTACTACCTAAAATAATTATGTGAAAAACTATTTTTTATATTTAAGAAAAACAGAACAAGCCCTCAGCAAATGGAAGGGAGATGGCTACAAATAGCTATTTTAGGGCTGGGGTTTTTGAAGTTCTGTGAAATGTAAAGGGTAAATTAATCAAAGTAGAATGAGAAAAAATTGTCATAGAAGGGCAGCCCTGTGCTTAGAAGAGTTCACAGAGCCCATAAAACAGCAGCTCTGTGGTTGTAATAATCACTACAGTGTTCTGGCAACCATTGACAAAGTGGTGCTTTGGAGTAAAATGGGCTAAAGCTTTTACCCTGTTCTGGTTAAGTCCAGCTGTTTTAAAAGTTGTTGAGGACCATCATCAGAAAAAAAAGATTTTTAAAAGCTGTTAAGACAAGAGTCACAAAGTTTCTTCTTCAAAGGACCGTTGCTATATAAAAGGACAGCAAATAGGATATTAGGATCATCTCAGAGGCCCACAAAATTAGGTTCTATATCATCAAAAGGCTGAAATCATCACAAATCCATGCAAAATCCATCACAGTGTGTAAACTAGTTATACCCATTCAAGTCAGTGGAAAATCATAACTAATATCTCTACTAAGATATGATCTGCACTATGGAAGAAACTGTATTTTTATTCCACTTCATCATCCTCTTCCTTTTTCTTTCAGTCGTTGTCACAACCTCTCCAATCACCTGCTCTCCAGATTTTGTTTGGCTCGTTTATTTTCCATCCTCCTAATCTTTCTCCCGGTCCTGAGGGTTGCAATCACAACAGAAAAACTTGCCATGAGATTTTTCTCTATCATTTAAATAAAAACAAAAGTCAAAACAAAGCAAAGATATAGCCAGGGATTAATCTAGAATTCACTACTGTTCCATCTTGTCATTGGTTTCTGTGATAGTCCTAGATCCTAAAGCACCTAATAACAAATCAATAAATAAATAAACACAAATAGTCACACCCCCAATAATAATAATAGAAAAAGCTAAATCTTTCCAGGAAGGAAAAACAAAAAGCTACATTAACTTAACATACTGTACGACAGTGATACCTTTGTAGCCTATTGCAAAAGCATAGAACTAGTAATTTAAAAATATGTTTAGTAGAAGAGACGCAAACATATCTATGAGACACTGATGGACAGCTGATTCTTCTTGTTGTCCACAAAGTTGCTTTGAATCAGGCTTATAAGAGAGACATTACAGAGATCCAAAAGCAGATAAACAGTGAAACAAGTGACCATAAGGAAAACCCAAAATATGTGATTCTTTTACCCTAGACTGCTTCTTCTTCTGCCTCCCTCACTGCAAGCAATACAACACACCACTGAGTCATTTTGTTAATTCACTGATATTTTCCCTCTTATTCTATTTACTCTTTGATAGCCATTGGTATTGAAACTGATTTGCAAAAGTAAGCGAGTTGATTAATAGGTATTTTATACATCTAAGATATCCTCATAAAAGACTAGTAAACTTATTCAATTATCATACCACCAACGAGGATGCAATCTGTTCAAAATGGCTGTTTACGAATGGCTGCTTTGGGTAATGGCTGTTTTCTTAGCATGGGAAATGAAATATAATATTATTAAATAGAGATACGCAGGATGGTGTATCAACTTATCCATCTTCCTGATTTTTATGACCTTATATTTTTATAATGTTTATTTTATTTTATGGGACCAAACCTTAAAGTATCACTTATTTGAAAGGATCTAATTTCTTTTATTTTTGTTTTAATATCCTTGAATATTAGCATCTACAAATTCATGTGCAATCAGTGCAGAAAACCTGTGGTAGGTACTCTATTAACCCTATTTAGGTAAATGTGTTAAATTGAGGGTAACAATGAAAAAAGGAGGGTTTTTTTTTCAGGCGATGTATGAAAGTTTTTAGCCACAAGGCTAAGGTTGTCTTGTTTGGCTGTTCTGTTTTAACACACTATCTATAAAATATCTTAAAATTTCAAAACTGCCTTGAAAACTCAGTATCAAAGAAACTTCCTGTGAAGGCAGGAAGTGCATGTGTAAGACTTTATAGGTGAAGGTGAAGACATGATTATTGCAAAGATTTTACATGTAAATATAAGGGTATTAATACCTTAAACAGTGTAGAAAACACCACAGTACAAATTCAGCCTCT
>JAOXNG010000001.1:70561305-70571735 GCA_028566535.1 Scolopax minor | reverse complement strand
GAACCTACTTCTTAGAAAAGGTGTACTGTGGGATCATTAATTATCAAAAGTAATCGGGAGAAGAGGAGGGATAATTCAAACATCGTGTAGTAGCGCATCATCCACTTAATTCAATTGGCGCTGCATCTGCTTCCACTTCAAATTTGGCTTAGGGTCCATTTTGTCTCTTGGTTGAATGATGATGATGATGCCTCTACACCATCCCCTAGAGTAAGCAAGGGAACTTTCACCACTGGCTCAAACTAAGGAGTTGCCTAGACTACGTTTTGATGGTGTGCTGTGGCACGCTCCAGAGACCTCCTGATGAAGGCTGGCAGGCAGCTTGGTCTCAGACCCGAAGGAAATTAAGACAAAGCCAGGCATGTTTCTGTCTCCTCTGATTTAAAAATAGTTAAGTTTCACTAATGTTGCATCACGTAAGACCACAGTTTTCTCTGTAGGCTTCCCACCTAGGCACTAACTCAGCTTGTTGGTGATTAAATTGCACCCTCCTATGACAATTCCCATCTAAAGAGACACAGTTATTTGCAGAAAAAGTTCTAATTTCAGAGAAAGCGCGATGAGCAAAAGAGGCAATTAATAGTTGATTGAGCTTTGCAAAGAACGGAGGACATATGAGACAATTGAGCTACGTATTTCAGAGCTAATCCCTTCCAGAGAGCCACTCTGGACATCTGATAGTCACATTAAAACAAGTAGCAGTGGAAGTAAAACTTCAACATTGCCAAATTATATTTTTAATTTCCCTTTCGAAATGTAGCACTTAAAGTCCTTCAGCGCAATACTTTTCATTTTTTTCTATTATAAGGTAAGTCAAAGCTTTTATAAGTCTTATAATTACAAGTCTCTATGGTACAGTTTCATTAAAAACTTTCATTAAACAACAGCTGCCCTTGTATATGGTCTTCTAATCAATTTGGTCAAACAGAATGACTTCTAATCAGCTGTTGATAAAAATAGAAGATGAAATTTTAATTCTAATAGATTAACCACAAACTCAAGATAGTCTTCAAAATCCATCTAGCTCTATTCTCCAGTGGATTTAACGACTATTCAGCAACTCATTACTAAATAGAACAAGATGAACATTTTCCAGTTCATTAAAGAAATGTACTATGTATTTTTGCATTGTCCTCATGATTCGTTACAGGGAGTCTTAATTACAAGATAATGGATAATGGTTATTAAATGCAGACTCCAGTAATGAAGCTCTATTCATTTGCGAGCCTCAGAGACTGCAAAGAGGGGAAAATAAAATTACTAGCTTCAAAAGATTAACGGATCAAATTATTATTCAATTTTGAAAATCTCATTCAGACTTCATAGAAACAAGAAGAGATTAAAAACTAGTATTAGTACAAAAGTAGTGCATTTATATATTTATTTTTAAATAATATCTTAAGGCTATTACCAGAATAATCAGCTTTAGATGTGATTATTAGACAAACATGCAGCCAATTTAGTAGCATCCTCTAACAATGAAAACAATACATTTTTATTTCCTGAACAAATTCTATTTATGCCACAAGAGCTTGCTAGCAGGGTTGCATGCAGCCTCTTGCAGGAGGCAGAAGATGCAGGCTAGCAGAGCGTGCCACAATGGAAGGTGCTCTTAAAGTTTTTAGATTTCAGGAATGAAAAGGGAGATTTATAAAAATCAACCGCTGCAGCAAAAAGCACCTCATTAAGTAGAGTTTACGCCAACCTCGCCATAATAAGGGAGGCTCGCCAAGTCTACTTCTTCTCAAGTTTTCAAAAATAAGTCTAAGGAATGAAGTTCAGCAGGAGTTTCACCTGGAAATCTAAGTGATTATTTAGAAATGAGATTTCTAACCCATCATCCCATCTTTTTTTTGAGTGTATACACTGAAGAAAAAAAAATCAATGTTAAAATACATCTTGGCTGGTTTTCACCTTCTTTAGGGTAGGTTACACAATTCCACAAAATATTAAATAAAAGACACAAGATAGTTCTTCAGGGTAGATTTCTAGGCCCAGAGAGCCTGGAAAAGGCCACACTTTCTACTCTTTTCCAACGTGTAACCACAACAGCACGTTGCCTTTCTGGGCAGCCAGTCATGGAAGACTCATTGAATCCCTACAGAGAAGAGATATCAAAGTCCTTTGGAAGCAGAGCAGCATTAGATGCCTGTTTCAGGTGGGCTTGCTGCCAAGCCAGTAACCCACCTGTGTGTGATTCCCACAGCCTGGCAACCACAAGCTGCACTGGCTTTCTTCAACCAGAAATGGAAATCTGAATAAACCTTAAGAAATGGGAACAGTGCCACAGCTTCTGTTGGAGAGGATCTCTCTGATCAACAGCAACCGAGCTCTCAGCATCGCCGGGAGCCAGTTCACCTGGGCTGGAGTCACCCCTCTTGTGAAATCAGGAGAAGGATTTTAAGATATTAAATAAGATATTTATTTATAAGAAATTAAAGAAGGATTTTAAGATATTAAATCCCTGCTCTCTCATCCCCCTCCATGCACGCATGACCCTCAGCCACTGCACTCCTCCCAAAACCCACGCCAAATAAGTCAGCTGAATGAGCACACACTAAAAAGAAAATCAGTGGTTTCCCAGTGTGCTGTCGCAGTTGATACCTAGAGGTCAAGATTAAGTCCATTCCATTATTTCTATTCTAAATACTCCCACTCCTGTGTTTATGGTAGCACCTGAGCAGAGGTGTCGAGCTGAGGTATACATAAGGGGGCTCTCAGCAAGCATTTGGCAGGGCAGAGACTGAACAAACTGATCTCCCAAAGGCCAGAAGAGCTGCTCTAACTGGCCAGCACTACTGCTATCCCCTACAGCACCTTCCCACTCCACCTAACACTGGAGCGGAGCACAAGAACCAGAGAATCTTATTTAGGTGACAGCATCCAGCAAACACACTCTAGTTCCATAATTAAGCAATGAGGAATAATAAGCAGTCTAGCAATCGTGGAGTAATCACAACCTTTTGGTTGTGAAGTGCTTCAAATGCCCTCGGGGAATGATTATCTCCTGATAACTACAGACTTTGTGTTGCTGCCTTACTCTTAATAAAGAACAAAGATGCGCCTGGCAGTTTTAAACAATAGTTTAGAGAGAGATGCTTGCAGAGGGACAATTATGCCACGCTATTTTGTGAGTACTTGCAACGAGCACAAATATATCTGGGTGGCTGCAACTCAGATATAACAATATGTGGTGACAGAGGGAGAACACATACCCTTCCAAGACTTCTAAGGCTGGTGGCCGAGGCAGGCATGCTGCTGAGGGGACCTGCAAAAGGCCCTGCTGTTTGTGCTGACAAGGTAGCAATGATAAAATAGTACGTTATTAAATGTGCAGAAAGTCTCATTAGCAAGTCATCTTTCTATTTTATGAGTATCCTAAAATAAGGGTCTTAAGATTCACAGACAATTAGCCTGACTGGGGGTGACCAGGTTATCAGCCCCCTGAAAAGAAGAGGTAGGGCAAGATATAAAAGGCTAATGTAGTAACTAATTCTTGTCAGTTGAGTCACCATAATTGTCCACTTACATGTCCTTACCCTACTCCAGTGGCAAGATAAAACCCATCCCCTGCTGGCTCAACTTTGCTGAGGAGGAGGAGAAGAGAATATAAAGGTGTGACAACTCACTTTAGCAATAGCTCACCGAGCAGCTGTAACTCCATCACACGTGGTGGTGCCCCCAGAGCACTCACCTGCCTATGTGTGTTTCCACCATCTTGAAAAATGCTGGCTTATAACTTATATATATATAAACTGCCTATTTGTTGCAATTCTTTTCCGAAAAGTGCCTGCACAGGTTGGAGGGAGAGGGGGGTGGAAATCACACTCCATGTTTAATGTCTATTTACAAACACCACCACCTTTCTAATGACCCATCCTATCACATCAGCATGGTTTTTACGACTCGGAATGGATGCTTCCTCCATACCACCTCCAGCAACAGGCATTTTGCAGGCCAAATGATGCCCTTAGGAACATTTACACGTGCACACGAAGGGACAAATTATTAAGTCCACACTTATGTAGATGATGTCTGAAAAAATTCAGCATTACTGAATTATGCATAGCTTCCTAATGCACTATTATGGTGCCTACACAGGTCTCCATAGAATACTATTACTTAATTAGCATTAGTTTCTTGTGTGTTCGTTTAAAATGTGTCTGTAGAAGGCTCAACAGAAAGATCCATTCACGTTCTGTTGCTGGGCTATATAGCACGGGCTCTTGCTATTTTTAGAACATTCCTTCCAATCCAATCCCTATTTGCTATGGTGAAAGAGAAGATAAATAATTGACACGTGCTGCAGGCTCAAAGGCCACAGCTGGAATCCCTGTCAAAGGTGGCTCTTGGCTGTAGGCTTCAAACCACACCAAAGAGCAGGAGGAAACATGCTCCCAGTCCCCAGTCCCCTCCTGTATCCCCAGGTAGAAGCAGTGCTGGGAGATCCCAGGGTGCAGGAGCAGTTTGGGCAATTACGTGCTGCTGGAACTGTCACTGCTCTTCCTCTCCCAAAAAGAAAGCAGCAGGATATCCTCCCAGGAGTAACTAGGGGACCACGAGGAAGCTTAAGAAATCCCTGTATTGTTATCTGCTTGTTAACTTTTATGTTTCTTTACAGAGATTTCGTTTTTTTTCTTTAAAACTGTGTACCATGTATTACACTCAGGGGTTTTACAGTGTATGACCTATATTAACCTTATTTCATTTTGCAGATGGCGTTACTGAAACTGGTTAAGCAGTTTGCCTAATGACACATGACGAGTCGAAGGTAGAGAGAAGAAATAAATCAATGCCTCTCAACACCTAACCCTAACCTTACCATAATCACTGAGAATAGACCTTTCCAATCAGCTGTGCTGTTTTCCTTTACAGACCGTTCTGCGGGACACTTTTTGCCACCCCCCTTCTGATTTTGAGCAAGACTCAAAACACAGGAGACATCAGTGCACATTTCTTCTCTACTCTAGGCCAGCTTCAGCTTGAGAGAGCTCACCCAGAGCAGAAGGTAGTGTTGGTGGCACAGCTTTGGCCCCAGTTGTGCAAACCCATGGCCTCCTCTGGCCTGATAACCCTTGACCAAACAGAAGCAGGCAGCCGTGGCACATCTTACCCAACAGAGAGAAGAGAGGACAGGGTTGAAGGAGGAGCAGAAGTGGGACATGGAGATAGAAGTTGTTACCATCAAGATGCAGCTAATGGCAGCCAGCTACCAAAATACCTGAAGACTAAGGGGAAAGGAATAAAGAACCACAAACAACTGAAAAAAGCATGGATAGTGTGCTAATGGTGACAGTAGCTGCAGCACCTGCATAAAACCTAGTGGAAGTGCTCCACAGCATGCATGGAGGCACAGAAGCAGACTTGCTCCTTCTCATTGCCACCACCACCATCACCATCATCTCCACAATTACAGAGCAGGTACCTACAAAAAAGGCAGTTGCATCTTTCAACACCTCATTCCGACTCTTTGCTGCAAAGACATTGATGGCCAAAATCTGCAGATTGCCCTAATGGCAAAAAATAAAATAAAAAACCTAAAGATTATAAAATAACACGTTGTCTCTGTGCAGGGATATGGATGTGGCCAGGGGCTAAGAGGAAGGTGGTGACCTCTCCTGCTTTGGCAGAGTGTCAGTGAACTCCATAGAGGAGCTTAAAGCATTCAGGTGTTTGAGAAGGAACCACAACTTTCATTCTTGTCACTTTACCAGTAACACACAAGTTGCTGCTAAAACAGGTTGTTGCTCCTTTGGGGAGAAGCATAAAATTTGGCCTCTACTTTCAAATTAGATGCAGGCACTCAGGTTCTCAGCACCGAGACATGTGTTCCTGCTAGGATGGGTAAAAAAAGCAAAATGCTGTGGGAGAAACTAGACTTAGTTTAAAAATCTCCCCCATCAAGCTTCCTTTACAAACACTGAATTGCATTGCACCCTTTACTTGTTCACACTTAAACTAATATAAACGATGATAAACTATCCTAAACTGTGATATAATTAAAACAGCACTGATCTAGGTCAGGCTTCTTCCCTCTTGGCATTCTTGGGTTTTGATCAATACATCTCAGTCTCTCAAAATGTTGGCCAGTATATGACATATTACAGACTGAGGCTAAACCCCTGCTATATCTACCAGTAATAGCACTGCAGTTTGGAAGAAAATAATAAATATGCATGACTGCTTCAAATCAAAGCACTACATGGCATATTGCATACCATGTTTTAGCAACCACGTTTAGCTTTGTGCTTTTTAATGTCGATAGCAACTTTGAAACAAATATGTTAACATTAAAACTCAGGTATGCTTATGTATTGTCTATTAGCTTGTAACAAAATTACGTAAAGTGAAGCAATAGCTGTTTAAAATCCATTTGAAAATACTCCACACTGAACAAAACAAGTAGAAAATCACCCTACTTTATCAAGAAGATGCTTGGAATTTTAAAGATTTTTTAAAAAAAACCTATACATAATACAGGCAAAATCATGACACTTGAATGTCATTTTGAGTGTTTTTCAACACCTCATGATAAAAGCAGCTTAAGATTCTGTTCTGACTCTAACCCAGAGAAAGGCAGGATTGATTTTTGAGATTTAAAAGTCACGTCTTAATGCCACAATCAGAATGTGTCCAGCATCCAACCTCTTTGTCATGCAGAGGACAAATAACCAGTGTCAGCCCTTCTTCCACAGTTCCCTACACATAAAAAAGCAGCTGGCACAGGTGGGGCCTTCAGCACTGGGGGGATTTCCAGTATCAAAAGCACTTCCCAAGAGCACTTCATGGCCAATGTCAAGCTTTTGGCTTTGCCTGAAAAAAAAGAAAAATCAAAATCTAAGGTGTTAGATCTCACCAGACTCATCTGTGATGTGTTTATTTCCTCATGGTTTTTACAAATCAGGCAGAACAGGTTACGCAGGGCCTTGCATAGAGGGCTGGATATTCCACTTCCAGTAATCATGTGATTACTAGGAAAATGTTAGGCACTTTTAGTTTCACTTTAATAACATTTCAAAGTTTTCAATACAACCAACTTACAAACATGTAAATTCTATCATGGACTTCCTGGGTGCAGGTTTTGGGTGTTCTCCTGATGCAACAAATATCCAAAGGGTAACACCCTGGAAGGCCTTGCCTGCACATAAGGCAGCACAGTAAAATGGAAAGCTATGGTTATTTTTTAAAGGTACTGATCTTACTCACAGCTCCTGTTTCCCAGAAGATTTTGCCCCTCTGAGTGTTTCCTCCTTCTTTCCCCACCTTGATAATTTGACATCTGGCAAAACTGCAAAAGCCCACCTGTGTAGGCTGCAATGTAAGTGAGAACTTCCAGGCACTGAAAGATGTTTTCACTGCTCTCAGTAAGATTGTTTTACAAGGTTCCAGCTCTTCAGGTAGCCTGAATACCAAAAAGCCTGCTACTCCCCTTCAGTGAAAAAAAAACCCAAACCTAACCCAAACCCTGACTGTGCAGCCACACTCCAAGCAGGAGGCACCTCTCTGCTGGGGGTCAGGAAAAGACACACTTCGTGTTTTTTAAGAAATCTTTTTTCCCTCCATTGTATTATTAATGATGCTTACATGGCAAAACTAACAATTTTATTTCAAAGGGATGCTTTATGAAGGCACGTTGCTGATAAATTCAGTCAGACTTTTCTGGCATACCAATCTACTGAGCACTACTTTAAAAAATGAAGGAAATAAAACAGACCCTTAAGCACCGTCAGAAACAGGCAGCAACTCATAAAAAGGTATTTAATATGCTGAGGCATTGTTTCTCCACCTGCATTTGTCAACAGCCTCTGAGCCAACCTGGTCACAGACTGCAATCATGGTGAACATCTAAAACGAAAAGTTTGGGGTTTTGTTAAAAATAATTATATTTTTATATAGATATAGAACTGATATAGAAATGCATGTTTAGTTAGTCCACTGGCACAATTAAGACGATACTTCAATCTTCAAATCTATGTTTTTATACATAGGTTCTATATTTTTTAAAATCGGCACTAAATACATATATTATCAGTCTGTCTTAAAGGAAAAAAAAAAAGCCCAAACTATCTAAAGTTTGTAGCTTTGCACAGCAATAGTTTGGAGCATCACTTTGATATTGATGGTTTCTCCATCCACACGTGCATGTTCAGAAATGGAAAGGGTCAAGCAAAACATTACCTGTGTTCTACTGAGTCGTCACTCGTCAAACTGCAGTGCCACCATCACACCAGGAAGCACGACCACCTGGTCTACACCTTTCCTTCTGTAATCCTAAACTTTTGGCACAAATAAAGTTGCAGTACCATCTCTCCATTTGATCTCCATCCTCAGAGTGCTGTGTTTAGGTGATACAGAGCATAACATTAAGCAAAGCTACCCAAGGCTACACCCCAAAGGAACAGATTTGATGGAGAGACCCTAACCTGATGAAAGTAAAGCTTTGCAAGAGCCACACTTTTAACTATGTAACTTTTTAACTATAGGTATCTAATATTTATATGGGAAAACACAGACCCAAAGGTGCTGTATATCCCTTATCTATCAACCAAGCCCACTATTCACTTTGCTAGCCACCTTCCATGGAGTGCTTTAAGGTCCCCAGACATTAGCCCAAAGCAAAACCTCATTGTCTCCATTTAATTACATATCTTTTCAAACCTACAGTGATCAAAACGACCGAGTTAAACAAAATGGTTACTACTAACAGGAAACTGTTGTTAACCAGCAAGGTAAGGTGGGTGTATGTCTGTAGAGTTCAGAAGAAAAAGATGCTGCTGCATGTTGTTTTCCAATTTCCAATGAGAATTCATAAAGGGGGGGTGAAAGTGCAGTATCAAGTGAATTAGCAAGTATTAAAAGGATTGAAAGCCCAGGAACCAATGAAGTCAAAGAGAAATAGAAAATGGATTCAGCCCTAAAAAGATAAAATTATTTAACAACTTATTAAAACAGTTCATCATCGTAATTAAAATCCAAGTGCCTAGAAAAAAAGTGGCACAAGAAAGGTAATTATTTATGAGGAGACTTTAAAAAGCCATTTACTGTGAATTTGGGAGAGAATCAGCCTGAAAGAGTTGGTAGTAAAAATAAATTGTTTGTTTATTCATAAAACTTATTTTGGTCTAGCATACCACTAAGCATCCCCAACATCTGCTCAGGGCAGCTGTAAGTAACATTAGGAACACTCAGCCAATTTATATCTTTCCTTTTTATTAAAAAATAAACAGGTATTTTTAAATTATTCACTAGCAAATTAACATAAAAATCAGCACTGCAGCAAGTCACATTTTGTGGAAAGGCATCTACAGGCTTTGTATGAACATGATGATCTAAACCTTTCTACGTTTCACTGACTTCTTTACTCTTTATGTGATGTCCCACCTAATTTAGCAAATGAAAACGTAGAAAGCCTATAAGCCATAGTGGAGTTAGGACTGTGAATAATACAGAATGCATCGCTGATACCTCAAGTGCCATATTAGTTGCCTCCTTCCAACTTGAACAGATTCTTTTCTTGCCTTCCCTTTGCCTTCTGCCACTTAAAAATTCCACTCAAATAATCTCAGCTCCTCTCTTGCTTCCGTCTTTCATGAACCAGGTATTAGACAACGACCTCAACTGACTGAACCATCCTCTGAATTATTTCTGAGTAATAAAATGCACTGGTGTTAGTAATTACTAATTATTTGTTCTCATCTGCAGCATTTTCATACACAGATTGCAAAGTGCTCTGCGTGTTCCTGTGCCTCACTCCACAACTCTGTTCTTAAAACAGCAAAAAAGGGCACAGAAAGATTTTCAAACCTAAAGGCTTCTCTTTACCCCACACTTGCACTATTATTATTTTTTTACTTAATCTCTTGAACATTTCTGCAGATAAATATATTACTTTCTTTCTTGGTTTCTCTCCTGCCTTCAGTTCTTCCTAATACAAGCAAGTCTCTGGAAATGAACTCGCCAAGAAATTGTTTGAAAACTTGGAGTAGCTCTGTTTATTTTACTAGGGTTTTTTTGTTTGTTTTATTTCTAAGCAACAAACCAGCGTTTCTTCATTACACTCTGGAGACAGTTAGTTTAAAGCTAAGTGAGCTGTAATTCTAACCCAGGCGCTGGAAATGGCATTGCTACAACAGCACATCGTCCATCCAGCTGAAGTTCCCCCAGGAACCTGCCTCAAAGCTGCTCCTGGTGCTGCAACTGGCAACCAAGCAAACTGCTGTGAAGCTAAATTTCCTTACCTCCAGTGAAGATGCAAACACAATACCTGATTACAACATAAAAGTAACCAGTTAGCTATCAACAGCATGTAGATGCTCTCTTGTTATCAGAGCACCACCTGAAAAATGCAATCCCTCCTCCTACAGGGAAGACCAAAAGCCCCAGGAAAGGTGGCACCCCCGTCCATCACACCCCAACAAGCTACTTTTCTC
>JAOXNG010000001.1:70375227-70385947 GCA_028566535.1 Scolopax minor | reverse complement strand
CCCTGCCCAGGGCAGGGGGGTTGGAACTCGATTTTAAAGGTCTCTTCCAACTCTAACCATTCTGTGATTCCAAGAAGCAGTAGATTCTTGTGTCATCTGGATAGAGAAAGATGCAGAACAGGTTTGCAGGTTTATATCAATTTTGCTCCAAGGCAGTGGAGCACATTAGCAGAAAGGGGTGCAGGAAAGAGTTTGTGTCCTCCTTTCTGAAGACTAGGTTTGTAGGTGGAATCTGGGACATGAGCCAGGCAGTAGGAGAAAGCAGAGGCCAAGATTTTGCTACTGGCAAAAACCGTGGGAAAGGGGATGCGTTCTAGATGCCAGTCTCTTTCTTTTTTTCTTCTTTTCTTTATATTATGTTCATATTGTCTTTAGGGAGACTTTAGTCATTCTTTCATCAGTGCAGTTTATGCCAGGCAGCCAAGAAGACCATTTCTCAAGGACCCTGGGTAATTAGCAGCTGGGTTGACCCTGTATGGGAAAGAAGACCCACTTTCTAACTATTGAGTTGTAGAAGGGTTGAAAAAAACAAAGGTTGAGGAAAAACACTTCCAGAAGCAATAGAAGAATTTTGCCTGATGCTAGAGTACTTATTAGATGTATCTTAAAGGGTGAATAATTTCAGGATGGAGCAGTTACCTGTCATATCTACCTCCAGCTCCTCTGTAGCAACATTGACAACAGTCACAGCTTCTATAGGCTACTTCTTAGCTCATCCAAAACCACATGAAAATTTGGACAACGCCCTTGATAATATGCTTTAATTTTTCATCAGCACTGAAGTGGGCATGCAGTTGGGCTAGGTGATCACCATAGGTGCATTCCAACTGAAATTATTCTATTCTATTCATACCTTGGACCTCTAACAGGTTCTAATAATCATTCTACCTCCATTACAGAAGTAAAAATGTAAATAGGAATCATGGCTGAGCTCAGTGGGGAGCGTCAGTTGTTGTGGTGTTTTACATTTTGTTTATTAATGCAAACATGGATTGACTCTTGCTAATTGGAAATTTTATTGAAGTTCTTGTTACCATTCTGTTATAATTAAGAATGCAGAACTTGAGGGGCTCTCTTTGGCTCTCAAGTGTAGGCAAACACAGATTTTATTAGCATTCAGAGAGCTCTGTTTCTTATATAAACACTATTGTTCTCGCCATGACACAGTGTGTTGAAAACCTTGCCATCATGTCTATTGTGAGTGTTAGGGCTGTTCTGTGGAAAAGGATGTGTTAATCAGTGCTATAAATGGTTTTGGATATCCTGTCTGAAGACAAAATTTCTGCGAAGCAGAGCAAGGAATCTCTTGTAATAGTTACTTTCTTTTTCTTAATTATTTGGCACCTCTACGTATCCTTTGTTTATTTAAAACAACTCTAACTGTTATTTTTTGCAGGATTTATAAACTTTACAGTGGATGTAAAATTTTTTATCCTGGTTTGATTTGATATTATTAAAAAATAATACTTTTGTTCACTTAAAAAAGATAACAAGAGTCAAAGCTTAATATTTGATGCATTATTAATTGAAACAAATTAATTTTTTAAAAAGCATATATTCTTTCTTACTGGACAGCATTTAACTATTATTTAGAGTCCATAACAAAAGACTGTTAACTGATCGCCTTGCAAATAATTCTATAGGGCTAAAGTAGATGCTACTTTTTAATTCCCTTGTTTTGTTAGGAACAGATGGACTTTATTTCTTCAGGTCATCATCCAAACAAAAAAAGAAAGGTAGCAAATCAGACAGTATTGTTTTACAGACTTTTGTTGGAGTGTGCATGTGTGTGTGTTTGTCTATTGAGGTTAAAATCAACCAAAAAACCACTTTCAGGAACATGCTGCAAAAGCAGAAATAGTAGCTACAGTTGCAATCAATGCAAATCCTCTGCCCTGGGATTTCACAGTAATGTTTGAAATATTCATACATGTAGTTTAAAATTCTGATAATCCATGATGATGTTGAAATTTGACCGATTGCACTGCACACTTGTCTCACTAGAGCAAACTGAGTAGCTGCTGTACAGGAGCAGTGTTTCTCATCATGGGAGGAGGGCTTCAAGCTACTGAGGGGTTTTAGAAACTTCATGAAAGTCACGGAGCACTGGAGAGATAATGTTTCTACAAATGTATTCTACAAATACTTCTACAAGTGGCATCTGAATATGAGGGCACTGTCAGCACCTGAAATGACAGTATGAAAGAACCCTGGTCAGAGAAGAGCCTTTTACATTGTGGCTTTTCTGGTGTCCTCACTACAGATCTCTGTGTGTCACAGATCATGTGCTTGGTAGTAGTTAGCAATTTTTTTTTTTTTTTTTTTGTTTTGCAAAAAGTGACTTACTTTTACTGTCAACAGAATCACATAATTTATTTTCCTCTATCATACTCCAAGTATGATGAAATTGATGTATTCTGTATGTACCTCAGGTACTTTCTTTCCAAACTGCCTATTTTACTTGAAGATCAGAAATCAAGTTATGAAAGAGAGAGAAAAGAATCACCTACTTGCAGAGTTCCCTTGGTCCTCTCTCAGCTAAGCCTGCTAGTGAAAAGGAAAAAGCTCCTGGTGTTCCTGATTGGGCACTTAAGTGGTTATGGTGGAAAAGAAAGACAAAAACCCTCCAAATATTACAGTCAAGTTTGTTCCACTAAAGTCGAAAAATTTTCTCCAGCATTTGCCTAAATTCATCATTTTGTGATGTAGTTGTGTGTCATGTCTTCATCTTGCATTTTCCTTTCCCGCCTCTCCTGATTTGATATTAATTTATTGTATGGAGTAAAAGTCAAAAGGTGTTTCTGATTTTGCAGCATTATATTTTGTTCAGCTGAAAAATATTTCTGTTTGGTGATATTTGGTGTGCATTTCTCTGCTGCAGCTTTTGGTTTTTTGTTTTTCTTTGGGTTTTTTTCCTCCCTTATTCTTTCTTTACTTTCTATGCATACTTTTACATTAGTTATTCATCAACTTGAATACTTTAACAAGAAATAAAAGATGAGTCAGGTCTTCTTTGTGTGCAGCTTTGTTGTTTTGCAGATTTAATGTGAAAATTATATGTATATCAGAAAATATGCTTTTAAGTGCATTCATACAAATACAGTAAGCCTGCTGCTAGTTATCATATTGCTACCAAAGTGGCAAGGCAGTCATTTTAATAACCAGGCTTCCCAATGAAGCATTTTCAGTCAGAACTGAAACGCTGCTCCCCTCCGGTGCCCTGACTCACTTTGAGGAGATAACCACCTTTTATTTGCTCCTAACATCATCGACGTAAGTATAATCCTTCCACTGGCCTGTGTGGGGGTGAAGGTTTCTTCTGTTGAAATACAGAAATTAACAGCAGCCTCTCTTCTGTTTTCATATGTACAACTAGGCTTAAGTGTTTCTGAGAAGTATTCAAAGCAGCGTGATAAGAAGTTGGATGAATAATTATTCTTTCTTTTCCTCCCATCTCTAGAACAAAGAAAGAATTATGCACGAGACAGTGCCAGCAGCATATCCGAAACTTCGCAGTATCATGTAGAGGTGAGATGAGGAGCGACACACTAATTCTAGCTTTCAGAGATATGCAGTTATTTTTGCCTTCGTGATTTTTGAGGATACATATGCTTGAAGGCATATACATCTTCTAAAATATCCTGCCAGCCCGAGGTCACTTCAGAATAGATTACTCTGAAATGTCTCAAATTCTATAGCTTTGCCATAATGAGCTGAAATTTTGATGTGGAAGAATGTAAGCAAAGTTGTGTGTAGTTTGGCAAATGGACAGGACTTCTCACTGGGATATCAATGCAATGTTATGCTGCCCTGTCTCTGAACCTGCCTTGTTACAAGGATGAGGCAGAGCTGAAAAGCCCTGTGCTATTGGCAAGCCACACTGGATGATATTTATTTAAAATTTGATCAGTTATAATCCTCAGAGGTGACAAAATATCCAGAAAGAGCTGAGCATTAACTCATAAAAGCCCTAGTTACTCTCCTATGTAGTAGTTAAATATATTTTCCCTGTACAGATTTTTTTTTCTCCAGAGTGAAGTGCAAAGTATCTTACTTACTGACTTGAAGCTTCTTTGCAGAATTACTGCATACTACTGTCATATTTTATCAGGAGTAGATATATTCAAAATACTCAGTAAAGTAGACATGGGTGCCCACGTGTAGCTTGTTAATCACTTCTGCATGCAATGCCTCATTCTTGTGGTCTCACTTGGGCACAAACTTTCTCCCACTGCCATCAGACCACTGTTATGGGTTAAGCTAAGTTGGGCAAATACCATAGATTGTCAGGTCCTTTTGTTCCATTAGCTGTAAATTGTGAGATCATATGCGAAATGAGTCTTAATTTCAAGTGCTTCTACCGTATGATCAGCTTGCAAATGAATACTTGTGTTGCTTCTAATTGTCTGACAGTATTTTTCTTTGGTTTCTTCATAACGGTTTTGGTGCTGTAGTGGCATAAAAATTAGTACTTGTATTTGAAGTGTAAGCGTTCCTGTGTAGAGCAGTCAGTAGAAAGTTTGCTTCTCTTTACTTTTTTAATACTTTGATTATATGCAGTTTGTATCCACTCTCTTCTCTGTCATTACAAAGTGCTGTAATATTAGAAAGCACACTTAATTACTTTTTTAAGTTCTTTAGGAGATAGGTGTACAGGCATATATTAAAATTGGTTCAGCCTGGATGAGTGTAGCCAGATGTTCAATAAGAATATGAAGCTAACTTTATACCTGGATAAAATGAAATAATTTTATGGGTTATATTGCATGGTTGGCACATTGCAGAAGAAATTGTCAAAACCCTAATGGCAGGGAAACTGGTTAGGGTGATACCTATGATGTAGTATTTAATTTCTAGACCATTAATTGAATCTGGAGAATATTCTAAGTTGTTGATGAGCAGAAGTAGTTAGTATACCTCATTTTTACTGTGATCTGCATAAAAGAAGCTACTAGCCTGTCCATAAGGTAGCCCAGTCAGACTGCAAGCCCATCATGCTTACCACCAGCATGCTAGCTGGCAGCTCTGGAAGAGATGAGGACACTCCAGGTCAGGGTGGTGGTAGAGGTACATTGGCAGGGTGTTTCTGGGAGGGTTCTGCTGATGCTTCCTTGATTCAGTTTGCCAAGTAAGACAGGTTTTCACTCCTCAAGAGAGCTAATTAAATACTCGGGGTTTAATTCTAACTATGACACCTTGAAAGATGTCAGAATATGCCTTCAAGTCTAACCACTTACCATAGTGAGAAAATGACAGAGGATGACAAACAATGAGTTACAAAAATCAGTTGAGTTAAAATGACATAAAGGACTAAACAGCCTCTCCTATGGTTTATTGGTGGGATCTGTCATATACAGAGGCATTTTTATTCATGAATAGTTTGTATTCCTATCTCCTGGTAATTTGAATACTGACACTACGTAGGAATTACAATTTTTTTAAAATGTACATCCCATTCACTAGCACTTGACCACCTTTGTTCTGGACCGAAAAGAGGCAATGATTACAGTAGATGATGGAATAAGGAAGCTGAAATTGCTGGATGCCAAAGGCAAAGTGTGGACTCAAGATATGATTCTTCAAGTGGATGACAAAGCTGTCAGTTTGGTGGACTTGGAATCAAAGGTAAGATCTGTGAGTGGCAGTCTCATTTTCAGAGAGAGAGAGAGAAAGAGAAAGGGAACGGGCAGAAAAATGAAGTCTGTGAGATCTGGTATTTTAATTAGCTTATTATCACTTTCCCTTTTTAAATCCTGCAGCTTTTCTGAGATTGGGACTGTATAGAGTAAGGTGGTGTTTTTTGTTTTGTGTTCTTATTTTTGTTCTCTTCTGGCAGAATGAACTGGAGAATTTTCCTTTAAGCACAATTCAGCATTGCCAAGCTGTGATGAATGCATGCAATTACAATTCAATTCTTGCATTAGTATGTAAAGAACCAACACAAAACAAGCCTGATTTGCATCTTTTCCAATGTGATGAGATTAAGGTAAGGTAGTAATGGAGATCTGCTCTGACTTATTTGAATAAGGGAAATTTTATGAATTGGCAAGTACAGTGGATAAAATCAAATAAGCTTATTCATAGAAAATAGTTCTTTTATTCATATAAATCTGCTTTAACTTTAATGCACTTATGGTATCAGCACTATGTACAGTGTGTTAGTAAATGTAGCATAGTTATGTGTTGCAAGAGAGTAGTCCTGCATGTAAGCAGAATCTTAATGCACGTGGAAATATGTCATTACTGTAAGTATTGATTCTCGGGCTCTGTAGCTGTTCATTTAGCTTCGCAAATAAGTAAAGCTCTAGAATATATATATGGTTTGCATTCACGCTTCTGAAGAAAGTGGTGTGAAATAGTTTGAGTTGTCTCAAATCTATCTTATACTCTGCAATGACCTCATTCAAGCCCTGAGTCTTACCTAGGCTTTCCCCTTATTCTTCTCCTATTGTCACTGAACAATTAAATTTTCTCTACATTCCCACCTCTCTGCAGCTCTGCTCTGCTGGAGGGATAGCAAAAAGGAAAATGTTACTTGCAGGAGGGGCAAAATGAGGAAGGAGATTGTCTCTGATTAAAATATTTCCTTCAAGCATAAATATTTTTTTACATATATTCTGCAATAGTTCTTTATTTCCAGGACTATACATTGTAATATGCTATTTACCCCATATACTTGTTATTTCTTTAAATTCCAATTGATAATTTAATGGGGATTTTCAAATTCCTTTATAGTAGTTGATATAATTGTCTTAAAATACATTGCTAATCACATTGTGCAACCATTTTGAAATTGGTACAGTGAGAGTGGTGTGGAGACAACTGTTTAATTGTGTGAGTAGTTGCACAGTATTTGCTGTTTCAATGGAAATTGGGGTGCTGTGAGAAGGTCAGGCTGTGGTATGTTAAATAATGCAGGAATCCTCACTGAGGTCTTATTGGATCCAGCCTTCCAAGGTGTAGCAATGGTCAGTTTTCTTCAGACTTTTATCATTTTAAGTTGTTCCTCCATGTACAAATAAAAATGCAAAGCACATAAGCACGACTTGGAAGTCCAGGATTCCCCTTTTCTTCTGAGGTTTTGTTTGACTCTGACTGTACCCTAGGTTTTGTTCCTTACCCATGAGATTTGGCTGTTTCTGAAAGGATAAGTCTTTCTCCTTTGTCTTGTTTTTAATCAGAAGGTACCATGAACCTCAGGAGCCTTTGCAATGAAAAAATAGTCAAAACCAATAATATTTGGGGCATACAATATTTTATAAACAAAAAAGTTAAATAATAAATATCAAGAGCGTGATTAATGGAATACTTTTAAGTTCCTCAAATCTGTTTAAGGTTTTTCTATTAAGTCTTCAACCCTAATGTATCTCAAGTCAATATTCTGTAGTGCAATTCATTATAGCCTGAGAAGTCTGTTAATCCCTTTAGATCCTAAATTCAACAAAGATCTCTGGTCCCAGCAGAACTTACATATTCCTCCCCAAAAGATACATGCTTCTCCACCATGAGGGGACCAAGACAGATATGGACCTTGTAGAGCAAGCCAGACAGTGACAGATTTGGGCTTTGACAGCCTGTGTAGGAAATTAATTTGTCAGCTGAAGACGTGTAACAGAGCATTCTAAATCCTACGAGAAGCTGTGACCTATTTAGTGCAAGATCTATTAAAATAATGCCTTAGACAGGCATCAAAATTTCACTTGTGGGGCACTGGTGGAGGCAGACTCAGTTATGAAGAGGCAGAAGCCTATGGATTAGGAAATGTTCTGGAAAATTCATCTTCTATTAAATCAAGGAGAAATTTGGAGGCTATCGTTATTTCTTAAAGATGACTGTCTAACTACAAGTTACTTTCCTAATTCTTTGTTCTGTTACTTTTTATACTAGTTTTGCTGCTATTGTCCAGAGTAGGTTTTTTTATAGTATGTGTTTCCCCTAACGTGCTTGAGAAAAACAAAAATCACGTACATGGAGGGGAAAAAATAGCTTATCCAATAATGGTTGACTTGAGATAATTACATCTGTTCAGACAAATTTGGTGTCTAGATGACATACTCATTTGATGACAATGCTTGAAACTGGAACACTGACAAAAATACCAACTCCTAGACAATAGCATTTTGTGTTTCTTCATTCTGTTTATGTGTAAAATAATTTACCCTAGAACTTTTAAATAAATGGGATTTGCTAAGGGTTTCTGGAATCTAAAGGTGCTCTAAAAATAGTGCACGAGAAGATACAGCTCACAAATGATGCTTTTTCTTCTGTCTCTTTAGGCTAGCTTTATTCATGAAGATATTGAAAGTGCAATCAGTGATAGCAAGAGTGGGAAACAAAAGAAGAGGCTTGAAACACTGAGGTAAAAACTCTACTTTTGGCAGTATATAGGATCACCAAGTAGTGCTCAGAAGCTCTCAAAGTTTGCCTGCTGGGATTTTTTTTTTTGTTGGTATGAAGTTGCAGAATGACTTCAAAGACCTGTTTCCTCACAGTATTTAAAACTATATTAAGAATGGGAAAACTGGAAAATTGCAGGGAGAAACTTTGATACAGTCTATGGTGGGATGGTGCATTTGTATCAAGACAGGATGAACAGGTCAGTGATGTAAAAAGGAAAAACAACCTGTAAATTTATATGGTTTTCTTGGTAGTTTTAAGAAACAAGTGGTTGACAACCTGTCAAGTTTAGGAACTAGATACTCAACTTGTGATGGCTGAACGGTAAATTCTAATGAAAAATTTCACACAAAATGCAAGTCCATCCAGTAAACTGCATATGGTGGGAAAATGGCACCTACTGAACCCAAGCTGCTGAATTTTGCATCAGCTGTGTTAAACTGGCAGATATCTAGACTTGCTCCTTGGGCATTTCCCAATGTGGCCAGACGACAAAAGTTTGCTAACCCAATCGTGGAGTGGATTTCCTGCTATGTTTAACATATTTACACATTATGATCTTGAGTACTGCTTACTTGGCAAAGCCCGTAGCATGTTCAACAGTAGAAGAGGCCCTTGTAAAGCCTCCTTGTCTTCTCTGATTAGGCTCTAGAAAATAGAATGTTTTTCCTTCAAGTGTCACTTCTGGGATCTCTTTTCTTCCTCTAGGATGATATCCAAAGCTGACAGCACCATCCCTCCACCGCCGCAGGCACCTGCCCCTGTGCCACCGGGGACCATCACCCAGGTGGATGTGAGAAGCCGGGTGGCAGCATGGTCGGCATGGGCTGCTGAGCAGGGAGACTGTGAGTATTTCTGGGAGCCCGACACCTCATACATGGTAACAAACTGTTGTTCTGGGCAGTAGGTTTTTGTGATCTCTGTTAATAATAAAAATAATTTAGAAAGAACGCTTTCGTAAAGATTACAGAAATTGAATCCAAATACGGAAATGGTTGTACGAGGTCACTCCTCTGTCCCTGCTGAGAGCAGACAGAATTATTCCCCCAGTATAGTTTGAAATGCCCCAGGCCACCATTGCCTGATCTGGGGAATAAGATTTGACTGTCATAATCTGACTTGTCACTTATTTGCACTTACCCATTTTCTGAATTTTTGTTCAGAGCTTTTTTCACTGATGTTTCACTGGGTGGGGGTGTGGGCTACAGATTATAACCTGAGCATTTTTGTGAACATTCACAGTGATCAGTGCTGTCATTACTCTAGTAATTTAATTATGATCTCTTTGGTAATAGGGAGAGTGTAGGCCAGATATTTCTGACAATTAAAAAGTATAATCATGGATTAAAAGGGGACTAGAGACCAGCATCATTTATTTATTTATTGTATATTTATAATGACCTTTATGGCTAAACTAGTTTGGTTTTTTTATTTTTTTTTAAAGCCCTAACCCAAGGAATCATTTCTGATAGGTTTGAGATTTTGTTATTGGTTTTTTTTGGTGTGGTTTTTTTTTTTTTTTCAAATCTCTAATGGAAACTTTTATTTTGATCAAATTTCTATGGAAAAAATTCTTCAGAAACAATAAAGTACCTTCTGTAAAACAGGCTGTATTAAGAGAATGATCTTGGTTAAGGTGAGGTCTTTTTTGGTCTGGGTTCATTTTTGTTGCCTTTTTAAATAATAGATACTAAAATTTTAGAATTAGCAGTCATTATGCACAGACTCTGTATTATTTTTCATTTAGTAAACTGTATCACTCAACAAAGTACACAACTATGGAAAGAAAACAACTAAAAACGTTCAGAGAAACTTGTTAAGGATGTGTTTGTCTCCTGTTCTGCAATATAACATGTATCTTGACTAAAAGATAGTTTATTGTTCTGTTTAATGACTTGTCAACTTCGGAAAAGTTTCATTAGTTTGTCAAGTGATCTGTCTTGCCCAGACCACTTGTGGGCCTGTGTTCCTGCAGTTCCTTTTATTACACTTATAGATTTTTCCTAAAATGTATTTATTAAAATGCCACAATTGTTAAAAAAAGCAGTAGAGTATTTAGTGTCACTTAAAAATGTAAAACTTCTCCTTTCCCAAAGTTTTAACCCCTATTGTTTTAGAATAAAAGTCACTGACTCTGTCCATTTGTGTTTGGAAGTAGCTGTTTTATCACATCATTACCTCCCTCCATTTCTGTGTTGACAGAATTGGTTTCTCTGTACAAATTCCTACATCCCTTTTTGCTTGTTACCTTATATATCAAAATTTGTTTGAAGTCAGCTACAGTCTTCCTTCTTTCTTACCTCTGCTGGAGTAGCTTTTCAGC
>JAOXNG010000001.1:70351175-70361923 GCA_028566535.1 Scolopax minor | reverse complement strand
GCTGTTGATATTATAATCCTGCAACACAGCGATAATTTTACATGAGAGGTTTTATTTCTCATGCAGACTTACTGTTAGAGTAACTAGTCTCTAGCTAGCTAGAGTTTTCTGGCTCTAAGTCTACATCTAGAACAAAAGCTTAAAGTGGTTTTTCAGCGGAGTTTATTCCAAAGCCATGCAGTGGTTGTTTATAAGTTGTGTTGCTGTAGTGATATCTGAGAGGTGACCTTGCCCCAGAGAACTGTTTTTCTAAAGAATATCCTCTGCAATATTAATGCAGTGGGATGACTTGGGATAGAAATTCTTTTATTCTTATCCTTTTGATCTCCCGTTTCGTGTATTTGAAATGCAGAAGTTATTAACTTTTCATAGCAGAACGGTGAGCACCTGAGGATGCCTGAATGCTGACAGGGACCCTAGGGGTGCTGGACTAAGCGACCGAGGCGGCGCGGCTGATGACACTCATCCACTTTGTGGCTTTGTTCTCTGTTTTGTCTTCCAGCCTCCCAGTGTTCCCGACTACCCTCCGTCCGACGGGTATGCATTCAGTAACACCGTTTACAAAAGAGGGCCTCTGCTGGACCAGGGGGCAGCTGTTGCTGCCTTTAAGCAAACTGTTAGCCGACATGTAGATAGGTAACAGCGGATCAGCGGCGTGCGTGGTGCTGTGGATAACTGTCCCCACTTATTGCTGTTGGGGTGGTGGTGCCTGTAATTACCTCTGGTGGTGTCTGGAGCTTCCTCGTTATTTCTCTGAGGAAGTGATTCTTGTTAGCAGTGGGTATTCTGCTTTCGCTTCTCTAAGGCACATCATTAAGATTCTTTTAGTATATTTTTCTATGATGCTACCCTGTTTATGTATGCTGTTAAATCAATGGTTTGTGTCAAAAAATGATGCAGTAGAATTCCAACCCAATTAAAACCACAGAATCTTCCTATTTGGGTTTAAATTTTATTTCTGATTTGTTTCATGTTTTTAAAAATATTCTTTCCTCTTTTCAGAACTACAGAGAATGACGAGTCTGCTCTGAGATTCATCTGTCTTTGTTTAGAATGATCATTTGATTTGTTTAGCTGCTCACTTAGTGCTCCGTAGTCTCCTGCTTTTAATTTTCTTTGCTGGTGCATAAATACCCCCTTTCAGAATAGTGTCTCCTTGTTTCTTCCATTCTTTCTCAAACACTACCAAAAAATACTCTGAAATGTTTGCATAGCAACCAGTGTCTTTTAGCACATCCTCCCACAGTCCATATACACCATATGAAGCGTATCTTAGTTTTATGTGCAATGAAAAGTGTATTGCAGGTTAAACCAGCATTGATGTAACTCTCTTGATGAAAACCTTTGCATAACCTCTCCTTTTGAGCTATGTGCTAAAAGATCCTGTTAATCTGTTTGCAAACAGATTGCAAACAGGGTGTGCGGGTTGAAGACTTGATTCTTTTCCTGAATTTTGGATTTATTCTTTGCAACAACAACAGCAGTAGTTGTCACCTCTAATCTTTTTCTCAAACTTGGTTACTTTTTGGGTTGTTGTCTCAGGACCAGTCAGCTTGAAACATGGATGATGTGTACTCCAGATTCCTTTCTCTCTTATCTGTAATGTGATAAGACCCATTTTGTCCTTTCAGAGTAAGAGTATTCCATGCAAATGTTTTTGCCTCCATTTCAGGTTTAGATAGTGGGGCTTATTGCATTGAACACTTGATGATATCAGTGTATCTGGCTGCAACTGAAAGAGTCATCCAAGCCTCCTTTGTGGAGGGGAAAGAGAAATGGGTGTGTTTCTAAGAAGCAGCTCATGTCAGGTGAAATTAGTCTTTTGAAAGATGTGAAATGAGGCATGAAGTAGTGGTGCCCAGTTTCTCACCACTGATTGCAGGAGAGAGTCGAGATGGCTGGTACTGATGCAAAAATCCATAGTGTGCCCCTGTCTTCCAGCCTGTTCAATACAACACAAACTTCCATTTGTTAATTGGCTCTCGAGACATATAATATGTGCCTGGTAGGAGCTCATTATTGGGGGAAAGCGGTTAATACGCATTATCCCAAGTAGCTTCCATTGAAAGATAAATTTTAAATCATCTGTGAAGCAGGTGGAGTTTAGGAGAGGGAGTGAGAAGTTCAAGTTGATCCTTTAAGCCATCGTTTGCTGGTCCTTGTTCAAGGCTGGCATTCCTAATGAACAGTCCGAGGGCAGCGACTGGGCCACCCACGACTTTCTGAGGGACAGTTAGGTTACACAGGGAACTTCAGTGAGTCTTATTCCAACATGCCACCACCTCTAGTAAGGTGTGCTTTCCTTGGGTTAGGATCTTAAACTTCCAGTGTGTTACTAGCTATACTGGGGATTCTTTGATCCTGAAAGAGAACCGAATAGTTTTTCAGCAAGTTGTGGGGTGTTTCATGGCATTATGCTGTGTGCTTTGGTTTTGCACTGTCTGAAGAAAAGCACCCTGGAAGTCCCCTAGGGTCTCGTTCAGCATCCACAGGTGAGCAGAGGGCTGCAGTTATGGTGTATCTGACAGGCAATAAGGAAGCACGGTGGAGGATGGAGGGAAAGAAGTGCTGAGAATATCGTGCCCCAGGTGCATTGTTTGGCTCATTAAGCTGGGCTGGAAGAATTACAGTCTCTTCAGAAGTACACAGCCACTGAACTAGCCTGTGCTCGGAGGATGTTGCTGCTGACGGCACCAGAGTCGAGTAAAACTGAAACATAAGCATTTTGTAAAATTCTTCTTGAGTTATGTTTTTTTTTTTAAATGATCAGGATAGTTAGGTGTGGACAAAGTAGGAAGAAGCTACTTGTGAATTAAGTTTGGAAAGGCAGCCTAAAAGTAAAAGTGTCTTCAGAAGTAAATTACTCATATCCCTGAAATAGTAAAGAGGGAGTTCAAAATTATATGAACTTTCAGTGGGTGGCAGAAAAAATTGGGATTACTCACACATCATAACAGCTATTCTGCAGGCTGGGCTTCATCCCTTGGTTTTCACTGTCTCCTTAAACACTCCTAGTGTTTTGCCTTTCTTTCAAAATAATCTTTCAATCTAAATTTGAACCTTCTTTTGTTCTTCTCTTCAAGTCAAGTGAGACAGTTCTCCACAGCCATGCAATAGCTAGGGAACTCATGGACTGCTCAGGCCCACCTGAGATCCACAGTTACTCAGCACCAACATCCACAACCATCTGCATTTGTGTCCCTGTGCTGTGATCTCGTATGCAGCATTTCAAGCCATTGGTTCCTTCATGTTTTCATTATCTGTTTGGATTATTATTTGTTTTAAACTTTACTACCCGGTACAGATTTGGGTTGTTGGGTGTAGTTTGCAGTATGTAAATAATGTTCCTGTTTATTTTAGACCTGTTTTGAGGAGGTTGGAGGGGCTTCTTGCCTCGAACACTATGTCAAAGAAACCAGTAGCTTCTTACCCAAAGACCTTACCCAAAGGTCTTTCCTCATGGAAACGGAAAAACACAGAGTTAAACTGCAGTATGCCTGGTTCTACAATGAGCCCTCTGTAGCTGCCAAGAAGTTATTTTTCATTTTTAATTGATACAGTAGCATTGAAGTTGTTAGAGTTGATGGTATCTCATGGTCAGTTAAGAAAACTGATCTACAGTCGGTGAGTGTTTTGTAGAGTTTAATTCCACTGGCGTTTATGGCAAAAATTTATTCATCTATTATGTTTTTGAAACGATTTATGATGAGCACTAGAAATACAGTTACATACAAAGCACAAGATATCCATTCTATACTAAGTATAGTCATTTGTTTATATGGCAAATGATTGTTTAACCTACTGTAGGAAAACAGACTAAATATAGTGTACGTGTTTGTTTTAAAACAATGCCACCTGTTAATCTAAATTGTTATCATAGATCTTGCAAGCAGTGAGCCAATAAAGATTACCAGTTCTTGAGGTCTATGTAGCTCAAGTGCCTCTTTCTTTTGTTTCTTTTTTATTTTTTTTGGCACTTAAGTCAGTGTGTTATAAATAGGTAGTTCTGCAGCAGCGTCATGTTAAGGTGGGGTGGGGATTTTTTTGTTTAATTGTTTTGCAGTTTATTGGAAGAAGGCATTTTATTGTGTTTTTATTTGCTCAAATGAACTGAACAATAGTCTGATCTTTGCTTTGCAGAAACTATGAAGCACACAGTAAAGCACAGACCAAGAAATATGCCAAATGCAAGTACGAATTTATGGCAAGGAACAACAGTGAGCTTTCTGTCATGAAAGAAGAGATCGTAGAGGTAATTTTTTTGGCAAAGAGAAAATCCAAATTTCTGGTATTATTCAAAGCTGAGGGTACTTTTCCTATGGACAGTGTCGCTGCCCTTGATGATTACTTCAGCGTGTTTGATTTATCTCCTCAATATAGAATTAAGATATCAATTACTTTTGCATCATAGACAAGATAAATGAAGGTTCTGTACTGATGTATGAATTGATGCTGTAGACATCTGTGCTAGAAATATATTTGTGCGTTTCTTCTGTCTTGTCTGGTGTTGCTTTTAAAAGCCTAATTTAGTGGCATTTAAATAACTTGCTCTGGCAAACACTATCTGTGTACACACAAGGCATAGTGAAAGACTGTCCTTACCTGGAAGCACCCTGAAAGCTAGATGCATTTAGAAGGGAGGGAACAGCAAAGAGAAAATATTGTGTATGTGATTGCTCAACAGGTAGTCAGATTTGAGATTTTTTTCTGGCCGTCCATCTCCAGTTTCCTGTTTACTCTGAAGTGCTCTCTCTCCAAGTTGGTGGTCTCCTAGAACAATGCACTTTTCTTTGTGTTATTAGTGTTATTTATTCCTTTTGTCACCAGCACAGAAGTTGTAGAGATGACAGCCTCTGTGTGCAAGTATTTGATTTTCATTCTGCTGTCTTGTCCAGCATGTCTGAGTTTACAGAGGTTCCTGTAATTCATTTACCAAATTGTTTCAGATTCTGGATGACAGAAAGCAGTGGTGGAAAGTTCAGAATAAAAGTGGCAGCACAGGCTTTGTGCCAAACAACATTCTGGATCCTCTGAGGAATCAAGAAGGTGGTCTGGGATGGTCAGAGCCTGCGTATACCCGCACCATCCAGGTACTAGCTGCTCTTTGGGAGCAAAACTTTTTTGTGAAGTGTGTGTGTAGGAGAAATAGGTTCCCAGCAAGGCAAAAATATCTGCATGTTCCACTAATATGTCAAAAGATTTGTATTTCTTGTACAGGCTGAGGCTGATTTCTGTATTGCATTGAGTCTAATGTGAGAGTAAAGTTGACTGAGATCCAGTTAAATATTTTCCTTGAAGGTTTTTTTTCTACTTATTTGCTTAGAGGTGGTAATTTCAATCCTAATGGATGTGTACACATTTATTTTAATTGCAAATATCCTTTGTGGATTGATAGCTGCTGATGCCAAAGAAGGAGTTTGAATTATTTAAGGTAGGGTCATCTTTGTTTTTCCTAGGAGAGTGAACACTCTTTCAAAAAGCTTTTCTTTTTATTTTCTGTCTTTGTGTGTCTCTATCTCAGTCTTGAATTTAATTATTGTAATTTTTGGAATCATAAAAAATAGGAGTCTTTGCTTTTGAATTCACAAAGCAGGTATTTTTCAATTACTATGCCTGTGCATCAATAGCACTCTATTTTCCTGACCTAATTTTGGTTTTCTTTCTGTGGTGTGGAATTGAGATTTTAGTTGTTGTTGTTTCTTTTATATGTTGAACAGAATTAGAGGTAAAATATTAAAAAAAAATAGATCTGGCATAAGTGCAATTGTCCACCTGACCACAGATATACAGGAGAAAGTTGTAATGTGTGTCTTAGACAACATTTAAGTGGGCCAAAGGCTCATAAAATAAGAGGTTGCATTATCTAAGGCCCATTTCTTTGCTTTTATATCTATTTTGAAAGGTTAGGCAAACAAGTTTGGATTAAACAGGAATTCCACGCCTGCCTCTGAATCAGACTTTTTTCAGTCCAAATGCAAACCAAACTTCTGTTGAAACTTGAAGTTAGACTTAATTTAATCGAATATTTTTAACTTGTGCCCACACACTCTGGCTGATGACTGAAAAATGAGAAATTCCATAATGTTACTGCTGCCTGTCTCTGCTGCAGACTCATCTGAAAGTCCCAGTCAAAGGTGTTGCTGAGCCAGATTCTGGGTGCACAGCTCTCATGAAAGCTGCAGCTTTTGCAGTATTTCCAGTGATGCAATGCATAGAGAACACCTCTTGAGAAACAGGTCCTGTGCTATTTCTGGCACAATGATAGGGTGGACCTGTCTTGAGTTTGGTGGGCTTGAAGCAGGTTGTTTCTGAGTTTTTCCTATCCCTAATTGTTTGCCTATAATGTATGAGCTCCTTCTAAATTGATTATGGTTTTTGCCTGTGTGTGAAATGAAGCATGCATCTAGAGTGCTTTTCAAATCCTGATTTAAAGATCTGACTTTTTGGGGTTTTTTACTTTGGGTGCATGTCATTTTGTGTGATTAGAATTTGCCAAGAAATCCTGAGAAGACCAAGTACAGTTTTGAATAGAGTTTCTCTGTAAAGCACTGCAGGTTTTGAAGTTTTCTGTTTGAAATAATGACATGATGGTGGAAATAACAAAGTAGTCATTTTCACAAAGCATTCTCCATGGACCTTTGAAAATCAGGGTCAGAGAACAACATTTAAGATAATGTTGTCTCTTTACCTTCTGGCAGGTTGTTCCCTACGGTCTCTGGTTTGTTTTGTTTGTAGCTTTAGGAATATAATGAATTACACAGAATAAAGGGAGCCTTTACCAACAGATGTCAGTGATGTTGTTCTTAACTTTATGGTGAATATTATAATTTTAGCACTCCTGAGTGTGCTCATTTGTCTCTTTCCCTACGATAGATACACGGTTCGTTTGAAATCTGTTTGCATAACCCTATTTATTTTCATAACAGCGCTATGAGACATTGCTGCTATTTCAGAGAGAAATGAGGCATTGAAGGCATGACTGCCTTGCCCAAGGTCAAGCAGGAGAACTTGTGGCTGGAGCAGGAAATTGAAGCAGTTCCTCTCAGTGCCTTTGCCAGAGCAGGCTCAGTGCCTGGTGCTCTGCAGCTTTGGCCAGTCTCTTAAGTCCTCTTTGGTTTTTGAAAGGCTACTTTCTAAATAGCCTCTTTGCTGCCGTGAGCAGCCTGGTCAGCTTCAAGCCACAGATAAGTGTGATGTACAAGGTTAGCCTGTTTCTTTATGGACTGATGGCCTCCACTAAGCACAGCTGACCAAAGGGTGTTTTCAGATTATTAGGAAGTATTGAGGATCCCACTGAAAGTGATAATTATTCTGCAGACCCACACCCTTTGTCTGAGAGATGGATGCCTCATTATGACAATTATTCTTAGAGCTACAAAGTTTATTTCACTCTCACCCTGTTCCCTCTCCTAGAGACCCCTGAGTCCACAAGCTAGATTAGGTCCTGAATTTTCTCTCCATCCTTTCAGGATCCAGCACCCAGATATTGTTTTGAAGCACTGTAATGTCTAAGATGATACTTGTAGGAACATCACAAGCAATATCCTAGGTTTTTTTGTCCTCGATGTGAGCCAGAGACTGTAATTGTGTTTCTTGTGGTCAGTTGAATTAGTTCCAAGAAAACTGTATTTTTGCTTGTTTGATACTTTTTGCACATTTAGGAGAGCATTTTGCTGATTGTTTATGTTTTCCACTAATTTTAATTATTGATTGTCAGAGTTTCCTGTGGTGTTGGCCATTTAAGTCTGCCTTTTTATTGTGAACCAACAGTGGTATATCACCATCTCATTATATATGAACATAAAGTTTCCCAAGCGCTCTGAACTCTTCTTTTGTACAAATATCGCTGGTGAACCTAGAAAATAATTTATCATAATATCTCCTATTTACTGTTTATTTTTTTTAACCTTTTTTTTAATGCTCTTGAAAAAGAAATTTGAGGAACATAATTGGAATAGAAGTGTGTATCTTGGTGGGCATGTTAATTAATTTCATGACACCCTTTGTGAGGTGAGACACTTACATCATCAGTGATTTGTATGAAATCCTGAGGCATGGAGAGCAAATGTTAAGCCAAATGCAGTCCTCTTGTAAAAAACACCACTGTTCACTGAATTGTGACAGTATATCTAAGGGGCATGTCTATGGCATGTAAACACCAAGACAAAAGTCTCCACTTCACTTGGGACAAGCGTCCTTTGCATTTCTTGGCCATTGACCATCAAGTCTCTTTCAAGTCTCTTTGTTTCTCTCAGCTCGCTTAAAATATCTCTGTGGGAAGTAGTTTCCCCTCAAGCACAATATCTGCCCTCCAAGTTAGTGTCATAATGTTACACTCATCTTTTGCCAACTGGTATCTTTCCTGCAGATCATGAAGTGTTTGATAATGAAGAAATGCAGTTGCCAGGTGTTCGTTTTGTAGTGGCTGAAGAGATACCATAATTTGGGACCAGAAGCCAGTGTCTCTTTCACTTCATTTCACATCAAACCCTCTTTAAAGTTGCCATCAGAGCAAGACTTTTGAAGGCTTGAAAAAAAAAAATTGTTTCCAGCCCAATTCAACTTTGATCCAGTCCCAAATTATGGGATGTTACTTATTATACAGAAATGTACTGAATAGTTGTAAAATCAATTTGATTAATGATAAGAATGAACAGTCCCCAGTTTGCCTATAATTGTATATTTTAAAGAAATGAGGAATAATCCTAGCTAATACCAATTTGAACAAGTAAATTCTGTCTAAATTTCTCCTTCCATTCTAATATACATTTTACTTTCTGGCAAGATTCTAGAAAGGCGAGTTTGTAAATCCAATAAAACCAGAAATTCTTTAAACCCCTCAGAGAGCTAGTTAGGTGACTTGTAATGGGATTTTAATAAGCAGATAATTGACTGCATAGCAGCTGAACCCACCAAAGGAAACTGGCAAAAGACTGTGCTTGAAATTTGCTCTTCCAGGCTCGGGTACTTCATTGGTGCTTTTAAGTGAAGACAAGTAGTTGGTTCTCTCTTCTCTCTTAAAATGTGTCTCAAGAAAATATCCAGACCACAATGTTGTTGGCAAAACTGAGGCTGAATGGTCTGTAGCCCTCTTGGCAAACTCCTGTTACTCTGCAAACAGGAATGTGGCACTAAAATGTTTGGAAAGAGACTAAATGGGAAGCTCTGTGTCTGTGTTAGCTTAATAAGAGCATTTCTAAGCACTGATGCTAGTTATGGTTGTATCCAATACCTCTTTCATGCTAAGTCTATATTTGCTACAATATAAATACACACATTCCCTTTTTTGATGCCAAAATGTTTTTGAAAATATGTTGTGCTCAGTGTTTTTACAATTAACACGAATTAGGTTTGATACTGTTGGCACTTTAACCCAAACTTATTATTTTGCTTACATTTAAAATAGATCAAATCATACGAATCTTGATTTTCTGCAAGATGCAGTCTGTAGAGTGTTGAAAAAGAGCTTTGGGGGGCTCTATTTTGTTTCCTGTAAAACCAAAGATTTTCTGGAAAAAAATGCTAGGACTAGATTTTTTTTTCTCAATCTTTTCTGATATATCCAGATTTTTAGTAAGCATGTATCATCACTGTTCCAAATAATTTTAAAAATTTGCTCCAACTTACACGAGTTGAAAATTGCAAATTTATTCTTAAAAGGAAAAAAACAAAAACAGGAAAGAAGGGAAAAGAAAACCCAGAATTGTTCATTGTTTTTACAGCTATCAGCAAATTAGTGAGCACGTCACTCTGCTGTCAGCAGCAATATTCACCCTCATTTTCTAATGAGCCAATGTTTTTTAAACTGATATATATATTCCTTTTTTCAGTACGTGCCATGACTTAATTCTTATTGTTCCACATTTGCAGGTGTTCCCTACATTGACCTTAAGATCTCCACTCCATTGTCAGTTTTTTGTTTGGGTTTTGTTTTTGATTAAACCTCTTTCTAAGTTTCTGTCTGGGTGCTTTGAAAAGTGCTGATCACTTATATGGTGTCACATATGTATGTTTTGTAGCCAACACTCTGTTCGTTATTCCAAAGAAGAAAATGATGATAACTCTCTATATTATGAGTTACTTAGTGAGCAAGAAGAGGTAATTATTAGCACTGACATTCCTTTGTTTTAAATTGCTAATGTGTATGAAATTTCAGGAGTAATGTGTATGGCGGTTACTTTTTACCTGTCTAACAATGCTATTTGATGTGATTTACTGCATTTTCCTCACAGCAATTGCTGGGAGAGCTTTCAGAGGTAACAAAATTACTCTTCTGATATTGAACCTCAAAAATGACTCTTTTGGACGTGTGCATGCTTGCTTTTTTTGTAGCAATGAATAGAAGTGATGGAATGAATGTGTGGATGTCCTCAAAATATCTGGAGTGTTAAAAAAAGAGATTTTAAATGCGATTCAAATGTATAATTGGCTTTTGGGCACTGTTCAACAAAGTGTGAAGTGTATTTCAATGTGGTTTCAGCTGTAAATTTAGAATTTACGTGATGCTTCCAGTTTAGTTTTTATTTTCACTCCAGCAAGTTGTTCTGATGAAGCTTGTTATTGAAACTCCATCAGTGGCATCCACGGAGAGCTATGTGTAGTGATTAGAGACCACTTTTTCTGGGTTATGATTGTGGTGATGTGCAGTTGATGCTTTGCTTTGTAATGAATCCTCTCTGCCATAAGAAAAGCCCTGCTTTTTCCTTGCATGTTGTTTAAGAACGTCAGGGCACACGTGAGGGTACCTT
>JAOXNG010000001.1:70301761-70317825 GCA_028566535.1 Scolopax minor | reverse complement strand
TGGGCAAGGTTTATATTTCACCATCACTGATTCGTGGTTAGTCTCTTCTTTAGGTGTGAGTTCAGAGAAGTGCCATGAAGATGATCAGAGAGTTGGAGCACCTCTCCTATGAAGACAAGCTGAGAGAGTTGGAGTCCTGCACATTACATACAGAATAGTGTTTTTTAATTATTATTATTTTTTTTTAATTTAGGGAAGCAATGGCACTCTTTAGTGAAGCTTCAGTGTGCAATGTTAAATTACACACGTTTGAAAATGGGGACACAGAACTAAGATATGAGCTAAATGAAAACAAAAAGCTAGAAAGAAAGGAAGAAGGATAAAGACCAATTTATCATGCCTTCCTCCTTCCCATCTCCTCCCTCTCACAGGCACAGGGGAGTGTGCAAATGGAGGGGTTAGGAAACACAAAAAACCAATCCTGATCTCTGAGTCACTCCTGAGTCTCACATAGAAGAATGTTTCTGAATATAGCTGTATACATACTGTATTGTTGTCCATAATGTAACAACACTGATAGGGTGACTTTCCACCTAAATACCATGGTGGGACTTTTTTCCATGTAATTTCAGTTCTGTCAGGCAAATGACCTTTCTGTAGGTATCAACGCAGATGTGTATTTTTGAGCTAGTCATACTGATGCTTTTTACAGTCACTGAGCAGAAATGGGCAGCTAGGTTGTTGTTTGTGCAATTTATTTTAGATGTCTATTTTAGGATGAGATACATCATGCTCTAGATATGCCTTTTTCCCTCCTCTGACCATGGAGTCTAGACTTATAGATCAGAGGTCAACACTTAGAGTAAAATATCCAAAGTCAAGATGAATCACCCTCCCTCTAACTTGAAACCTTTGCCCTGCTGCAGTGAATAAAGTTCTGCCATTGACTCTAATGAAACCAGAATCTCACTTATCATTGCTCAGTCTCCATTTAAGCTGCACTGCCATACAATACCATATCAAAATGCCAAGTTAACAACCTTTTGAAGCTGTGGTCATACCCTTTTCCAGTGTGGAAACTATGCATGTTGTCCAAAACTCATTGGGAATAGGGATAACCTGCAAGCAATAATAACTTGCCTTGGCTAAGGCAGTAGCTCCTACAGATCTGGGGCTCACAGAGAGGCAGGAATAGGAATCCATTGCCTAGGTTCCCAACAGCAATAATCCAAGCCTTTACATCTCAGCTGGAACTGCACAGTCAGGAAGTTTGCAGTGCTCATCCTTTGCCTTCCCCATTACAGGAACTTTCACCAACACAACTTTCTAATATCTACAAGAATCAGGCTTTTCATAGTTCTTAGCTGGAGCATCTTAAACCCAACATTGAAAGAAACAACAAGGATTTTTCAAAAAAGAGCCATTATTGTGATAGCCTTCCAAAAAACTATGAAGACATACTCCTTTTTCTCAAATCAAAAATACTTTTCCTTACTCTACCCAAATTTCATTATCAAAGCCTAAGAAATTTTTGAAGACTGATGTCTCAGGAAAAGAACTAAAAAGAGTCAGAAGAAGAAAATAGGTTTTCTAATGAGAAAGTTTGACATACTAGTCAGGAAAAAGAGGCTATAGGATCACAATAATAGACCATTTTCAAACAAAATTTCATTGCCTTTCACTCTGTTAATTATGCTTCAAATTGCCCTAGATGGTGCCAGAAGCAGTCTTAGAAGTAGAATAAATGATGATAATAACACCAGTTTGGTTTTGTGGAGCCTCCATAACTGGGTGGCACCTAAATAAAAGCATCCAAAGTGCCAGAAGACAATTTGCGGTTTGGTTTTGGATTCATTTACAATTTGGTTTGGCTTTCAAACAGATCTAAGTATGATTGGGATAAGGTATGAGAACACAGAGCCCTCTTATTTCTGTGGGGTGTGCAAGGTTTATATTTCACCATCACTGATTCGTGGTTAGTCTCTTCTTTTGGCTATTAAATTTAATCAAGATTATAGAACTGTTGGTTACTCAAAGCACTGCTAGAGTTTATGATACTCTACATATGTATACAACTGAGCTTGTGCAGATATGACTGCAGAGTAAGGCCCAAATTTTGGGGTAGCCTTTAAGTACATACAGAACAGAATTCGATAACATAGTAAAATACAAGACTGGTAGCTTAAGTAAGTGCTGACTGCCTTAACAAAGTGACCCAGGACAAGTCATCCAAAATACCATTTTAAGTATCCTACAACATAGTAGATTTAGTGCACAGCTTTCTATCAAGAATTTGCAGGTAATGAAATCAGGGGAAAGTACTGACAGCTATATGAGCATTTAAGCCGTATGCATTTATAAGAGGCTTAAACAAGGAAAATTAAAACTAGAATGGCATAAGAGACAAAGTTTAGTGTTTTTGACAATGTTTAAAATATTAATAAGGACCTTATGATTTATGAAATCCCTTAAAATGACTGCAGTATGAAAAGTGACATGATAACAACATGCCTGGTTCTAGGGTTTCTTTATGCTTGAAGCCATACGTGTAAGGGCACATACCAACTTTCTATAAACATAACTAGGTCAGGTTACACAATTCTCAGAAGTGAAGAAGAGATGCTTATAGTTTATTGTATTTAGATCTACTTTGACTGCCTTTGTGCTGCACCTTCCATCTTGCTACTTAAACTGAGAAAATGTGGACTCTAAGAGGTCTGTTCAGTACAGGGGTAAGAGCTTGGCAAGATCCTGAACCTTGACACTTTTTTTTTTCCTTTTAAAACACGTGTATAACTATATGTGAGAGGGCATCATTTATATGTTTTAACACATGCATACACACAACTAACTGAACATTCATGGTATCATTTCCAAGAAACCCTTTTTCTAGATATCTTAAGGGTGATCATAGCATTTTAGAAGAAATCCTGTTTCAAAGAAAGATCACAGAGATTATTAAGGGAGAGAGAGTGCCTCCTGAGATAGAAAACTAGGAGAAGCTGACTTGTTGAGCCTCATAAAGCAAAGCCAGAGAAAAAATATCATGCCATATATAACTATGTCCACAGAGCATAAGATCAAATTGAAATAAACTGGTAATGAATAAATGTAGTTAAAGATTTTAGCCGTTTAGTGAAATTCTGTAAGCTGCTTCCACAAGAGGCTTATGGTGACAGGATGCTTAAATGGCTTTCAGATGGGTTTTGAGGGGATTATGGAAGGGACTGATTAATTTATAGAGAAAAATTCCCAGAAAGTTTCTGATGCACCTCTGTAGGTACCCAGCATACTGATACATACAAGGGAGTTTGAGAGGGGAATGCTTTGTTTTGTAGTGTATTTATACCACATTAACTTCCAGCTTTCATACCTTGTGGTGGTCAGAAAGAATTATTCACCCTCCTGCCCTTGTTTATGATATTTTTTTCCCTCTGCTGAATGACTGGAGACTAACAATAAGAGATGAGGACACATTCATGTTTTATACCATTACATTCCCTTTAGTGTCTATTTGGCACCTTCCCACTGGCACCCATAAAATATTTTTCCTTCAGGTCATACTGGCAGGTACCCTACTGGGTTTCCCTTTTTCCTCAGAAGCAAAGGTTATTAGTCAGCTTTTTTGTCACCTGGGATTTGTACCTCACACAATCTCATTTTGCAATGACAGTGATCTCTCCCGTGATGTTCCTGTGGAACATCATAGCATGGCTTTTTACCTTCCACTATAAATATATATTTTTAGAGGCTAATAAGAAGTATTTTGAATGTTATGATTACAGGAATGGAAGTGTGTGCACTGCACTCCTGAACTGGGCATCTCTCTCATGGTTGTAACTGTGGGAGATTAGCCTCAAAGGAAGAAGGTGGTTCTTTCCAGTGTGATGTCCCTGAATACCATTACAAACTATTATAAAAGACCTGCATATCCATGAACAGGCACTGGAAAAAAAAGCCAACAGAAAAGTCTTTTTGGCTTAGGTGGCATTCAATAATTGCATTAGAGGAAACAGCTAAAGATAGGTTTAGCATGGATTCATCTGAATAAACTAGAACATCCAATTCCTTCCTCACTTTATCCCCAATTTTCACCCCAGATATTTCAGGGCCTCAGCTTTGAAAGGTACATAAAGGGAGATAAAACAGCCATCTATCTATCAGGCAAGAAATACAAGAAGTGCCACAGTGATAGGAAGTTGAAAAGGGAAAGAGAAGTCAGGCTGGGGAAGATAAGACAATGAGGTTGGAATTGCAGTACCCCAATGAATAGAAAGAAAAGACATTTTGTGATGCGCCTCTACTACAAAAATACACCTTCTTGATCTTCAAAGAACCAGGGACGCTGCAGCTAGTTTATATTCAGAGATATGCTTTGAAACAGCTATGTTTCATTTTAGTGTTAGGTTAAAGCAACAGAGAGATTTTCCTACCAAGACATGAAAAATCACCCAAAGCGAAGATCATAACTCGGGACCTTTTTGTTTCTCTCTCCCATATATATTCCTCTAGAGGACACTGTTGTATAAGATCAGATGCTCAGTAAATGCTAAAAAACACCTTTTCTTCTTCTTCTTTTTTTTTTTTTCTTTTCTTTTAAGAGATAAGACCCATGAATGCCTAGTATTCCAGGAAAGTATTATTTCTGCAGCTCACGTATATATTTCTTGGACATGAGAACTTACTGAAGCTCTGGATAGGCAATATAAGGGTTTACCTCTCTGTAACAGCACATTGCCATTGCCATTACTAAACCATCCATGGAGCCGCCATATATAGAAAGGTGCCTTTTCCTTCAAAGCACCACCTCACCATCCTGGTCTTTAGTTGAGGAGGACCAGGTTGGGTGACATGGTCAATCCTTCCTCTGTGCTCCCCTTTCTGACTTAAAAAACAGCACCATGACCACGTAATTACACCACGGAAAGAAAAGTTTAGAATTTGTTAATGGAGAAATAGAAAGGAAATAAAAAGCCTGGAGCTTCCTCAGGTATTAGGGTGAAAATGGGGTAGATGCTAACTTGAGTACAGCTCTTTAATAACTGAATAAATAGCAGTGAAGAGGCAGATCCAAATTTTATCAAATGACTGTATTCATTTGCTCTAAATATCATATTTAGTGATTTGTGCTGATTCTTCAGTTTGTGGGATTAGTTACAGTTCATTGTAAGTTCTAACTGTATTTCCATGTATTGTGTTAAGACCTGATTCAAGAGTAGTTTTATTTGATAAAAAACAGATGTTCTTAAAAGAGACTCTCTCCTTCACAGTACAAAACATTATTCTTAGCAATTGTATGTACCTTACAAAATTAATAAGCACAGCATCTCCCTGCGTGACATATGACACTATTATATTTTTCCCTCTTGAGGGACTTTTAATCCGTTGGGGTCATGACCTCTGTGCCTTATGAGAAATGGAAAAGCACATGGTTCTAATTTTATCTTCAACCCTGCCCTCCTGCCGACATGTATGTTTACAATACGGTTCATCTGTTGACCCTTCACTCACATTTAAAATATTAGCTAACATTTTTTTGTCCCAATCACAATGGTACATGGCAATTAGCTTTTAAGGCCAGTGGTTTTCTTTATTGCCTTTTGACATGCACATCTTATCCAAAAGCCCTTGACTGTTTTTCTAATTTGAAAACAGTACCCGTCACAAAACCAACTCTGGTTTGTCTGGACGCTTCTGCTCTTGTTATGATGCAGGGCACTTCAAATCTATAAATACACAGTATCACCCCACTCGCAGAAGAGATGGGAAACGTCCTGCAGTGGTTAGAGACATCCCCAAGGAGCTGCCTGCCTCAGGCAGCACTTTTGGCTGCCCTTCAGTCCTGAGCCAAGGCAGGTTGGGGTGAGCTCAGCCTGACATGGCCTGGGGGACACAGTCTGACCCCCCATTCTCCCTGTACCTTTGTACACCCTGGAGAGAGTGGCTGGATCCTGCTACGGGTGAGCCATGAAGAAAATCCTTCCAGAGAAACCAGCCCTTCCCTGGTCTGTGTCGGGTGCTGAAAGAACACACGCTCACTTTTCAGCATGAAGCAAAAGAAAGTGCAACCAGATAAGGCTGACTTTTTGAAGGGGAGTTGGGGAGGGGAGCGTTAAAAGTGAGAGCTGTTTATTCTTCACATCATAAGAAAGGTGAAGGAAAAAGGAAAGGGCCTGAATGCTATTTTTCACTGATTTCATAACCTGCTTATGATGATCAATGAAGACAATGGCAAGTATCCTACTGACTTCGGCGGGACTCAAGTTTAAACCTTAAATAATTTTAATTGACTTTTAACAGCTAGAGATAATTATGCCACTCACGTAATACACTGTCTTCACATGATTTATAAGTGATATAATTCACTAAAGACAGTTGAGAGCAAGCTCATGAATGTGTTGAGCAGTATAACCCATACAAATTTGACTTAAGAACTGCTCTACACTAAATAACACCATGTGGGGTTTTTTGGGAGCGGTGCCTGTGTTTGTCTTCTTGTTGCCACAGAAAAGTTAAGCAATCAATCAGATTGAATGTGAGAGCCCTGGAGTAGTTTGGCCAGAGGTTTGAAAGCACTGATCCCCTCTGTTAAACCAGCCCCAGAGCACAATTCCTTGTTTACGCAGAAGATATTTTACTAGTGTCATATTTGTTTTACCCTGGCATTAAACAATATCTGTTCATTAATCACATTATAATGATACTTTTTTTAATTTCATGATGATAGTAAAATCATTTCTGGATACCTTTGGTCATACCTTAAATCAGTAAATTAAAGATGAAGATTCTTTTTAATTTTAAAACAATGTAAAAATAAAGAAAGAAGTATTTGAGTGGAGTATTCTTATTTTTCACTTCCAAACTTAACAGTTAGAAGTTTAAGTTTAGAAATGAAATTTGAAAAATGGAATTATTCATTTCCAAAATTAAATTTTACAAAGTGTTCAGGTTTTGGAGCGGCTGTAGTAGTTCTGTTATTTTTTCAAGGTATATTTCCATTTAGATGTGGAGCTTTGTTTGCAGAGTTAACAAGAGCTATAGCTAGACCAGCTTTACACTAACGTGGAGGTGTACTTTGCAAAGCTTTACTTTGCAAATATTATAAACCTTTTCATCCTAGCGTGCTGTCTATACACATACAATCGGTACATGCATGTGTTCTGTACACATACCCTAGTAGTATATATTCTACATCTTCAAAGATTTTTTCCACAGGAATCTTAAAATTAATTTAGCTAAATTATTCAGCACATTTCTATCCCCTGTGACTGTGGTAAACCTTTTAATGTTGGGCACATTGGAATTCATTTCAAAAGAAAAAAAAAATATCTAAGTGCTCTTTATAATGGGAACGCTTCTAAGAATATTCCTCCAAAGAATGCTTCAAGAGGCAATAAAACCAATGATTGACATCCATTTCTAAGCAACAATTTCTTGTGCTTTGATAGTCTCAAGAGGCTTTTGTTTCTTAGCATTGCAATTGTTTCCTAAATGTTCATAAATGTTTTAAACCAACTTGTCTGCAAAACAAAGACATTTGAAACACTAGCTGTGTTTCATCTGTTCTTCCATTTACCCTATAGATTAAAATACAAAAAGAGGGATTAATCTCATCTCACTCAACTTCAGCTCCTTTAAATTTGGCCATCTAGACTAAAATAGGTAGTTTCATTGAAGAAGAAACCTCTGGAGAAAGATACACATCTGGAAAGGTGAGTTAATGCATATTAATTCATATTAAACAGAAAGGGGTAAAAGGGCAACAGAAGATGACGACTTTTTTGCAGCAGTGCTGTTGACAGTGGCCCCCTTGGGCTTCTTAGGCATTAGGGAGTTAAGATTGGCCTCCACAATAATAAACTGCTTGACTGATCCTCCATCACTGTGCAGCTCCAGTGATTAGTTGGGTTTACCTCAGGCAAGTTGCACATCTATATAATACCAGCCTTGGAGAGATGTGGAAGACTTCCACCTCCTCTTCAGCAGGATGTATGTGAAGAATATGCTTTCAATTGTCACAGGAGAAGAAATGGACCTTTCTTTAGTTACATAAGTCCACACATTTCTCGGCACACTGAAAATATCAGTGTTTTTTTCTACAGACCCAACATGACCCAAGGAGAACCAGCCTCAGAAATGTCTACGCTGAAGATATCAATGACTGCCTGCCAGGGCTTTGGTGCTGCATGGTAACACCAGGGGCAAAGTCTGGCTAAACTTTGGTACCACGTTTTTGTAAATCACTATACCTTGGACTCAAGACCACCAGGAACTTGTTTTTTTTTAATATAAATTAAGGATTTTTAGATCATAGTAAATTATAATTATTTGCTCAATGGCTTCTAAAGCAGAACTTGTTCCAAATAGAACCTGTGGCTGTTGGTTAGATATTTTCAAAGAAACCCAATCAGTCATTTACTAAGTCTTTGTAAATTATTTAGAGACTAAACATTAAATATACACACATACAGACAGAGATGCACACACAGTGACCCAATTTTTACACTTTGGGACTGACAGTTTCTATCAATTCTCAGTGAACTGACGTCTCCAAAAGCAAAAGTTTTACTGATATTCAGGAGAGCATCACCACACCTTTAAAAACTAAGGTATTTGACATTACACACCAAACAGTTAGGGGATATGCAAGCAATTTTAGTAATAGAAAAGTAGCAGCAGCAGAAGGCAATGCCAGGCAATGAACAGATGAAGAACTGGGACAGAAGAAGCCAGGACTTATAATGAAGTGGCAAAAATTGCAAAGAGATGAATTATGATGACCACTGTAAGATTAGCTTTTTAATACCAAAATGGGTTGGAGCATAAACAGACAAACTAGATGAAGCAGGGTAGCAAATACTTTGATACCCACATCCTCTCCAAACCATGTTCTAGTACAAGAAAAATATATCTTCGAAAGCTTTGACCCATTTGGAAACAAAGGCATCACACATTTTCCATGTAGTAGAAATTAACATTGTTTACACATTGCATATGGAAAAACAAGTAAATCACTTACCAAGGATTAATATAAAATGCCAAAAGATAATCAGTCCAAAGGCATGAGGGTAGCAGAGTTAGGAAAGCAAATACACTTCTACGCCTGTGAGCATTAATAAATAACATACATAAAGATGAAAAAGTGAGGAGAGTTAGTAAGACAAACAGAAATCAGGAGATCAGCAAATTCTATGTTAAAAATCAGTTAAACCCATAAAGGCTTCCTCTTACTTACTTCACAAGAATATTATTAGCACCCATAGAATTTTACTCCTCAACCTGATACCCTATGCAGGATTTTTAGCTATCCAACATCAAATTCTGTATGTTCAAAATAAATGTGTTTGATGGTATGGATTCAGGCCTGTTATTCTAAATCAATGTTAACTGGTAAACTGGCAGATTTTCAGAGAGGAAAATGTGTTTGAAAATTTCATCCATAGGTTTATGACCATGAGACAGGTGTTGCTAAGTCTATTTTCTGGCATGTTGAGATATTTCAGGATAGACATTGTTTGTTTGTACCAAGTACAACTGCGATAATCTCCCATGTTTGCTCCTGCTGGTGATCCTGTGGATATCAGAACATCTGTATCAGAGATAAATTCTAATATCTTTTAATACCCTCTATCAAGCCAGGTTTCTGAAAACATCTTATATAACAAGGTGCAGAGTCCAATTTTTAAGTGCTCTAAATTCTCTCTTAGGTTTTCAGCAAAACATTATTTGAACTTCTCCTAGCTGTGGTTTCTATGAATAACTATTCACAGCAGGTTTCATTGTGGCTAAAGGAAATCTGAGCACAATGTCATTCTAAACTTCTGCATTTGCAACCTCTATGCATTAATCCAGAAAATCCACTCAGGCCTATTCTATTTATTGGTGGAATGGGTTACAGGTAGTTTGCCAATGTGAAAAACTCATGAAACTTCAACAAAACTTGCCCTAGTAGCAGGATTTTTTGACAAATACACCCTCAGAATGTTTTTTCCCCATCAGAAAATCTGCTGTTTTAAAAGCAATACCATCCTTCTACAGCTGTTCTAAAGAGGAACCACAAAGTGAAATTTCCTTTTTCAGAACTCTTGGGTTTTATGAAGCTGGTAGATACCGTGTTTTCCCTGATAAGCAAGGAAGGTCAAATATAATAATCTCGGATCTTACTCTTACAACCAGTGGTGGAAAACTTTCGCCCACTTGGTGAGTGAAAACTCCAAGTCATGCTTCAACAAACTTTGCTGCTGAAGAGAAAATGGGCAGTGCAGCTTCTGCAAGGCACCTTTCCTGATGTTGGTGGGGATTGTGTGGGTCAGGCAGAAGGAAAAGACCTTTCAAGTTAATCATATGCCATAGTATTTTTAACATCAGGGCCATAGGCCTTATCCAATGTTAGGGTTTGTATGGGACTGGACTGAGCATGAAATTTAGTTTTCCATAAGCAGGTCTTTGGTGCCACAGAGAGGTTTTCATTAGGCTTAGAAGAGAGAAGTGATGATGTTCCTTTGGGAAAGTCCAAGTGAGGATTTTACCTCCTCTTGCCTTCAGAGGCAGAGAGAATTATTCAAACCTGGCTCTTCTTTCATCATCAAATCATCATGAGACATTTTCACTCTATCAAATCATAGGCTAATGGCCTTGCAGACCTACTTATACAGTTCACAAATTAGGAAATCTGACATCTAAACCAATTGATTTTATTCAACATATGAAAAATACATAATTGCCAAATAAGTATAATATTGTTTTGCTAGAATGATATAGTCTTTCACCTACTTCTCAGGCGTACTGAAAAATTTTAATTAAGAAAGAGATGCAGAGATTGCTCAAATCCTGAAAATTCTGCTGAGCTGAGCTTTCCTCAGGAATCAGTGGATGTGCCCATATCTCCCTTACTAAATCCCTGGAATGGCCACAAGCAAAATGGGTTTCTTAATCCTTCTCCCTGTCTTTAGGGCTATATTTTCCGTGTGGCTGCCTGGATGGACAGTGAAATCAGTCTTGACATTAGACGACAAAGGCACACAAAACAAGTTATCTTTACTAACTCTCAGAGAAGTCAGGGCCATAAGATAAGGACACACTGCCTTCAGTTATCAAAAATTTGTGGAGATATTAGGCAGGAATATTTCCCCCAATTTATATTTTTATACTATAATTTATATATGTATACATATATGCATATATACACATATATATACAAACACACATACACACACTTATATTAAATCAAGCAACAAGAACCTTCACATTCACATCCAAACCTATTAATTAATTCTCCTTCTCATAAAAAGCCTTTTATGGTTTTAATAACATCTGTTGCTAGTTTAATCATTTGATTCAAGCTCAGATATTTAATTAACATGAGCGTTTGATCTTCTGCCTTCTTTGCCATTAATATAGTCCAAGTAAGAGAGGCTGAAAGAGAGATTAGTTTGTACTGCATACAGCTGGCTGCTATTAAAGCTAAACCAAGAAAGTGAAGCTTGTTTAATATCCAGTTAATTAGCAGCACAGTGAGGTATTGACAAGATTTGCTGGGCTTGTTAGTTCAGTTTGCACGCTTATTAGCAAAAGGTTTGTTGTGGTGCAGTGTCAATCCATGTAATCCCGTCCTTGCTGGCAGGCTGTGTCCTATGAGATCATGGAAGCAGTGCCCTGCTCACCAACTCCTCTTTCCAACTTCTTGGCTGTCAACAAAGCTGACCATGGCTGTAAAACCAAGGCTCATATTTTCTTCATCCTGCATACTGCAATGGGGCTTTAGGGGGCTGACAGCATGCTTTTAAATATCTGTGTTTGGATTGCCTTGAAAGACATGAGTATTTTTCCAGAGATTTCTCATAATAAAACAGTAAACCTTGGGCCAGTCATTAGCATCCATTTTTTTATCAGAACAGGAGTGAAAATGACCACATTGGTGCCAGTCAGGTAGGTCTCAGAGCCCTTTAATTTCTGGAAAAGCTTATCCTACAGACTTTGTTCAAACATTCTCTTTGGCTGAAGGTCCTGGTGATGGCTTGGAGTCCATATTCAGAGCCTGCAACTGTTGTAGGTGGTTTTCTAGACTGGCAAGAATACATTTGTTCTGTTTTGTTTTGCTTTTTTCCTAGCCATTTCAACAGCACTGATTATTAAGTTAGAGTAAATATTTGAGTTGGCTTGTCCTTGTCTTGCAATGCAAGGAAATATTAATTAATGGTACTGTGTGAAGACAGTTGCTAATGGTTTATCTACAGGCAAGCTTACTCCTGGAGGTAAATATGAATCTATGGAAGTGCTAATGGATTTACAGAAAAAGTTTCTGCATTGGTGTAATTTTAGGAAATATGCCTCTAAGGAAAAAAAAATCCTCCCAAAACACATCTATGCAACTTGGTTGACATTTATATACATCATTTCCTACTAAAAATAGCAGGTGACAGAATCTTGAGTCATCATTCAAGAAGTAAAATTCTAAAATAACAAGTATAGTAGTTTTATCCTAAGCAAGGACAGTGGTGACATGAAAAATAAGCACTTCAGATTTAAAGATCGTATTTGCCAAAAAAACAAGATGGGGAAAGACAGTAAAAAGCTTTACTTCAAACACTCACCAGTTATAAGGAAGCTTTCCATCTCTCTCTAAAGATGCAAAATTGACAAAGGTTCCAGCCCCGCACTCCCTGTTTCAGAAAGACCATTGGGTACAAAGTTACCATTTTTGGATTCACAAGGCTCACAATGATGCTGATTTAACAGAGGACTCTCACAGTTGTGGAGAAGTGCTGAACACTCACCTCTCTAATGAGGTCAGAAATAATCTGTGATAAACATAACTGAAATCCCTTAACATAGTCTTGCACAACACCACCTGAGATCCTGTTTCCTCATAATGCTTTAAAAGAATGAAACAAGGGAGAGGTTGCTAATAAAGATCTCAAATAGACCTATTCTGTTCATATTTGGGCTTTCTGTAGTCTGACACTAGGGCTAGTTGCTGACCTCTGTACACATGCTAAATAATTTATCTTTCTATACTAAAATATTCGCTGTCCCAACTCTAAAGAGAAAACATGCAATTGCCTCTATTTGACAGGAGAATGGTAATTTTGGATTCCCAAAAGAATTTTGAAAAAACTCTGAATTTTCTGAATAACATCCCAGTGAATTTGTCACAAGTCCATTATTTTCAGCTACACGTGGTGAATTGGCTTAACTATTTTTGATTTCTTGATTTAAGCAAACAATTTCTTGCAGCTTCTCACTGGATTTACTTTGTTAATTTCCTCCTGGGGTTTTTATCTTCTGTAGCTAGAAGCAGTGATGAAGAGAAAAAGAAAAAGCTTTGAGTTGCCTGCACAGTAATTAAATAGGAAAGAGAATTAATTTAGATGTGATTTTCACAGAGTCAATTACATGTAAAGGGAACAAAGCACGTAACGTTTTAGCCTACAAAATGTGTGTGATATGGTCATCTTATGGTCATGCCATGTTAGCGAAAGCACAGCACATAAAATGCAATGTCTGCTAGGTAGCCAAGTGCAAGATTCTTCACATAAGGTTTTTTTACATGAAATCATTTCCTTTCTTGACACAGGAGAGTAAATTAATATAAAATATATTACATAGATTAAAAAAGTATGAAGACTCCAGACCCTTTCCAAAATGAAGAGAGGAATCACATATAGAGAGTTTGGAGAAATATCCACAGTTCATTCTGGCTGTAACATAACCCACATTAAAGTGAACTGATACAGACAAGACCACCAAGAAAAGGAAATTTAATTTCAATATTCAGGTACGACTGATTGGTGCAGGCAGCTGAAGGAACTGCAGGTTCTGTAAAAAAGAGTTTACTCCTACAAGGGAATTTTCCCCTTCATCTGTTGAACAAACGAGGATCATTAATGCCATACATGAACAGAAAGACCTGAAGTCCCTTCTGGATTTGTGGGTCTCAGTGTATATTTGGCTGGGTGGAAAAGCAAGATCTAGGTGAACCCATGTGCTCTTTCTCATGCTGCAGTTCCCACAGAAAGGTGCAGAATACAGACAACTGGAAGACCAGAATTCTGGGGCAGACAAGCACTAGAGAGAGAATCTCAGGACCCTGAGTTCATCCTTCCTCATCCTGGGGATTTGGCTGTCGGGGCTGAGGCCTTACATGCCCACTGAAATGCAGCAAACTGTCCTGATGAACCTGATGAACAAACTGTCATATCTGTTGATATGGAAAATTTCTCTGTTCCAAACTATAAGAAAGATTTGCAAACCATCGTGATGTCCTGCTCAAGCCCAGTTGTCTCAGATCCTAATTACCCTTTAGCTTCCTGATACAACCCTTTTGTAACAAGGGGTTGCACTTATGGACCCAATCTTGCAAAGCTCTAAATGAGACAAAGGTTGAGGCTTATAACTCAGGTCAAGAACAAAAGTAGCTAGAGGGAGAAGACATGATACTCCTAGACAGCATCAAAACAACTATTTTGAAGGCATGCTATTCACAAGCATCTCCAGCTTAACCCATGCACACAAACATCTTCAAGTGCAACTATTGTCATGATATGTTTGCTGTTGTCTGAAATTTTTGGAATTAGCACAAATCCAGACTTACCTGGCCATTTGTAGATGTTTTCTCCTGAGTACAACAAGAGTCACCAGTAGCAGTCCAATCAGAAGGATACTTAGGATGGCTAACACGGAGATTACCACTACATTGGGATTCATCTCAGTGACTGTAAATACAAACAAGGACTCTTGGTTACTCAATTCAGAAGTGCTGATAGTTTTTGTTGTTGTTGTTTTTTTTTCCTCCTGAACATCATTAGTGCTATTTTTCTGAACTGATCTCATTCAACCTGGATTGTTACAGAGAGAAAAAAAATCTACCACTAGAGATAGAGTGAGGTTTTGACTAGTTATTGTTCTTACAAAATTTTTTGTGGGGAAATTAATTCACTCTGACATTTTGTAAAACATTCATATGTGCAAATTTTTTGTTTTTCCTTTTAAACTGACATTCATAACACAAAAGAAAAGGGTGAAAGAAAAATAAAAAGCAGATATTCATCATCACCATCTCCAAATGCTGTCTCCAAAGCACAGTTTGACTCTGATGTTGTTCTTTAACAATAATCAATACCTTTTCTGACCCAAAAGCAAAATAACTGGCTGATACTTTGTAATATACTTGGTTGTAGTTGGCTGAATTACTTCAGCAAATAAGTCTTAACAAAAAAATCTCTGTTTTAAATAAGAGCTGGAATCAACTCTCAATAACAAAACCTTGATTTATTTTTCTTCAATATTACATGCTTACCAACTGTACTATGAGACCAGATATCTTGTTCTGCTCATTATATAAGAAACCCTCTCTACTTTACTTGCTCAGAATAACTTTACATGCATAGTTGTATAAAGAAGCATTTTTCAGATTAAATATCATGGATATTTTTAAGCTGAGTATCAGACACTGAAGTCCACCATGAAGTGGTATATGTTGTATAGGACTACCAACTAAAGCTACATAACTTCCTCACTAAGCAGAGGTGAGACTGGTCATTCTGAAGGGGAGATTTTAAAGAGAAGTGCAATGTTCTGGGCAGTTCAACACTGATATTCTTTACTCAGAGTTAGTACAGAGCCAAGCTTTATGACATGCCTGGAGAGCCTCCATTTCTTCAGGGTGTGGCTACTCAAGATCCTGCAGTGGCCCTTCTCCTTCTCTCTCACCCTATCTCCACTTCCTCACTGAAAACAGAAAGCTATTGTTTGTCTTAGCAGCTGATAAAAGTGATTTTCCTCTTGTTTGGGCTTGGCTGAGAAGACATTTTTCTCTCTAAATGTCATCAAGCAGTACCCTCGTTCAGCCTTGACACCAGAAATTAGGTGCCTGACTTCAAAAACCCAGTGGAGAACTGAGCCTTCAGTTTATATTTTTCCAAGTCAACCTCCTCAGCGGGGATTTTTCCAAGAACTTCCTAACGTTGCTACTTCCCCATCCCATCCACATCTGCCAGCCTTGGGGCCAGCATTACCAAATGCAGCTTTAGAAAGCAAGGAGAAACAGATGTCATAGCTGGAGGAGGAAGAAGAAAGCAGGGAAGTGCTGCTTACCGCATCATATTTGAGAAGTCATGGCAATC
>JAOXNG010000001.1:70277602-70291357 GCA_028566535.1 Scolopax minor | reverse complement strand
TTTAGTATAAAATCTTTAAATTAATGGTTTTGGTTGGTTGGTTGGGGTTTTTTTGTTGTTTATTTTTTTTTTTTTTTTTTTTTTTTTTAATTTCTAGAATTCCAGGCTATCCCTACACAAGGATTCCTTACAATTTAATGTCACAGCTGGTATCAATCTTACACACCAATAATTATTTCCTCCTATAGCTAAACACTGATGTCAGACTTTCGCTGCTAATGCTCACACAAGCTGGTTGGCTTTAGGTGTCTGTCAACAAACTTCCAGGACGTGTGAAACGAGACTAAAGGGCCAGGGCGTATGTGACTGCCTTCCTTAGCACCATGTTCCACTGAGAGCCCAGTGGCACGAGGGAGGCTGTAGGAATTTACATCCTACAGGTTGCTGACCTGGCCTGAAGTGACAGCTGAAAGCATCCATGGGACCAGCAGACTTGATGGTACTTGACACCAAGAGTCGGTCGTTCTTAGTCTTTTTGCTGCTCCAAAGCTAAAAGCATTCTCGTCGTAAAAGCAAATGGTGGTGGTCTAAAGTGCCCTGCCTTATGATGGCTTTAAATCCAGCTGTTTACAGCAGGTGGCATTAAAAACTCATTAGTCACCACAGCAACACTGGCAGTACCACAATCTCTCCTCGCATTAAAACAACAACCTGCAACTGTTCTTGCCTGAGAGAACAAATGCTGTTTATGACAAGCCTCTGGGATCCCCTAAATCTCCCCTATTCTCCTGGGGACATCTGAGCAGTTTTGTGGGGGAGAGCTGTAGATCATCTGCTCTCTTGTAATACCTTTTTCATCCCAGGTACTGCAGTTCAGAAAAGCCCCAGCCTCCCTGTCGATTCCACATGAGCTGTGGGATCCTGCATCAGGCAATTGGTTTCGCTGCTCTGGGCTTTCTACAAGGTGTGTTCCCAAACTCCCAGACGATCCTTCTGCTTCATTGAAAAAAAATCTAGCTCTTATTCCAGGTGCAGAGGTTAACTTTCCAGCTCTACACAGAAGAACTGACAGATGGTGTGCTGTCAAGACGACGACAAAGCCTTCATTTTAGTATTTTAAAATTTAGGGCTTTTGGGGGGGCTTTTTTTTGATTGTTTTAATTCCTGGCAACCTGTGCAGGGAACGTAACGTTGTTCAGAATGATGCAGAAAGGGACCAAGCGCTCCATGAAACCACCTGTTCCCTCTCTGGAAAGAAAGAGGCTGAGGGTGATAAAGAACTCTGGAGTCCCCTGGTAACTTGAAAGAGTGAAAAGGCAGCACCTACTGGGGACAAACACATCAAACCTGCAGATGTGGAAAACTGGCATGCCACTTTCTCCCAAGTTAGCAACCCCTGGACAAAAACTGAAAAGATTGCAAGAAATAAGGCAAATCGTGCAAGTGACACGGCTATTGGCACAAGAGCAGAGGATTGGGACATGGCTGTGATTTGAATTATTTGAGCCCCCTACGCTGGGCCTGCTCAAACAAAATCTCTTTCAAAGTACCAGGTGCAAAGTCTTGAGCCTTTGGGAAAAAGGCACGAAGGCAACACTTCCCAAGTGATAAATGCTGTTAGAAAACACAGAAGTAAATCAACACAGACAGTGCCACAGTAAATGCAATCATCTAGAGGCACAAACAGGAGAGCATTGAATAGGGAGCTGATTTTCCCTCTGTAGCAGTATTCATCAGGCTGGTGTTACACTTTCAGTTTTCTCATAATTTGGTAAAGACAGTAATAATTAGAGAGGCAGAGTGGGGAAAAAATATGTAACATGAGAAAACGCCTTGCAGTAAGAGCACCTGAAGAATCCAATGGAAGGAATTTACTTGCAGAAAAGAGTAAAACTAAATTCTGTATAGAAAGGGAAAAAAAGCTTCGTGTCTTTTCAATCAATAAGAGAAAAACGTAACAATTAATATGGACTGGGTATTAAACCAAGAAAATTTCAAATCAAAAATTATAAACCTTTGACAATATGAGGAAGTAAGCATTGGTACACTTTTCCAGTTGGATATTTTCTTGATATTTTCACTTAAGACCAGGTGACCTTTTTGAAGAGAGGTTTTGCCAGTCATAAATGGATGACATTATCTAAGAGATTTATCCATTTCTGATTTTGTCTACATCTACATTGTCTAGTTAAGAAGTTGATTTATAGCAGTAACAATCTTTACTTTCCCCATACAGAGAGATCCAGACTGATCCTGATGATGGGTTGTATTTTAGAATCTTAATCTCCCTCATTTCTGCTGCAAGTTTCTGGAAACAAGATATTGAAGTGCAAGGGTCCCACTGGAACCCTTTCCACTCTAAAACACTGAACCTGGTACCCTAATCAGTTGGAAAAGACATTTCTCCCTTCATACAGCAACCAACCAGCTGGAAAATTGCTTCCTTATAGTGCTACAGGAAAGCTGATTGATGACAAAGGACAATGAATATCACTGGAGTCCCTTCACAGGGCTCTGGTGGGTGCTGTGAGTTTCTGATACGCTGGAGAAGTGCCAGAGTTTGTCAGTCGCGTAGTTTGGGATCAGATATCTCAGGGTGGGAGGGTTTCTGATGGCTTCGGTGGAGCTCAGACTTAACCCACTGATAATTTTTCTGTTGTAGCTGTGTCAAGCACAGGCACTATGTTAATTCATCATTGCAAATGGGTCTTATTCCATCCCTTCCTTAGTTAGTTACATTTTTTTAGCCTCTCACCTAAAAGAAAATCTGGGTTTAGGCTAGTATCTGCTTTGGATGGAGTGGCTGGGACCTTGCAGGCTGATTTTCCTAGTAATTTGATTTCTACAGCTGGAAAAGAAGAGCGAGTCATGTTTTATTTCCTCTCACAATGCATCTGAATTATTTACTGCTTTCGGTCACCTTCTGCAAGGTGAACAAAACAGTGGTGCATAAAAACAATGATTCAATAGGGAACTTTGACTTTAACCAGCCTGGGTGCCAGAAACGTGTGGCAGGACACTACCAGGAGATCTGATATGTTGTGTTCCTCTTCACTCACCTTTTTGACACATTGAAGGTTTGAACCCAAAGCATCTCACAAGAGACAATGGAGTGTGTTAAATGTAGAGGTGGACCCAACTGCAAGCAAAAATCATCCAGCAGAAAAGGCAAAGCTGGAGGACGAGAACAATATGCTACAGAATGTGCTACCTGCCCCTCTGCCCAAGAGTGCAGAACTCTACTCCATTTTATCTAAGGTGCAGTTGTGGTCTGACCTGTGGATCGCTGGGAGGGGTAAAAACGAGGGGAAAGTATTTGGAAACATTGCAAACATACAGAAAAATTTTTCATAATATTAGCAAACCTAAGAATTCAGATTACTACCCACCCACTGGCCCTCACTGGAGCCCCGTATTCAGCTGACAAAGGACTGGAACAAAGAAATCAAACACTGTGCTTTGCACAGGAAAAATTATACATGTTAATTTAAAACAGTCCTCAGAGCTTTCTTTAAAAGAAAAGAAGACAAAGCCTAGCTGTTAAATACCCTAACTTGCAAGTACCCGCAGGTGAAACACAACATCCAAGTGAGATTTTTCCCTCAGCTCCTGGGAGTATTCCCACAATCTTTTCAGGCAGCTGCTTACCTGTTATGAAGCTGATGGTGGAGCTGTCACAGCAGCTCAGCTCTGGGTCCCCCCAGGTCACCATGGTGACCCGGAAATTGTAATACCACGCAGGCAGCAGGTTAGCTATTCTCTGTAAAAATGACAAAAGACAAAGAGCAGCTCAGGAGAAATGTCAGCAGCATGAGATGTGTCTTACAAATCACAACAGCATTTATAAAACTAGTGCCCACATATCGGGCTGTTTTACTGAGCTCTCACTCCTTGTTCCAGTGGAATTCTCTGCAGTTTGGAGTTTGAAATTTATTCAAAACTCTGTGCAGTGGGAACGAACGTGGCTGTGACAGCTCTGGTGGTTACCCACAGGCACATGGTCCCAGGTCCTACCCACCACAAGGAACCCCACATTGGTTTCCAGGGCAGTGAGAACTGTTCCCCTCAGAGCAATCTTCCATCGCACAATTCTACTTTGATGAAAGCAGAATATTTAATTGGAAAATGCAGACTTTTCTGTTTTGATTAAATAGGTTTTGAGAATAAATTAGAAAGTGGTTTTGGCCCAGATATTGTCACTTCAAAAGACTTATTTTTTCCAATTTCAGAACTGTATTTCACTCTCTATTATCACTTATTATAAATGAAATATGGATGAAATAGAAATAAATTATGAGACATAAATTGTACCTATAAATACAAATGAGATATAAATTAAGTATAACATTCTATGTTTTATATGTAACACTGAAGTTAAAATTCAAATAATTCCATTGACAGCACAAAACATTTAAAATATTTAATGTTTAAATGAAAAGCCTCATGTTATTTTAAAAATTAAAAATAAAAGGAAATCATAAATAGTGAAATCTTTTTTACAAATTAGAAATTGGTATTTTTACAGATCTCTGCTGTTTGCAGTGGCCTTTTCTTTTCCAGAAATTACAAGGCAATCCAAATATAGGGTTTGTGGACTATTCTCTTATGCTTTTTAGAAAAAGCTTATCCAATTAACACTAAGACATTGAAGCTGCTTGGACTTCTGAAATGACCCTTGTGCAATATTGACAATACCGGCATAGTTTTGAGAGTTTTAAAATAAGATGCAGACTACAAAATGAACAAAGCAACTAAGCAGAGTGAAAGAGCAAATTCAGCTCCAAAAATTCTCAACAAGTGATAACCCTTCAGGGTATAATTTTTGGTCTAAGCTATGAGATAGCTTGACTTTTGATTCTCCTGCCTCTACACTGTTGCTCCAGAATGCAGCACTCAGAGATGTCACTAGATCATTGGAAAATTTGTTGAACAAGGTAGTATTCTGGAGCACCGCTAGCAAACCCAAACAAAAATTCAGCAATACCTATCTGTATGCTAAATGTCATGACAGAAGAACAGGGAGACACTCTTCTTCTAATTCAGGTTTACCCTTTAAAATTATTCTCTAAGAAAAGCTCACTTTAGCTGTCATATAGCACTGTTGTATATCAGACTGAAATTCAGACAAAGGAATTCCAACTTGAACAGGATTTGCAACAGTAAGTGACAATATCATCTCATTTTCTAATGGACCACGTTAACTCTGGAAGATGGAATCATTTCTAAGATGACTCGGATCCCTCAGGTTTTAATCTAATCGTGCTGAGTCATGATTACAAGATATTAATTACTCATTTGGTAAGTTATTTTTGTTTTTAATTTCCCTGGAGACTTATGTGCTAGATTTACAGTCACGTAGCCAATTACAGTTAAGACGCTGTAGCCAAAATGGCTCCACAAATGGTATTATGCAAATCAATTACAGTAAATCACTATGGCTCTCACAAGCAGCAAAAGTTATTGCTATCCTTTTTGCATACTCATAAGCTTCTAAATAACTAATTTCAGCTAAAATTGCTTGCTGTCTTGCCCTATGGCAAAGTCTGAATAAAATCTGTTCACATCTAGGAATACATGGAAAGGAAGAGGAAAATTTCACTTTATTTCTGTTGAATACCCAATCTTGCGTGTGTGTGCTCTTCTAGAGACCAAGTCTCCACCTAGCTGAAATCCTGGCATAAGTCTTTGTAACTTCAGAAACACAATGGCTATTTTCACAAGAGCATTTCTGCAGCTAGGCCTTCCAGATGGCACACTGCAAGACCAGCCCGCAAGCTCCAAATCCATATTATCAATATTAATTATGTAGATAAGGCTTTGGACTACTCCCCCGGAGGAGATGATGTAGTTTTTCAAAGCCTTGACTAACAAACTGACCCACAAACTGAAGCTGCCTCTGGACTTGCTGAACATACCCATTTGTCAACAAAGAGAAGACTCATCACTGCTTAAAATTTAGCATGGTTCAGCTGCCATCCCCTTACTTTAGAATAGAAAATGCCTCTAGCATCCTGGACGTTTTCTCTGCTTTGCCTGGAAAAATGTGCCAAGCTTTAAGGCATATACACATATTCATGAGGGAAATGCTGGGCAAAGAAAGGTCACAAGATGCCAGGGCCACACAGACATGGGAAAGCAATAGCCAGGAATGGTCACTTTACCACGGAAGCAGTTAAAGAGATGGTTGCTGCTATTTCATAGTAGGTTGTCCACTCAGAGGTCATTGTTGATGGGTTGAAGTAAAACATTTCTACAACATATTTCCTGAACACCCCAAGGAAGGGTCTGTTCCAGCTCAAAACCACAGCAGTAGGTCCCAGAGGGTAAAGCGTCAGATCCTTTATTCCAGTAGGGACTATAAACCAGAAACCATGGTTAGTAACGTATGCATTATCAGTTACACTTTATTTTAAAACAATACCTTTCCTTAACCAAATTCTACCCATTTCTGGTTTGTTCCTGACTTTAAATCACAACAAGTTCTTTGTCACAAGCTGTGGAATACCAATTTTCAGCATTTGTTCTCCAGTTTGTTATGTCCACTTTTCCAGAGATGGCTAGAGGCTACTTGGTGTTGGCTGCTTAGCTTGAGATAAAGCACAGGGCTTGATTTTTCACAAATGGAGGGTTCAATTCTACTTTAAAAATCAGTCTGTTTAGGAGATACTTCAAGTTGCTCAAAAACAAAAGCATCAAAAGTCATAATACTTTGAAAGATAAAAGTTATGAGAAGGAACAGTTTTTATGTCTATCCCTCCTTCCCTGGGGAACCTGAAGGTTCTGTCATGTAATGCTATTCTTGCCTCACAGATGATGACACTGAGAAAGAAAAGTTAAATTATTTGAAAAATGTCACATAAGGGTCAACTTCTGCAACCTTTACGTGTCTGGAAAGCAATTATTCTTCGTGACTTAACTGAGGCTACTTAAATAAGTTCTTTGCTAACATTTGCAAGGGTTGCAGAGCCTCAGCTATTGCATGCCAGGTCAGAGCCGAGACCAGCACCCAAATTACTTCAGCTCATGTTAACACAATTGCCTTTTCCTTCATAAATCATTTACCACATCTTTGATTCGTTTTCTCTAAAGTGCTAATACTTACCCAGCGAAAGTGAGGCTTAGGATAAACATGGGGAGAACTGAAAACTTTTACAAGTGTTTTTAATCTTATTTCAGTTTCATTCATCATTCATCACTAAACCACTACTGATAATTTCACAGAACAGTTTGCTTTGAATGTTAATTTGATATTAAAATAGTAGAACTGCAATTTAATATAGGAACCGAAAACTCCTACAACTGGTTTTTTACTCCATAGAAGCATTCCCTTTATAATAAGAAACCTATGAGATATTTTGTTTAGAAACTGATTGACATTTTGAGTTTAGTAAGAACGTTTCATGGTTGTGAGGCCACACAAAAGTGGAGAAAAGGTAGGAACTTATTTACTTTGGGAATATATGATTTTAAAATCAAATGCTTTCGTATGATAGATGATAGAGATTTTAATAATAAAGTATGCAGATATATTTGCTTACTATTTATCCAGAGAGTATACCATACTCTCTTTTCAGATTTATATTCTGACCCAATTTATGAAAATTTAAAAAGAGATTGCCTAGAATGAAAGGGCCATATTCACTAGTCCACATATTTGCTTTCATTTAAGGATTCAATTCTAAACAGGTTAACTTTGCCTTTCTCTGTTTCACTTTCCTCCCTACCTCACCGAGAGGAAGCAGAATGAAAACTTCTGAAGATCTCTAGCTTTCAGTCACCTGCTCTTCCACAAAGCAGACCATTTGTTAAAAGGAAGAGCTGGGTGACTCAGGTTAAGTTTTTCCCTGCAAGTGTAACTCTATCTGATGAATCTCTTTCTCTTTGCCCATTCTCTTCTTCATACATTTTGTTAAAATGGTAACCTTAACAAATTAAATAATACTATGAAAAGATACTGAATTCTATCCTAAGTGACTATTCAGGAACCTGGTGGAATTCTGTATTACAGGCAGCAGTTCTGCTTGTTGGCCATAAAACCATATTCTTGAAAACATTACTCTCAGTCTCAGAGGGTTCTTCTTATCCTCAAATCTCAAAGCAGAGAACGTCAAGATCCACTGTTAAATTCAAGAAAATCAAAGCATGCACAAATGAAGGTGGTGATGATCATGTAGTACCACAGGAGAAAAGCCAGGTCTCCTGACTCTTAGCACTGTGGCCTTCAAACTGTGCCACATTACATCCTACATACAGCATATTTGCAACACATGTCTTAACAGCAGTCCTACAGACTTCATGAGACAGTGGGAATAAATGACATGTAGGAATCACTCACATCTCTGCATGCATCACAGACCACCTGCAGCTCAGGCTGGCTCCACTTAAATGAGGTGACTCCCACCCTAAATGACATAGATGATGAGCACTGCTAGAGATAATAATACATTCAGGTGTCTGAGGGCGAACATGGTTCTTTCCAGAGGGCCCTGGCCATAATTGCTCTCTAGTTAGGTTTAGTAATAATAACCTTTAAATATTTATATTCCACTGAAAAAGTGTTTTACCCACCTCAGAAATGGGATAGACAATGCAAGAAAAATATTCTCAATAATTCATTGAGAATGAATTATTCATTACATTTGAAATAACCAACACGACATATTTGTACTCCTTCATCAGTTCTAGGGCTTAATGAATAGACTACATCTATTTAAAAACAATCCAAACCAAAACACATAAGAAAAAGCAGATGCAGGTTTTACCAATGGAAAAGGTAACAGGATCAGAAGGTGGTCCAACCAACGGTCCTTTCCTTAAGTAAACCACAACTTGGTACTGGGCACCAGGAACAAGATTTTCAATGAGGCTGCTACTCAAATTCACCTAATGGGAGGGGGAAATTAAACAGATATGAAGTATTTACTTGGTTAATTAAAAGATTGAGACTGTACATCAAGTACTCCATTTACAAAAGTCATGATTCTGAAGACAGTGGCATCAGAAGGCAAAACTCTATTCATTACACACAAAATGGCAAAACTGTGAAAGGCTTGACAAATGATCTGACTTGGAGAATCACAATGTCAGCTGTCACACTGCAGACCCACTCTCCTCTACTGTCAAAGTTTATTGAAATATTCAGGCTACAATATTCATATTGAGGTGGTGTTATTTAGAGTACTTAGATGGTGTGTTTTTAATAAAAGCCACCTGATTCATCTGGAGCTATGTGAGCTGAAAGCAATGTTACGGGAAAGCTGCCTTCTGAATGCAACTGTTAAGTGACTGCATGGTGAAATCAGAGAGGAATTACTCTTTCACCTCTCCCACACAGCACTATGAAACCTCACGAAGGGACCTTATGATTTTTCTTTTCAGCTTGAAACATCACCATTAAAATTGCTGCTGTGGCACACCAGGTATCAGTCAGAGCAGGAGGCAGAAGGCCTGATCAGGTGATTCCTGGTCTGATTCAATAGGAAAGTCTTATCTCCTGAAGAGCCAGACAAAATGGCTTTGGGGAAAGGACTTCATGCATCCCCTCCTAGATCTGTAGGCTGATATTTCCTACTAATATTTTCTTTGCAACCTTTCCAAAGTCTGTGTCACAGCCACCTTTGCACTGGTGCTTTATTGCAATTCACATGACTTAGTCAGTGCCAGCACAGATTTGGTGAGGAAGGGAATTTGTCTTTAACAGCTGCTTTGGAAAGCTAAATCACTTTTAAATCACTCACAATGGTAGAAACTGAGAGAACTTTGCACTGAATTTTGCCCTTTTCAGTTTGTCAAGGAGAGTTCAAACCACCAGACAGTAATAATTCCAGGTGTAACAGGCTGGTAAAATTTGATTAGATCTGGTGCGAATATTTGTAATGAGAAAAAGAAATATAATTTAGCCCTTTCCTCCTACTTGCAATAAACACATTTACATTTACAGATAAATTGCTTATTCACGGATTAGCTTTAAGTACTCATTTTTAAGATTGTAGATGAATTTTGTATTATTTCCTTTAATCACATATGTGTATACTTGTTTTCTCTGGTTTATAATTGCATACTGTATTGTTTACTTCCTGATGTCATGACTGCACTTTTAATAAAAGAAAGGAAAATAACTCAAGGAGATTCCAACCTGATTCTGAAAAACAATTCTCAGATTGTCAGCTACAGCCATTTGCAAATGTTTAAGTTCATGGAGAGTCTTGGAATGAAACCCAAAGCATTTTGACAAAGATTCGTTTTAAAAAACATTTTTAAAGGATGCAGACATCCTGTATTAATTAACTTGCAGGGCTAATCACAAATTTGAGGGCGATGAAGATTTACTGGGAGTGTTAGTGGTCTCCTTTCATTCCCATGGGCAAGCTGGGCAGCACTTCAGTCCTTCACAGACTTCTTCATCACGCCCACTTAGGGTGCCAGACAGAAGTTGTGGCAGTGCTCAGAAAATGGCCTTACCAGCATCTTGGTAAGGTCACTGAGATGTGGGCTACAACATCTTTATAACGGAAGCCGCATGCCACTGATCCATCATAGCCACAGGATCTCACATGGGGTTGCACTCACTAAGAGTTTCAAGTAACAGAAAACTGTCATATCTGGGCGTTCATGATTATTAGTCATTATAAACATGTCCCATATAGCAGTCCTAAAGAATTATTGTCCATCCCAATCACAGGCAGTTTGGATTATTATTTACTTCCCAGGGCTGACATCTTTTTTGATGGATGAAAAGAAAACCCGACTTCCGATCACCTCTAAACTTCCGGAAAGTTTAGTCAGGTTCTGTATTCATACGTAGGAAATCTAAGAAAGAATTTATGCAAGTTTGATAACAGTCATGCATTTAATACAAATGTATTATAGCATATACCTAAATGTTATTATGATAAGGCACCATTTTGCCTACTGCCACTGTCCTGGTTTCTGCTGGGATAATTTTCTTTCTAGTGGCTGCTGTGTTACAGATTTGGTATGAAAGGAATGTTGAGAATATATATTGGTTTAGTTGTTGTCAGGTGATGTTTATATTAGTTGAGGATTTTTTTCATCTTCCCATAGAAGCTTGCCAACTGAATATTCCACACCATATATACATCAGTATATAAATGGCAGTTGGCCAAGGGACAGGAATCCAAAATCCCCACAAACCCCCTCAGATGGGGTGGGCAACCAGTCACCGGGTGGTGAGAGTGACTTGTCTTGTGTTGCTTTATTTTGTATATTCTTTTACCATTATCGTTGTTGTTATTATTATTGTTGTTATTTTCATTTCCCACTATTGTTCTATTAAATTCTCTTTATCTCAACCCATGAGGTAGTTTCTTTTCCCTTTCCCCTCCTTTTCTTCCTCTTCTCCCCACCCTTCTTGCAGGGGGAAAGGGGAGGATCAAGCAAGCAGCTGTATGGTCCTTGCTGCCAGCTGGGGTTAAACCACACAGCCACAAAAACGTCTCAAAGAGTACAACGTAACTCACAAGCTTGAACAGAGGAACAGAAATACAACTTTAACACTACTGTGGTTTACTCTACATTTTCAGTCGTGAATGCTGTGCTTTTCCCTCTGCTCTGCATCAGCTGTGTCCCTTTAGATTAGAGAAGGGAGCCCCCACCTCCGTGCTCTGCAGTCCTGAGCCTCTTGGGCATGACAAACCCAAACAGCAAGTTGATTGGCAATTTTTCACCCTGTGTTTGAAAAGGCTCCAGCTTCCACCACCTACCTCAGTGCAGTAGTGCTTTTCAAGCCTTTGACTTTCCTTTTGCTTCTGACAGGTCAGGGAGACCACAGACACGATGGTGCCGTTGCCGCCGCTCTCTTGTGATGCTGTCCAGGACGTCAGGGCAGTAGTGGAGCTCAGCACCGTCACAGTCACATGCTGGGGTTTCTCAGTGAGCTCTTCTATCCATTCACCTGTGGGGCCTGGGACAAGTCCCAAAAACACATTTGAACGTGCCACTCTATGCATTTGAGGCACTGGTGTTAAAACATCCTTTCACGGGATTATTGAGTGTACTCAACAATGAGGAGTACTAAATGGCAGGTGGAGATGGAGGCTGGACTCGCATCTGTCCATCTCCACGGCCATCTGGCAGCGAAGATGGCAGCCCCTGTGATGGGAACCAGCCTGTGGCCAGTGCTATTTCATCTGGAGCAGAGAAGATGATAAGAGAAACTTCACTGTTCGAAAATTCAGATTGCAGTATTCTCTATTGCTCACCAGAAACCACCCAGCAGTAAACATCCTCCAAGGGAATGGTTAAAAGCAGTGACATCCAATAATGTACAGATCATTGACAAATATTAAAGGACAAGCACACAATTTTTTTTTTTACCTCTCCACACACTAATCTACCCTCCAGGTATACTACAGCCTTGAAGTGTGAAAATTGAGTTCACACTGAAGAATCTCATTCTCCATCAAACTTTTTGAAGCACTTAGTAAAGAACACAGGCTTAAATACAGATTAAAAAAAAATTTGGAAAATAACTTCAGCTAGACTTGGTCTTGGTTCCAGATTGCATGAAAAATGTCAGCTTTTCCTATAACTTTAAGTGATGCTGGTGACAGCTCTCTCCTTGACATCCCTTTCCTCCACACAATTCTAATGAGACTTTAAATGTATTGAGAAAATAAAACAAATGCCAGAGCCAGAATTTGGTGTAAGATCAAGTTATAATATTTGACATTCCAGGCTGTCGTCTGGGTGCAAAAAAAATATTGTGTAATACAAGCCAGCAATTTGTAGGATGATTCACTGACCAAATGCTAAAAGGATGCGATAAGGCTGAAGCTGTGAGCAAAATTTATCCCTGATAGCAATCCCACACCTACTGAGGTAAAAAGAGGAATAAGATCATTAGTTTCATCTCTGGAGCCAGTGGATGTCTGTGTAGCTCTTACAATTCAGAGATTTTTTCAGCATCGACATTAAGGGAACTGATCTACCTCATGTCACGGTCCAAAGTTGTAGTCCCCACATAAAAAGCCTAATTGATTATAGTCATAAGGAGAAATGGAAAAACAACTCCACCTTAGGAGTACTTGTACACATCTCAAATTTGGCATACTACCAGAAATTTATACAAAATCTACCTAAAATACTAAGGATCTTGTGTTCGTCAGAATGAGTAAGACAACTGCCAAGAACCCTCATGGGGTTCAAAAAGGATGCAAAACTAACAGACAAACCCCAAATCCCTAAATATCCTCACGTGTTACATGTAAAATTAAAATATTTGTTACATTCCTGCAACATCTCAATCCTTTATCGCCATCCTTAATCTAGCAACCCATACACCTATACTTTGAATTAATGTTTTCTCAGGTCTCTGTCTCCAGTTAGTAGACTTCATGGAGGACACTGTATTGCATATTGCTTAATGGAAATAAGTCACAGCTTGTAAAATGGAATAATATTTGGTACTAATAGCAATGCTACATAATTTATTTGATATACTTGTATACTTACATACACTTTAATGCTTTCCATATAATGAAGCTGTCTAATAACTATTCCTAAAAAAACCAGAAGACAGTGAAATTAAACAGTAGAGACCTTTTCTCTCATGTCCTGTTTCCTCTTTTTATTTTCCAGGTCCTGTTTCTTTCAACTATAAAGTTGTTAAAAACAGAGGAGTGATAGTGGAATTCAGTTATATGCAGTCAGCATTATGACAAATTTAAGCTTAAATAGTTAATATTTGTAAACGTTACAGATTACTAAAGACAAAATTTCTGTTAGCAATGGAGTTAAGTACTTGAGTACCTTTCCTTTTACTATGAATATTTCTTCCAGCCTTAGCTACATTAG
>JAOXNG010000001.1:70195006-70208677 GCA_028566535.1 Scolopax minor | reverse complement strand
GAATCATAGAATCATATGGGATTGGAAGGGACCTCTGGAGATCATCTAGTCCAACCTCACTGCCAGAGAGGTTCTACCTAGAGCAGGTTGCACAGGAACTTGTCCAGACGGGTTTTGAATGTCTCCAGAGAAGGAGACTTCACCACCTCTCTGGGAAGGCAGGCTGCACCTTGCAGCATCAGCCCTTTTCGAGGTGAAAGCCATAAGGCGCACGCTTAATGCCAGCGGCAGCAAGTGCCACACAGCTGTGCCATGCCAAATACCAGCGTGATTAAACGATGTGGAGGAGAGCTAATTACTCCTCGCTGGGTCACTGGAGGAGGACAGCTTATATACTCATGAGGAATGCAGGGAGAGAAGGATGCGTACGTAAGAAGCCTAACAAAAACGTGCTGACATTTTGCAGACCCAAACCTGGATCCACTTGGGAAGAAGGATTTCCACCTTCCTTCCACCAACAAAATGCAATCTAGATGCAGAAGAAAAAATTATTCTCCCTCCCACCTTGACCGTATCTTTATTATACCTGCAGCAACACTTATCCTGCACATGCAGTCTCATTAGCTTCAGTAGGGCTCTTCTTACTGCGAGATCAAAGGAGCCTTTTCCTGGAGGGTTTGTGCCATTGATAATTTGGATATCTGCAGTAAATTTTATCTGTGTTACACCACAGAGATTTGAGGCAGGGGAAGATTAAAGCGATTTGCCTAAGACAACAGACGCAGTTTGAAGAAATTGAACGCAGGTTTCCACAAAGCCCAGGCTTAAAACAAAGTCGTCTCTTCACACATTAAAAGCCCCCAAATACACATTTGAAGAATTAGGATTTTGCTATCGCTATATTGAATATCTAAAGAGGAAGGATTCAGAAATAGGCTTATGTTTGTCTTTTTGACGCTTTTTTTTTTTTTTTTTACCCTTTCCTTCTTTCCCAGCGTATCTCAATTTTGACTATGAAAGGCCCAATCAAATAGGTCACGCCGGTCTTTCGCAGATGTGTCTTATCAGCGGGCAACAGCTCCAGGAGAACACTTGCCCGACTCGCTCGGCCCTGCTACAACAGACTCACAAACACTTGCCACTTTCTACTGTTATTTCAGAACAATCCAGCCCAGGAGGAGGTTCAGATGGCCATCGCCTTCCCTTGCCATCCAGCTCTGGCCACGATGACCACAGCGTGCTTACTCCTCTACAAAACACCAGTGGCCACTGCGCAGGCAGCCATCGTGGCCACGAAGGGTGGAATAAAGTGGTGCAGGGGATAAATAACGAGGTTCCTCTGGAGAGCACTTTTAGATGTGCCATTTCTTCAAAAGGTTTAAGAGAGAGAGACGGGTATGACAGCAAACGCCGGTGTGGCTTTGATAATGACATTCTGCACAGCTAGCCTGGTCTTTGGCTTGTTAAATTCAAACTTTCCTGTGGGTAAGAAATGAACATTACTTTGCTACTGTTTTCAGGGCTTTCTGCCATGTTAATCTGATTATCTATGACAGTTTCTGTCAGTTGGTTAGCAAAGATCCAATTATTCTGCTTGGCTTTTAAGTTCTCACATATTTCTGGCTATGGGCCTGATTCTGAGTTCCTCTTTGTCCTCATGCCTTCAGTGAAAATTTCAATGTTAAAAAAAAAAAGAAAAAAACAACCAACAAACCCACAGGATCAGAACTGATACGCTGGTGTTCTATACCAACTTCTTAAAAAACGGATGCATTCTTCATCCTTAGTAAGCATAAACAAAAAACTACAAAATTGACAGCTGAAGGAAAGAAATATCCCTGAACATGATCTGCCAACACTTCTGCAATTAAAATTTACAGTGCTGGTAAAGAAGGGAAGTGGGGTTTTTTTCCACTTTCCTTGAACTCTTGTTTAGATTTTGGTTTTCCTTCTATGTGGGGGAAAAAAAAAAAAAAGGGAAAAATATAGTACAGCTCTATAATTAAGTATGGCACCTTTTAAGCATAGAAATAAAAATAGAATCGTAGATCCATCTCCAAGGCATTTGACATTGGAGAACAGCATATTCAGTCTGTTATTTTCTCTCTCCCACATAGCTTTTCTCAGATACAGGTTTGCGTGGGATAGACCCATAAGACTGGAAAGCAGCAAGTGTACAGTAAGCTATAAACAGACACAACAATAGGTGTCCACACCATTACACAGTGTTCAGTGCCTAATTCTTGCATGTCACTAGCTTTTAACTGACCTCTGTTTGAGGGTCCCAAATGAATTTGCCCAAAGCCAGTTGTCAATTCCTTATGCCTTTGTCAATAAACCCAGTAATACACAGGGCTTCATGAATCCCTGATGGCAAACTCAGTACCTTTCTCATTCTAGTCTGTTCTAAATGTAAATTTTTTTCAGTGATGTCTGTAAATAGTGTGTTTTTGAGAAAGATTTTTGCTGGAAAGGACTCCCCACCATTTCCTACAGTGGTATAGCTCCACTGACAACAGCATCAGCAGGAGCTTGGCATGACAACCTCCTGTAGGTACTTAATATAATTATTTAAAGCTCTATAAAGCAAAAAAAATGCAAAGGTGGTGGAAGTTTATGCTCTTTTTATTCTTGAACTCCATGTCTCTATTACTGCTACTAATCAACATTAGTGATGCCTGCAGTAGTAGGCATTTGCCCCCTTAAAACGCTCAAAAAAAAAAAAAAAGGTGTATATTTGGCAGAGTTATATGCTTCTACATCAACACAAAATTTCATGTAGGAAGTGATGACACCCTGGCACCCACAAACGTCAGTGCCAAACACCTGAGGATTTCCTCACAAGCAACGTTTCATCAAACCACAGCTCTCGTTCAGTCCTGGCAATTCTCTGCTCCATCACCGCCTGCCATTCTCACTATCTGCAAGGTACTGGCAATGAAAGACGTACCCAAGGAAGGGTATGCTTCTTCACAGAAGGAATTCCTCTAAATGCATACTTCTGGTCTGCAACAAATGCTTGCAGATAAAAGTTTCACTATCAGCATTTGGGAGCAGACACTCCCACTTTTGGAGGGCGATATAGGATAACTGTCCCTTGGGGCCACATTATAGCTCAATCAACCACAATAGGCATGATACCATTGCCATTCATCTACAATCCCAGCACAAACTCTGCATCCCACCAACCACATCAGGGACTTAAGTCATCAGCCACCAGAATCAATTCAATAATATTTCTCTTAAACTTATAAAGTGGGTAAAAGTTTCCATCGTACCAGATGTCATACTCAGCAAGAACACCGAATCCCGAGCCAAACTCCATAGCTAAATATTAGGTGCAACATTCTGTATCATCACAACCTCCAACGTCTCACTCCATGATAATTCGTTCGTGCAGTTCCTTCCAAAATGAGCCTGACCGTGTTGGGTGTGACTTGGCAGAGAAGCTTCAAAGTCAGCAGAGTACTGCCAGGCGTTACCAGGCAAGGATCTCACCGACAGCTCCATTGCTACATGTCTTAAAAACCAGCAACGAAAGAGAAGGCAATAAGAAAAAAAAAAAAACAACAAACAAACTGCATTTTCTTCTCTAGGGAATTTTAAAGCTTGAAAAAGTCTTCTAAGTGCGAGCTTAAAGTATAATAGGAAGAGTGGGACTTGGATATTAAGATGAAAAGGTATTCTGTGCAGCTGCTGCCCTTTCACCATTACTGCTCTTCCCTGAGCCAATTATGTCTAAGAGAGTCAGGTGAAAAGCATATGTGTGTTAGGTGTGTGAAGGAGGGGTGAAAACAAGGTAATAAAATCTCACCATTTGAAAGCCTATCACTCACAAGGGTTAGGAAACAATCCTGCAAGCTCTCCCCCCTCCACCTGCCACGATATCATGCAAATCTGTGCTCTAGGGGGGTTTTATGGGGTTTTACATCACCTCAGGCTGCACAGCTGCTGCTTGAGCCAGCCTGCTGACCTCAATGAGCCAATTCCCTATATCATGAGCCACGCAGGTGTACTAGGAAACGGTTTGTTGTACTAATTCAACCCGCTGATGATCACTGGTACACAGGTTTCGTAAGAGAACCACCTTGCGTAGGTGAAAATTTGTCTATTACCTCTGTCCAACCCCATTGTAAGCGACTGTATTCTGAGAAAAGAGTGGAAACAGAATCCAGGCCACACTCCTGAGTCTGGGAGAACAGGATTATAGAAATTATTAATCCGCTGCTAGCAGCTCTCCAGAGCACTGTAGCAAATAAAAGTTTATAAGCTTATAGCACAATCAAACGAGGAGGGAATGACAGGGGGACTGCTCACTGCACATCCCAAGCCAGGTAGATTAAAAACCTAAGTCTTGCTCACTGCATTGTCCAGGGTTTTCTGAAAGGCATTCTAGAGGGAATAAAAAGAAATAAAAAAATAAAGGGCTTTTAAAACTTTAGTGGCAGCAGGGAAGCGAGTGGGAGCAGAAAGGCAAAGACAGTACACAGGTAATAGACATTTAGTGCACATCTCCCACAGAGGAGGTGCTTCTGCTAATGCCCAAGCTCTCTTCATATTTACAAGATTTGGCTGTTTATCTCTAGTAAAAATATCTAAAACTTTCACCGCTGTGTTAATTGGAAGACCTTATGGCTACCTATGGTTACCTTACGGTTAAAGTATGGAAAGGGCCAGGGTGGAGGGGAACAGGGAATAAAAAAGAAAAACACAAAACCACTCTCTGGTTTATGTCACCTTTAGGCTTTCCCAACCCTGAAGCTTGTGAAGGAAAGGAGAGTGCTCCAGTCTTCAAGAAATTTAAGATCAGCCCTCTCGGCTGCCTTTAATTTGAATCCAGCTGCAAACAGCTCTCCAGGGGACACTTGGTAGCCTGGGATCATGGGCCACCCTGATCTGCCACCTTTCCTAGCTGTCACAGGAGCACAACACACACTCAGACAGTCCACACACTTGAAATGGCCCACTCCCCTTTAAGCATAGAGCTAGACAGCCTGCAGCTGCAACAGGGAGAATAATGTGATAATTCTTTTCTATTCCCTTAGACAGATAAGAGCAGCTTAAATCACTCTTAACTTGTGTAAAGGTCTTGAAGTTCCTTAAATGAAAGGTGCAAAACAGCCTGGAAAAGTAACTGTGTTTAGGCCACCCGATAATTACCAGGGCAGTATGAAGAGAATAAGTCAAAACAGTTAATTCAAGGAGAACATGACACTATCTGCAGCTTGATCCATTATTAAATACAGTAGCATATTAGCTCAGTGCTTGTACAGCTATATTGCTGGGAGAAACCCACAGGAATACCCAGACACCTGAAAGACACGGGGGAGGAAGGAACTTTTTTCTTTGTATGATTGTTACTTTCTGTATAGGCCATTCCTTTTCTTCAGAAATCACTTACAAATGGAAGGGGAAAAAAAAAAAAACAGGCAGGTAAGATGGTATGATGTCCACATAAAATCACCTCCAGTATTAGTGGATTTACAGGCAGGAGAAGAATTTGAAATATCTGTAAATATTTCAATTTGTATTGGTGCATCAGGTATGTTTTAAAACTGAAGTTTGCTCCCTTGTACAGGGTGTTTCTCGCCAGGATGCATGGGCAGCACACAGCCATGGCACTGAAGATGCTTGGAGCTGTTGCCATAGCAACAGACTGCGGTGAGGTAATACACCTGAGATACTAATGACCTCAGCGTGGAGTCTGGATGCTCACAGATAAGTGAAATGAGATGGCTGACAAATTTCACATTTCAATGGGTCTTTTAATGAGCAGGAGAATGAACTCATAACAAAAATTTCCAGATAAAATACTTTTTTCTTTTTATCACCCCCTAGGGCATATACTCTTGTTAAAATGAAAATATAAAAAAATATAAAGAAAAGAAAAAAACCCCAAAACAATAGCCATTCATATATCTTCAGGAAAGGCAAAGCTGACACAAGCAGATTGTTTGCCTCTTTTTGTGCCTCTGCATGTACCACCACGCTTTCACATCCTGACTGAACACATTTAAGTTCATAGAGAGCTCTTATTTATTTCAGCAGGTTTTAGCTTAGAATTAGCATGAAGATCCAACTTCCCTGACAGCCCACCTACCCTGTGTCCTTCACCCCTAAGAAATTCCACCATTAGTTTTTGCCCATGGGAACACAGACTACAAGTCTATCTTTAAATTTGCAACACTGATCGACGGCGGCACGGAAGAGCAAGTCATTTTAACAAAGCACCCTACAAAAACACTGAGAATATGATTTTAAATCCTGACTGTGCCAAGCCAGTGGTTACCTTACTGATGATTTATAGGACAGAAGTTCACCCTGGGTTCCTGCTGAATTCCATAATGAAATTATAAAATGGAAGTGTTCCCTCCTCACCGATTTAGTGCCAAAGCCAGGGCAGGTGGCAGTGAGGATGGTGCCTGGCAGGACTCGCTGGGCTTCAGAAGAGCCAGGCAGCTGGGGAGTGGGTCGAGGACACCTGAGGAGATCCAACATCTGGGAAAAAGGATCCAAAAAAACTCACAGACAAGTTTGGCAGCAGGGGGTTGTCAGAAGAGGATCACTTGTAAGCAGTAGTGCCCATGCTTTGAAGAGTTGACCATGTTGACACAAGAGATTCTCTTTCTAGTCACTTTTTTTTTTTCCAATAAATTAATACCAGGCAACCAATACTTTTACTTCCCCTGTAGCTGCCCTTGAAAATGCTTTTCATCAAGATATAGAAAAAGCTCTGAGAAGTCACAAGCAGATCTTTTCTAAAATACTCTTTCAAATAAATGATTTTACAAGTTACTAAGCATTGTTAAGCTCCTTTCCAGCATCTCTTTGACAGGGGGAAGGTACCCTCTCACTACAAGGAAACTTAAATATAATTAACACAGTCAAAATCGCCAATACTGCTTCGATTTCTCAGTGAGTTTCCTTCAGTAAAACTTTCACACTTTTCACTTTGAAAAGGTCATTAACAGGTAATCCAATATTGATTAGAGGAAGCCAAGGTGGAAACCACAATTTGCACTTCAGTACCTATAGTGCAGCTGTGATGGGATTCCACTCCAAGTGCCCACTGGGAAGTAGGTGACCTACTCATTTGTTTCCAGGTTGTTATATCTGCACCTAAGGTTGTCTGTCTTCAAAAGAGAAAATACAATCATGTAGCAAAATTACTGCAAAGGGGCCCAAATATCTCACGCAGACTGGCTGCTGCTGCAAAGAAGGGGCTATTTCTTGGCTAATTGCTGTGCTAAGAGATTGCTGACCCTCTGGGCAGAGATTAAGTGAAGAGGGCTGAAGGGAACAGAGCAACAAACAGTGGACCAGTGTTTCTTAGCAATGATTTAGGATTGAATTCCCCTTGCCTCTCTCATAGACCAGGTCGTATAGCTGCTAATTTTCAGCTGCCCACTTAGACTTTATTTGAAACTCCACCAAGCTTCATTTTGGTTTTGTGCACGAGAAATCTGTCTGCGAAGCTGCAGAGAAGTACTCGTGATGCTGAGAAGTAAGTCAGTCTAAAGATAAACGCATGTGGCAGAGAAGCAGAAAAAAACCCAACCAACCCCAACTTTACAAGCGGCTTGAAAATTAAACTCTACAAAAAAAATACTAGCTAATTCTGATCACGTAAGGAGCGGCGCACAGGCTTGCCCTGCCACAGACATATTGCTTGCTCTGCAGGGAAAGGAGATTTTCAGATGAGAGAACTGGGTCAGTAGAACTAGAGTCCAGGCTTGTTACCTCAGCCCTTTAAACACAAGTCAAGCGAGTGTTTAAACCCCAGGCTCTGACCCAATAACGTGCACAGATGCCATGCTGAGACTAATCACAGATAAAAACATTTTTTGCCGCGTTTATATTCTTATTTATTCTCATTTTACCTGAATTTCTCCAGTTTGGTGCAAAAATTTAACAACCCAATTTTAGTATGTGTCACAGAATCTAAGTGTTTCCTCATGAATATTTATAAACTGTAAATTATAGTCATTTGCATTGTTCCCTTCATGCCAAAAAAAAGCAAGTGTCACATTCCTTTCACTTAACTTACTTGATATTTCTATTGATGTTGATAGGTCTACCCGGGTTTGAGAGCAAACAGGATTTGGCTTCCATCAGTATACAATTTCAGGTAAGACTATATTGATACGGCTCAATATTATAGTTTTACTCCAGAAAGACTCGTGTTGAATATAGAGAAGAACAGGATAATACAAGCTGGAACTGTCATTTACTTGTTTAAAAGTGCCCAATAATGTTTATGGTCCTTTCCTCTTAGCAGGTTGCTCCAAGATTTAATGCTCATTATTAAAAAAAAAAAAAAAAAAAAAAAAGCATATATTGGAACAATGTTATTTTGTTGCAATCCTCTACATCTTACTGACCTTCCCAAGAAGCTGAAGGCCATTTAGTGGACTGAACAAGGACAAATGGGTGCTCAACAGAAGAGCCAACTGCAACACAAAGAGAATGGGAATACTCAGTCCCTGAAGCGTGAGAGTGAAGGTCAAAGAGTCCATGAATTAATCCACAGAAAAAGGCAAGTCATAAAATTTCCTTCTGAATATTGGTTAAATTCCCATCAACATCATGGGACTGTGGTTTGAAGACACCTCATATATCAGTTGTTTCTGTTGCGGTTTTTTTTTGTTTTGTTTTTTCTTTTTAAGTACTTCATAAATCATTTCATCTGAAGCCATTTGATACCTATGCTGTGCCAACTTCTAAAGAAAATCAGAATAGAGTCCCCAGAGATGACTCTCACCTCCTTGAGGTTTCCAATGCTTCTTTGTCACAGCGAAATCAGAAATACACAGAGTATTTTGTGGCTTGAGGCATTTGGTACTTTCATTTCTGGGATGAGAGATTTATGCAAATTCGTATACAATAACAGAGAACTTTGAAGCTTCTAAGATGTGCTTTCACCGCCGAAGGGCTGATGGGAAATTCAGTACTTTCATTCAGTGCCTTCCCCTTTCCTGTGTAAAACATTCTTTTCTCCCTCGCAAAATTTTGTTTTGTGGAAAGTACTGTTAAAATCACAGCCTTAAATCATCATAATAAAGCCTGTTGTCACATCCCTGTTGGTACTGTCAGTTTAAACCTCCATTTTCTCTTGGGGTCAACTTCTGAGCACAGCATGCTGAGCACGGTGCCGTCACCTGAGGGATGATGCCCTCTGCGCCTGTGCGCTTCATATAAAATGAGATTTGCAGAAGAGGAAATTAGACAGCCAGCCCCAATGGAATTGCAATGAGATTTGAGGACCTATTTCCCGTGAACCTTAAAAAGCTGTAGCCAGGATCATGCCCTGGCATGCAGGTAAATGAGAAATGCTCTCCTGGTTGCTTCCTGCTATCCGGTGATGTGCAAACATTGCAGTCTCATAGCTCTCTCCTGACCCTGGAAGGCTAAACTATTTCACCTCTGGGCTTTTTGTTTTCTTTGGGTATTTGGATTTTTTTTTTCCCCTACCCAATTTTATTTTAAGCTGAACTGACAAACCTCTTCGCTGCTAAAATTAGCTTTAGGCAATTGGTTACTGAATTAAGCTGCTTTTCTTTAGCCTATTTCTGCTCTGTAAAGTGTTTTTTCTAGTTCATTTGCCTCTTCCCTTTCAAAAAGCACATAGATTTGTCCTTTTTTTTTTTTTTTTCCTTTTTTTCTTTTTTTGGTATGTGTAGTATTTATAATAGTACTGAGGTAACCAGGGGAAATTTATCCAGACAGAAAGACACAGAAAATTGTTTCTGTTCACTTACATGAACACCCTGTTTATGTGAAGAGAAAGAGGTAGAAAATAAGTAAAAGCAGAGTGGAGAAGATGGCTTTACCACACCAGTTGATTCTGACAGAGCCTGCTCTGCAGACCCGTACTCGTGTTGTAAACGATGGAAAAATCAGACAGACCAGAACTAGTTGGAGGAATGCACACCATCCATCTTTCAGTCTTGGAGACCATCTCCAACAGGCTTTAATCCTCTGCAATACAGCTGAGGTATCAGGGAAACCTTACCTCAAAACTATCAGGGAAACAGGAAAGCTATTGCAAAGAGCCAATATCCATATCCATGCAGTTCTTACATGGATATCCTTATCCTGATGTATATTCTCTATCCCTATTCATTCAAGACTACAGATCAAACTCCACTTCTCCTCTCCACCCTCTCTCTCTCCCTGTGCTGCTTTTCAGTGGCATCTTCCAGGGAATTTTTCGCTCCAAACCATTATATTATGGAATCATGGAGTTCTCTAAGTTGGAAGGGACATTTAAGATCATCTAGTCCAATCATCCACTTAACTCTGTTAAAAAAAATAACCATTGCTAAACCGTGTAACTAAGCACAATGTCAACCTGTCTTTTGAACACCTCCAGGGATGGTACCTCAACCCCTTCCCATGGGCAGCCCATTCCAATGCTTAATAACCCTTTCAGTCTAAAAATTTTTCCCAATATCCAATCTGAACCTTTTTTGAATATTAAATTCAAAGAAATATTAAATTCAAAAGACACGTCTTGTCTGGTAGAGGCCACCAGACTGCTTACTAAGGCTAAGAGCAGACCAGAGCAGTAGGTTAGTGACCTGCAGAAATTAATGGGAAAGAGGAAGGGAAATCCCCCGATTAAATTGAGTAATTCCGGTGGATAAAATGCAGAGCCTGTGTTCCTCTGTAACGAGGCGTTAAAGAAGGTACAAAGGGTGAGAAGATGAGAATTCAATACCTCTCTCCATCATCCAAAAGCTGAAGATGGTTGTGTTTGGATGGCAAGAAATGTACATTTGACATCATTGAGATGGTCAGAGAATCTCCTTCCTCTATGAATGAAAACCAAAATGAGAATTCCAGTAAAGAGACAGCCTTAGTCTTTGCAAGATTTTTTTAGATGAACCTCAACTGATCAAAATAGAAACACCTTAAGAGATTGAACTGTGAACTCCATTCCTAAAAAAGAGTGCTTTCAGATAATGGTGTACTTTTAACACGCTAAGTGTCTTTCTATATTCTATTAAGAAAGGCCTCGAATCTCTCAATATCTATTAGAAGTACAATCTTGTTTCCAGTGCCTGAAGAAGCAGTAGGTAATTACAAAACAGACAGAATAGCTGGAGGAAGATAAGAAAAATCATTATGTCACACAACCTTGAATTAGTTTGACTGCATACTAAAAAGCTACAGTGTAAAATGCAGTCAATGGTAATGCTCCCACCAACCTCACTTGGGAAAAAGTTTTACACAAAGATTTGCTTAATGAACACTTTGGTCATTCTAAAGCATTTATAAAGGTTACAGTAGCTATTAATGAGTTATTAATTAAGTCTAATCTTTAAAGTCTATGTATAATCACTTCTAATTTACAGCACTATAGGAGAAATTGAGTCAAAATTATGATTTTTTTTTTTCCTCCCCAAATGCTAAAGTCCCAGGCGTGGAAGATACTTTTGTATCTATTCATGCATTAGGTCTTTGTTTTGAAATTTGGAAGATGCACAAAATCTCAAGGCAAAGCCATGAAAATGACAAAGCAAAAGGTTAATTAGTCCCTTCCCTCTTTTGTAAATGTCTTAATACCTCTCCTGTCTCACCTTTTGCAGGAATTTTCTCACTAGCTATTATCACTTTTATCACTTACAATTCTATGCCTAAAATGTTTTTTGGTTTTGTTGTTGTTTTTTTTTTTAATTCAGGAAGCAGAGAGGGACCAAAACCAGTGAACTGAAAAGACAGGCTGTAGTTCTACTACTATAAAGAAGAAAACTAAACATGCTGATGTTTCATATATACACCATGAATGACCCAAGCAGTGACACAATGCAGTCCCTGACCCTGAGAGCACTCATTTCCCAACAGTAACAGTAGAATTAATCACAGGATCTTGTGATCAACACAAAGTACTTGATTCACCCCAAAAAAGCGCCCTCTGGGAAACAACCACAGCATAAGGAGTTGGCATTACTTTCAGTGGCATCCTCAGTGTGGATAGGCAAGGGGATTTTGTTTCAAGAAATATGAATTTGGAAGCTTTCTCATGCAGAATATTTAGTTAGGAATAAAGAATTTGCCATATGTTGATTCTTCCTGGCAAGTGAAAATGAGCCAGCTGCAATTATAAAAGCTGATGTCTCCTAAATTCTACCATCTTCACGTGGGGCCTTCAGCAAAATCTAGCTATTGGGTAGAAAGGGATGTACAAATAACTGAATGCAAAACTCACGTTCATCTTCCAAGCAGTCTCCAGATAACCCTGCAGTAATTTCCCCCACTATCAGGTAAATAGTAGACTCCCAGGGGGATGGAACTTATATGCAACTTGTCATGTAAGTAGAGAATAATTAATTACATTCTTATTTACAGTTTGTCTGATAAGAGCATTAAACAGCAAGCAACTAGAAGAATTCCAAGGTGCTGACATGTTTGCTCTCACCCACTCAACATGTAAACACAAGGGGAATGAAATTAACTTGGCACTGACTGACGCTATGGTCTCGCAGTGATGGGGCTTGGTGTTTGCAAAACAGGAATCAGAGATGCCTCTGTCCTGAAGCTGAAATCAAATTTTGTTGGTGCTCCACGAGGCAATAAAATGTTCTAAATACATCAGCAGCCTGAAAAGTCATGAAACTCCAATTATCTACTCTGAGGCCCTACTCAGATTATGAGATACGTTCTTGATTTTTCTGAATTTTCACAATTCAGCCAGCTTTACCAGTCCCTCGCTCTGCTTGTCTTTACAAACCTCAGTGCATATATCTGCAGTAAATCAGGAGCTTCAGACACTAACTTGACTGGCTAATTACAAAAACACTGTTTTCAGGGGAAAAAAAAAAAAAAAAAGTAAGACAAAAAAAACTTTAAAGGGAAAAAAAAGAAAAGAAGGGACATAAACCCAGCATAAAACAGTTACAATATCTGTGCCACAGTCACCTGGATCCTTTTTAAAATTTCATTCTGGTAGACCCAGGACATCTGTCATGGGTCTCTTAATACCTTGGTGACAAGGTGAAAATATAGTCACATTAAGACCTCTCTACTTGCCTGTGAAACATGTAAGCTGTTCTTATGGCTAGTAAAAATGAGGGCCTAGAATTTCAAATTGTAGTCATAAAAGTGAAATAAAAAGCAGAAAGGCAAGGAAAAAAAAAAAAAAGAGGAGGCGGCAGCTTTTATTTGAACCATGAAAAAGTAATTCCCTGGGATTAGCATACTTTATTTCCTTTGCATATTCTTTTCTGAATTAATTTCATTGCATTTTGATAGTGATCTTAACTCACGGAGGGAAAATAAGTTGGTGCCAAAAAAGTTACACTAATAGGAATAGATGGCTTTAAGGGACTGGAAAGCGGATGTAGGGCCTTTTTTATAGGTCACTACTTAATCCAGCTCCAAGGTCATTAGAGGGCAAAAAACGTTGGTGTTTTCTCATGGCAATAGATAAGCTGGTCTGTGACCTGCAGCTACAAGGCTCATCCCTAAAAACCAGAGGCTGCAACCAGCAGAGGTGAAGGTGGGACCAGCAAGGGAAGTGTTTCACTTGTATGTGCTAAGGGAAAGTCCAGCTTTCACTACTCCTGTACCTAATGAAAGTTGTGTCTGCACAGAGGTGTACTATGGTCCAGGGCAGTGGTACAAGGTACAAAGGAAATTCTTCCTTTCCACAGAAAAGAGGCTTTGGTATCAGATACCCAGTTCTTGATCTTTGATTTTAAAAAAAAAAAAAAAAAAGGGGGGGGGGTG
>JAOXNG010000001.1:70154472-70166661 GCA_028566535.1 Scolopax minor | reverse complement strand
GAAGCACTCCAATGGGGAACCCATTCTGGAGTCAAACATGGCTTTTACTGAATTAGATACTATGGTTTTGGTGATCTGACCTAAAACTCCCACCCCACACACTTCTTTTTGCATTTCAGAAATCTGAAAAACAGAGGACAAGCACAGAACAAGATAAAACGTGTCCCCACGTCGCTAAGGTGGCCCTACAGCAAGGACTGAGCGTAAGCCCTGAGCTTTGCATTTGTGTAGCTTGTTCAGTGCCAAGCAGGCACCCGAGTTCTTCACCAGCAAGTTCCCTCGACTCACGTAAGACTGAGGCTTGTGAATCCCCACCATCTTTTCCCAGAATTTATGCAAGGTCATATGTGGCCTTGTGGCATGGCTAGATGGCCAGAGCACGCTGCATTATGAGCATTTCTCATTTTTTTTCCTTTACAAACCTGTTCTAAGCATATACTTGGAAGGCATCCTATTTTTTCTTAGGCTGAGCTGCCATGGTTTCAGGGCAGATTTAAGGGACTTTGTTTCTCCCTAAACCCACCTGGCAGAATTACAGCAAAGCAGAGAATCTGGAGCAGAAGGACCTGACAGCGAGGTGCATAACAGGGTATTATGATACAGATGAAATTCCCAGAGTCCTGTCTGTGCTCACTAGATTTATTATAAAATCTGGGGGTGGATTATTTTGTGATGCACAGTATGTGGGAACATGATGAAGATATCTCAAGGTATTATAGGACACATATCCCTAGAAGACAAAAATCGTTAATATAAAATCCTCTTGCATTTTAGGAGAACTACCTACAAGCAGGACTCCACATCAAACCCCCTTTGTCAAGGGCTTCTCAGGTAGCTCACCAACTGCTTGAAGGTTGTGCTAGTGACAACTCTAGAGCTCTAGCTTTAATTTAATGACCTTATGAATTAAAGCAATCATGCTTGCTTGCAATCAGTGATTTAATGAAGTAACATCCTAATTGAACCAGCATTTATTACCATATAATACTCTACATTACTAGGGGAAAATAATTAAAAAAATAAAAAGATTTTTTTGTGTGTGTCTTCAAACTTTTGTAAGTGCTCCTGCTTATAGCTTACATGTACTTCATCTGAGGTTTACAGTAACTTCTCCCATTGCCCCTGAAAACCCCAAAGCAACACTCACTCAGATCTACCAAGTCTGGCTGGCCCAGAGGGGAAAAGCTGTAACTTACCATTTATTCTTAGCTGTGATATAAACCCAGATTTATACGAAGCTTTACAGGCCTCAGCAAGTCTGTATAAATGCAGCATGGAATGAGGTTTATAAAAACACCCAACCCAACCAATCAACCCACCCACCAAGTAGAAGTAGTCCTAATCCATGTGGTTTTTTAAAGAAAAGCTATTTTTCAGTGACAAATGTTTTTTTTTAATGAAAAAAGTATGGATCTTTCTTAAATATATTCTTACCTAGAGTCCTTTAATTTCAATGACAGGAATGGATGAAACAGTAACAAAAGCCAGTGCACAGGGTGGTTAGAGTAACGTGCACAGGTTGCCACTTATGCTTTCAAGTGCAAATTTATCTTCGCTTTCTTTTTGATAAGTACAGGCCCTGTGACTTTTAAAAGTATGTCCCACGGTCTCCCTAGCAAACAAGTTGACAGGTTTTAAGATCTGTCTTTTCATAACAAGAATGATTGACACGCTTCAGATGTATAACCTGACCAGCTTCCAGAGGCTTATTAGTATTTCAATGCAACAGAAGCAGTGAACTATACCATAAAAGGTCATTTCCCTTTAAAAAAAAAAGTCAGAAATCCATCTTTGACATTGGATCTCTTCCTCATAAATAAGTCTATGAATGATTTTGTCTGATATTTCTTTCTTTTAGCACTGTGCAGTGTTCACTGAAACAATGTATGAAGAGGAAATGGGTTGGGTTTGTATTTTGCTTGGTTTCTTGTAGTTTTTGTTTGTTTTTTTCCTTTCCAGAATGCAAATAGTAAATGTATACATAAAGGCCAATGAGATTATTTAACATTTAAACTTTTCTTTATCACCCTAGGATATTTGAATGTTGCATGACACCTGAGAAACTCAGCAAGTTCTGTGAATGGAGTTTTTACATCAAGAAAAATATTCATATATGTTTATCTTTCTTATGATCTACTAAATATTTGATCAGTGCTACCTGTTATCAGGAGCCACCTCTTTTATTCACATCGTTCTCCATCAAGTCTCCACAGATTAAAAAAATTGACATGATTTCTGGCTGTGCTTATTTTGCATTGTAGCCTGCATATTTCCTTCCAGATGTAGCTGGTTTCACCAGTTTTGTTTATGATCTGAGCAAGACAAAGACACACTCACACCAGAGAAAGAGGGAGGTTGGGAATTTCTTACTGTCTTCAGCACCTTCCCCAACTACATAAGATGACAGGGAAAAAAAACATTTAAAAAAAAATTATCAAGTGATCTTTTCTGCTTAAGAGGTACCCATCTTTCTGGATGTGATCCTGTAATCCTCAGTAATTCAAATTTGCTATATGTTGTATAACGATCCAGGCTCTCTATCCTCCAAAAAAAAAAAAAAAAAACCCAAACTGAAAGGAAAAATATCCAGAAGAAAAATCAAGTTCTGATTTGCCCCAGTCAGCCACTAACTTCAGTACCTTTCACCTCTAAAATATACTGACTTCCTCTGACCCTCAGAGGCTCTATCGATTCACAGAAATCTGAGTCATACTTACAGGAAACACTTCTCTCCCAGAAATTTACAACAGCAGCTCCAATTTTACACAGATAACATCCTTCTTTTCCTCCCTGGCATCTAAATTTTTTTTCCTCCCTCTCTGTGTCATGGGGTTACCATATCCCAATACAGATGTGCATGCCTTAACAGTATCTTTTCACTCCTGACTCCCAAACAGCCCCAATAAGCAGCCTTTTTGCATTAGTGATATTTCTTTCCTATGCAAAGATAATAATACTAGCTTCAATGCCTGTGGTTGGGAAGCAGTACGCAGAAGGCATCTTTCAAAGGAAGAAGAACATCTTTCCCCCAGCTCTTCAGGCGAGGGAGGTATATCACTCATATGCTTTACAGCATCAGAAGGCCGTGAACAGAAGCACCTCAGAGTCAAAGTTCCGCCTCAAAACCAAAGAAAAAGAAAGCTCTGTGAGGTCTGCAGTCAGATTTGTTATCTCTCCTCAGCAGAAGTTACCCATGGACGGTCAGCAGTGCAAAATTCAAATGAAGACAAACAAACCATTTCACACACTGGGCTGCAACGCCCTGTTGTTTTACCAGCTCCCTGCCTGTATCCCTGCAGCAGCAGCATCTGTGCTGTCACCCTTCTGCCCAGGGTACCTGTGGGTGGGGGTAAGCGGTCCCAACCCAGCCCGCTGGGGTACTGCTACCAGTCCCTGGCCACCTTCCCACCGCACTCTTCCTCACCCCTTTGCTCTGGGTTAAAGAAAGGACTCAGCACCTTCCCTCCAATTCATGAAAACCCCAGCCAATCAATCAGGCAACAACATGCGACTAAAGCAATCGGTCACAGCGCTTGATTAATCGTGCCAATTACTGGGTACTCAGAGTAAACAATTTCAAAAGCAAGCCGGTGTGGAAAGTGGGCCTGCAGCTATATAAGAATGGGTCAAATTGCTTGAAAACATAAATATATTCATAAAAAAAACCCCATTTCATTCACAAACAATTTACTTCCTAGGGGGTGAATTTCATTCAGAGAAAAAGAGAAAAGACAAGATTCTGCAAATATATTATTGGCACCATCAGGTGTTCTACTTTCAGCTGCAGAAATTACTGAGGAAAGCAGGTTAGCAGGATTTAGGATAATTTAACTTATTATATGAAAATAGGAAGGAAATCTGTAGGTTTATCAGGTAAGGCAATGACATCTTCTTTTGAAATTCAGGCTTTAATTTTTCAAGATCTGTGGGGTCAGAAAGTGTTAAACACAAAGGATGAAGGATTTTTCTGCTTTTCATTTTTCCCTGCCTTACACATGGGCTCATTTCAGAGTAGTTGGGAAAAATATCTAATAATAAGAAGGGAAACAAAATATATAAAAAAGTGTTACAACTTCCCTACAGAATTTCCCTTCCATTTTTCAGACCCACTACACACCTACTCATAAAGTCTCAATTAAAAATACTCTGCTTTCTTTTTTCTTGATCATCTCTTGAGAAACACATGCAGTCTATCCAGTTTACATAAATTAGCACATTAATATGTCAAATACATCAATTATGAACTTAACACACTCTCAGACTAATGGGATTTGCATTATTGACTTCAGCAGACATAGGATGCTTCACTTATTTTTTTGGAAAGTAATTTAATAGAGATTGATACGATGAGTCAGCAAACTGTTTTTCTAACTTGACTTTCACCTCTAGGCATACTTCTTCACAGTTCAAATAGCATATTTTCATACTCAGCATATTTTCATACTCAGCTCTTTCCAGGACCATGTTTTGCTGTCCCTACCCTGACATCTTCAACAACCCCTTAAAGCAGAAGAAAGCGAGCAGACCTGAGCAGGTCAGGCAGGTAGTCACACTGTCTAAATGAATTAGGAGAAGCAGAGCCCTTACTTGCTGCCTTCAGCTGAAATCTGCGCCAACACCTCTTTCTCCAACAGAGGAGCTGAAGTCTCAGGTGGGATGAGCATGAGTCTCCTGAGCACATCTGCAAACTTCTTGCCCCTTGGTCTGCCCATATGGGCATTCACTCTCCACCCAACCCCACCAGGAGGACAGGAGGCAGCTTCTCATACACCACTGACTGTTGAAGAACACCAAGGGGAAGACTTCACAGATGACATCTCTGCCTGGGTTGTTAGTTGCTTCACCATACCGCCATATTCACCAAAACCAATATGTATTTTCAATCAACTTATTTCACTGATGCTGGAGGAAGGCAGAAGATGAGAAATCATTGCAGTGACACTGACCCGGGTTTCTATCTCAGCCATCCCCATCTAACCAAGTCCTCCCTCTGTGAAGAATACCGGTGTCCTTACCCAGTCTCGGCAGTAGCACACCAAAAGCTATACCTACCCAATGCTCAAGGTTGGATAACTTGTCTGAGGATGCATATTGCCCAAATCAAATGCAGGTATCCAGTTAGTAAATTATGGAGTTTTATTCATTATGGAGTTCTAGACTGCCTAGGAACTGTCAGTCTCCAAGGGGGCTGGCAGGAGGGGGAAAAAAAAAAAAAAACCAACACCCTAAAAAATCCAGCACTGCTAGCACTCTGCAGAAGAGTCTCTGCATTAACTTAGCCAAGGTTATCAAATCCATGACAAATACGGGGTTCACTTTCTTATGCTTCCAGACAACCCACAAATCTCAAAGTGCCAAGCAAACTAAATTGCTATGAAATTAGAGTCATACGAAACTACACGCAACAATAAAACCCAGAACAATCTTCATTTCCATGGCATTTCTGTCATAATTAAAAATATTCATAGAGCTTTACAAAGCATGAAATTACCTCGACATTTCCATAGCATGGAGCCGAAGCTTGTCGTCAGCTCGGGGTAAAACCCTGGAGCCCCGGGGAGGCTACACGTTACACATCAAACAAGTTCAAGTACACGCCAAACGCCTTGTAAAAACCAGACACAAAGGCAGACACAAAATGGCGGAAGTGGTCCCATGCTTTTGGACAAGACAGCTCTGACATTTTCTGTCAGCTTAGGAAACCCACACAAAGCGGGAGGTAGATCAAGAGTGTAGAAAACATCAAAATGACATTATGGGGACTTTGACAGAGGTAACGTGTGTACAAGCATAACAGCTTCGGCTGCAATAATTTAACGTGGAGCTTTACACGGGCTGGGCCTGGAAACGGAAGTAGGCTGATAGCTGACATGACCCAAATACATGCACAGGCCTAAAAAACCACAGAAAACAAAGGCACTTTGGTACAATAAGACTCAGTGTAATTGGACGCAACTCATAAAGGGTGATCCTCGTGAGATGTGATACAACTTGCGTCTTCTGTTCAGCAAAGGAAGTGAAAATGTGAAATTCCCCACTTGAAATGTGAGAAGTGCCATGACTGCTTTCTGAGGACGGCTTACACCATTAGAGCCTCAAGCTGCTGGAACAAACATTTACTCACGTCAATGGAATAGTGTATTAGAGAAAATACCATTTTTTCAGTGTAAAAGGCTTAAGAATTCTGTCCATGGAATTCATGAGGCAAGTCTGAAAATAGTTCATGTATGTGTCAAGAGTACTTTAGCTTTGGAGTTCACACTCATTTTCAACCTATCCTGTCTTGGGCAACCCAACGTGCCCCTTCTTCAAGGCTCATTAGATATTTGCTCCCAGGAGTTTCATTCAGGTCTGCTTCTAACACCAGGAGCTCATTGACCCTGGACAGCTTGAAATTAAGAGGACTCCATGATTTCAATGGCGTATATAAGAGTACAGATACATCCTGGGGTTCAGACTGGTGAGACACAACTTTCAGTTGGGCTTGTTGCAAATGTTTGACCAGGAAAGCCCTTGTGAAGGGAAATTTAAAAGTCCTCTTCAGTTTCTGTCCCATCACTGAACGAAACAAGCAATGTTCCAATATCAAGGTGGATTTGAATGCATTGCCATAAAGTAATTACATTTGACAGAGATGAGAAATGGGATCCTGTTATATATGGCAACACACTTTATTACAAAAATTTGACTGTGCCAGAAAGAAAACATATTAAGGTCAACTGAAATTCCTTTGGAAAAGAAGATGAAAATAAAAAGACAGACAGTACCCAGATGAAAAAAAACAACCACAAAACAGAAAATGTAGGTTTTCAGGATAATTTTCAGTGCACTTTAAGACTCAGAAACTTATCTGCAAGTTTTCTGGCTATCATCCTCTTGGCACTGATCCATCTAACCTGAATCAAGGTATTTCATCATTTTAAGGTGCAATATTGATTCAACTTGTCAGCACAAAAAGAATCAGAAAGGAGAAGTTCATTACTGTGCTGGCAACCAGTTCATTGTTGCAACAAAAGGAAAAAAAGTGCCTGACTGTAGCCGCAAAGGCTCAACTGAGCTTGAAAACACCCTTTTTCTTCCAAGAGTCTCAGAAGCAGAGTCAAGATTGAAAAAACCCAAGGTAGTTGTGTTCTTTTCACTGAAACAGAATTAATAATATTGTCAAATATTTTCAAGAAAGCAGATTGAATAGGACTGAGAGTGAATAGGAAACTTACTGCTAAGATCATTATCCATGTAGAATACACACAGGTGGACATTTAATTTGATGCTTAGTATTAAAAGTCCTCATCCAAAAAATGTGATCAAGCAGGAGTCTGGCAGATAGCCTGAGGAGCAGGCAAACCCTCGACTGGGAGCAACACATTCAAGCCCTCCAGGTTCCAAATGAGACACAGGCACTGCCATAGCCTGGTGTGGTACCAGGTAGAAGCACAGCAGTTTGAGGTCTTGAGACCAATCATCATCAGCTTGTGAAATAATTGCCTTTGTCCCTCCTCCCCATATACAGTGCTGTAGGAATCCAGTACACATACCTTAAATATCCTCTTTTGCCAAACTGTCTGTTTTTCATTACCAGTACATTACCTGGACAGAGCTGTGCAAATATTCCTGTCTGTTATGGATTCTGTGTTTTCTACCCGTTTACACCCCTGCTGTAGCCTTATTTTTATTCCCTCTTCTTTAAGTAAACTGACCTACTTAATCATTTTATTCTGCAGCTCCATTGAGTACCACTTATTGGTGTCTGTTAATGTCAAAACATCCTGCAACTTTTTTTATTTTTCTGCACTTTCTCTGCATTTGTAAAGCAAAATAAAATCATCAAATGAGAACAGCATCAGTAAGCAGCTATTCTTAGTGTTTTACATGCAAGTCTGTAAACTATTATGGCACTCATTTTTAGTACGAGCTCTCTAATAACCCTGAAGTATTTGAATGTTAGCATCAGTGCAATCAAATTATTTTAATTTTCAGTAAAAATGCATAAAATTAAAGCACTATCAGATTACACTTTGTTTTCATACACTTTAACCTATGCCAAGCAATATTTTGACTTTCATTTGAGTATTGCAAAGAGCTCCACCATATTAATTAAGCCTTAAAATCTCTGCCCATAACTGGAAAATAGTACTATCTCCATTAAACAGATAGGTAACCTGGAGTCAAACTGTGTCTAATGACTTGCCTGACTCAATGACAAATCCAGGAATAGAGCCAAGGAGCTCACTTTCCCAATTTCTTCTGCTTTATCACCGAAAAACATCCTCTGACTCTGGGTGAGATCGCATGAACTGCCTCAACGCGCATTGTTGGTTAGGCACATAAGCAAAATTCGCTACGTCTCCCTTCTGCTTATATATAAGACTCCATCAAGGCATATTCTAATTAATATAGGAAGATGGTCAATATAATATTTTGACATCAAAGCTCACTTCTGCTGATAGTGTATACCATTTCATTAAATGGAAAGAATTAATTATAACAGTTTATCAATGTCAAGTTGTGAACTAGAGGCTCCCAAAGCACCCAATGCATCATTGCACCTTGTTTGATCTCATTTTCCTTTGCTGACAAAGTCAAATATGAATGTGCCAATGTTTATGAACTATAAAGCTTTTCCAAATCCATGCATTATTGTCTGACTGTATTTTACTAAAGTAAAAATCAATACAAGTGCAGCACACTAAATTAGACTCGCTATAAGCAATACAGCACACAGATAATATTAGTGGTAGCCTTCTGAATACATTAGTGCCTTGCAGCAGAATTAATTAAATTGATATCAAAGATAACTCTATTGCTTAATATTCTACAGTGAGTAAGGAAAACTCTTCAATGAATTTAAGATCCCCTCAGGAACACAAATGTCATTGGAAACTAATAGCTCTAAAGCATGTCTGTGCAAACTTGGTAAGGTTTAAGAAGAGTATCATTGAACTGGTGGAACATCTCTATTAATTCCTACTGCTCAGGTTAGTCCATGGGTTGGGAAGGACATTCAGAGATGTTCCTCAGAAATCAGGAGAACGGGTCAAGGACATACACTGCACTACTTGATACAGCTGAAACAAAAATACACCAGTGTATGGATGTACAACCCATTCACCAAGCACTACAAAAAATTGACACTCACAATATAAATCCTCTCACAGCCATAGCCATAATGACCTCCAGGACCTTGTTTGTAGGTGAAAATAAAGCTAAGCATTGAGCATGATCTTCCACACCAGTGTAAACGAGCCTGAAGTCCTCTAATCCTTTATTTCCTTAGAGCAAAGTAGCAATGGAATATAGCTGGGAAAAAAGCTTAATTTTGGTTTTCCTGAAATTTTTTTTTTTTTTTTTTACTTCTCTTAGAGGCAAAAGCTTCATAGCAGCACTTGTTAATGCAACTTCTCACCCTCTCCATTTTTTTCGCCTCTGTTACTCCATAGAAGTTCTGCAGGGGCCAATAAGTGACTACTCCTGTGTGCATAGACATGCCCACTACCTTCACACTTTATTATTCTCTCTCTAGGCCTCAGTTTCAAATCTGACAAATTGCTTCATTATCCCAGGGTCCTGACCACTATGCATGGAACACCCTCACCTGGTGGAGGGAGTGGGTCCAGGGCAGGTGTGTTTGCAGGGCCCGACAGCTCAACCTCAAGATCAGGCAAAAAGAGGAAGGAAAAGGAATAAGATCCAGGGAAAAAGAAAGGCTACGTTTGATTTTATACATCCATAACTGTATGTCATGACACGGGGCAGCAGTGTGTACTAATCAGTAACAACTTCTCCTGAATATCATATTTCCAGAAATCTAGAATTACAGTTCCTTTACACTCACCATCAAGGAGCTGGTATACAACTAACATTATTCCCTGTAGTTGTCCAATGTTCCAAAATAATCCCAGGGTTTAGCCAAAATCCAACTCATTAGTTTTTATTTTCCATCTTAATATATAAGGTTTCCACCTTAATAAATAAATACAGAATAACTCTGTAAGGGAGTCTGGATGCTGAGGAACTACAGAGATAGCTGCCTGAGCTACAAAACTCTGACTAAGCTTGAAGCTGGTCGGATCCAGGGTTTGGGCTGGTCTCTGATCTTTGTCAAACATGGCAAATTTGATAAATTATGCTGGCATTTATTCCTTCACAGGCATTTATCCAAGCAAAGCTTCAAACAGGCACAATTACTCAGTGCACTGAGAGGTTACGACAGTATCTGCGTGAACACAGATTATTTTGTTAAACATCAACAACAATGTTGGGAGATGCTAAACAGACTTATTGCAATTCAGAATATTAACAAAGATATATTATTTTTGCATTACAGGATATTTGGATGTAAACTTGTGAGAAACATGTAAGTATGCCATTCTGACCGTTTTTCAGCTTTAAAAAAAATAAAATAAAATAGCAGTTCTGATTTTCCCTGCATAAAATAAATATGGTGAGCAGGACAGGAGAAGAAGGGGCGAGGAAGAGGAGAAAGGAAGGGAGCGGCAGAAGAGGACTCCCTAAATCCTAAGTATCAGGAAAAGAGTTTGAAGAGCTCAGAGAGCAGCAATGCTGTTTTTTCCCATCCCAATGAAAAAGATGATGAGAATTTTTGAAAATATTATTAAATCCCTTTTCCTTATCGTCACCCCTAACCATTGCAATTCTCTGCTCCAGATCAGCATCTCAGTGGATTCCTCCTACCTCTTTACACAAGTTCTTTTCCCTGTCACACTGAATTCTGCAGAGAGGGTTACAGGGAAACCCTCCAGCATCATCCCACTGCTGGGGTTCAAAAAAATATTGTCAGCAGACTTGAATTAATTTTTTCTGAAACAGTGCCACTCTGTGGCAATTGAAAGTATCATTTTATATAGCTGTAAGAAATTTCTTTTAACTTTTACAGCATGGTCAAGCTCAGAGAGGAACACTTATTAACTATTTCTTATCAAAACAGTGTGCTTTTCGAGCACACACAGAAAAAAAAAACAAACCAGAAGTAAATAAATCCCCCACACACACACACTTTAGTAGTAGGAAAAACAGATTATTTTTCTTCTTAGGCTACTTGTATAACAAAAAAGAGCCTCTGAATGCCACCAAGGCTAAAAACATCATTTCCACAGCAAACACAGTTAAACCTTGCACTGGTTAAGAATATAAATAAATTCCATCTTAAGGAAAATTCCAGTATATTCATACGTTTATCTAAGATTGCAAATACATCAGATATTCAGAGAAACATTTTGCTGATTTTCCAGCAGTATTAAAAAAAACAAACCACAAAGTATTTTGATCAATGAGGTACTAGAGAAACCACATTTCTCCTCTCCACAGAGAGGTAAAGTCCAACCCCACAAACAGCATACAAGTGGTGGATTTCATGCTGTTTGACATGACAGGTACCAAAATAAGTAGCCAAAGCTATAGCAGTACAACAATTTATGTAACATTTAAAAGTTGGAAACGAGAAAACCCAAGCCACTATAGAGTTTTTGAAAACACCTTGCTAATATACAGACAAGTAAAGAGAGGAATACTTGCAGATTACTCAGTTGCTTTTATGCATTTTGTCAAGGTACATAGAACTGGTAACATTTTTTAAATACAAATAGAGGAGGTGCATTAGTCTAAACATAAAACTACCCATCGAGATACTTTTATTTTTTCACATTGGAAGTTAAAAAGATATTTTTTTGCTGTGCAGGCAGAAAAATATTTTCTGGAAAACAATTGACGTTTTCAGCATAGCCTAGTATTTGACCTGCTTAAACCTAAGCATACAAGACAAAAAAAAAAAAATCAAGTCTGCCATTCAGAGACAAACGTCTTTCGGAGCACAAGGTAGGACTGAGCCATAGAGTTCGTTAAATAATAAATTCTCATTATTTCAAAAAAGTGTGAAAGGAAGCAAGTTCAGTACCACTCCTATTTACTTGTGATGCTTCAAATATAATTTTCTGCAAGATGCATCATTCAGCATAAGTACCACAGAAAACCCAAACAATACCACAATACTTCTTGGGTTGAGACACTCAGCCACATAGAAGCCATAAAACATTTCCAAATCTAGATAATGCCTAAGCCATAGATCTCCTTTTTAATAACAGAGTTAACTCAGTGGTTAACATACATTTCATAAACAAAGGAACACATCACTAACCTCAGCCCCCTCTTGGCTCACATCTCACAGTGGACAAA
>JAOXNG010000001.1:70049657-70066612 GCA_028566535.1 Scolopax minor | reverse complement strand
GGTGTGGCAGGGGCAAAGATAAAACGTGCCTTTAGGTCAGAGGCCATGCTTCCATCTTTAGACTGTGCTACTGCTATTCATAAATGTGTATTCGTTTCATATTCCAAATATGGGTGATAGTAAAGGCAGTAGTAACACTAATATAAATGTTTTCCATTTGCATTCTACTACACACTAGTGATGGCAAAGCAGGGAGGGAAATGCTCAGTCTTCAATTTTATGGACCGTGTCTCCTATCTGATTCGGAGTCCAAACAAGTTAACAGAAAAAACTGGTACTACACATACTTTTCCACTGTAGAAACATCTTCAAGAGTAATGATGACCCTAACATGGAGAAACCCTCTAAGACCTGTGTATCGCTGTGGTGGCAGAGTATGTTTTATCTTGTACATGCTGTTAAGTGCTCCCTTCTACACTGGGATCATTTCCTCTGCACAGAAAACATTCCTCATATACAAATTATAGTATAATCTGACACTGATAGAGCTGAAAAATGAATCAACTTAGCTGAAATGAATTAAAAATTGCAATGGATGCTTGCTGAATGCTAGTGAACACTGTAGGCCAGATTCTGTCCTCAGTCGGTATAATAAATGTTTGTTAATGGAGGAAAAAAAAAAAAGTGAAATGTAAAATGAGGTCCACTGGAGGAGAAAAAAAAGTAGTACTTTAACAGGAAACCATAATGAGGGAAAACACATTCTAAAAGTGGGGATACACTAGTGTAAAGTTGGAAGAACTTACTAATAAAAACGGTCCATGAAACCTGAAACTACAGAAAATAGTTTTTCATAGAAATGCATTTCCACAGTATATTTCATTATGACCTTGGGAATTGCTTATGTATATCATCTGCAGAGAAGAGAGTGAATTCACCTTTAGAGTATTTTACTGCTAGCTGGGAAATCAACAAAGTGTTCATAAACAGGAGCTACTAAATGCATTTCTGATTCCTGGAGGGAAGCATTTCTAGTGGCAGCAGCCATGACTGGCCCTATTTTCTACCTTGTCAGACTCTCGGCTAACAGTGAACCGAGAACTTTGTGCTAGGAGCTAACGACGGGTATGTGGGAAAGAAGAAACAAGATTACTCTCCTTTGCACCCGTGGTTTAGATCTGTTCCACATGGCTGTTGGTCAAAAGTCTTTTCCCATCCAAATACATCTGGAGATAAGCCAGGATACTGGAGACTCATTACAGCTTGTAGAGATAGGTTGCTGCCTACACCACATCCTAACTTCAATTTGAGCTGTTGGTTTGAGCATAGAGTGCTGTGTCCTCTCCGGGTTTGCTTGATGCAACCAGGAGGTTTAAGCAAATATGCCTCAAGTGAGAGCAGCCATACACAATGGTGGGATGAGCAGTGAGACCATGCCCAGTAGAGCTGTCTCAGCATCCTGGCTCCATCCCTAGGTCCATCATCTGCAGGATAAAGCTTTAGCCTAGCAGCACGACATTTCCTTCCAGCTTGAAGGAGGCTTTTGGAAGCCTTTGAAGCCTTATATGAGTTCTTGAAAAACATATGTGGATGGTGATCAGGGCACCACCCTGATCATGCTTAAGCCCGCCGTGAAGATAAGACCATGGTCATGGCTTTGCAGTGTAGACCCACCTTGGGTGGCATGTGGCACTGCTGTCCCTGGCATGACAGGTCGATGGGAAAAGAGGTCTACCAGCACCTTCAAGCAGGGAAAAGTCCCTTGCTGGTTTGGGAGAGTCAGGAGGGGGTGCAGTGCACAGTGGTTTTAAATTGTTTGTGTTCACTGTATTATAACAAACTCTGAGGCAATAATTACTTCCCTGAGGTAATATCAACTGCACCAACAGCATGAGAAATTTGATCTGCCGGTTTCCTGGTTTTGGCCACAGCTCATGAAATCACAACTATCAAACGCAGAGCCTGGATGAAAGAGCCATTCTCCTCTATCTACACAGCTATTTTTGGTTCTTCATAGCTTATAAATAAAATAATCTTTGAGACTGGAATTACTCAGGAGTTGTTTTTGGTTTTGTTTTGTTTTTTTTCCAACCAAACGGCTAGTGCCTTTAGAGCACTTGGGGAGGTGAGGAAGTCAAAATCACTTTTGAGTCACAACTGTGGTTTTAGAAATGTTTAAAATTGAAAATTTCTTCCTAAAAAAACAGATACACATATACAGATACACATACACTGCGAGTTTGATCCTCTCCCTGGAGAAGCATTCAGTGATTTCCATGGAGTTATGTCAACTTACAGGAGCTGGATATTTGCTCCAGGCCATTTTGCAATCACAAACAGCAGCAACATGATAAAGATCTCAGCATATTTCTGAAAGGAAGGCAAATGTCAGTGATAGGCTGTTTGCAAAAATGTCATTCATTAATAAAAAGGTCAGGAGTGACTGAAAGGGATACAAATGAAATATTTCACCTGTTTAGAGCTTCATTTTTCAGTCCCTTTAATTTTATTTATTAACACCATTTTGCTAATCTTTTCAAAGGTTTAAGGTCTGCACTTGGGAACCTCAGGTTAAAAAGAAACCTCCTTTTCAGTCTCTAAGCCTGGGTACACACTGGAAAGGTGAGGACTACTGTTGCAAGATAAGAGGAAAACTGAGATTTGAAACCAAAGATACTGACCAAAACAGCAGATATAAGTCCAGGCAGTGGCACTGGCACTATATAAAGAAGCAAGCACTGGGTAGGTAATTACAGATGGCATTTTGAAGTCATGCACACTTACTGCGTGAGCATGTAGAGACTAAAAGCATGAAGTGTGAATCCAGTCTAATCCAGAACACAGTAGCATCCTTGGACAGAAACTCCAAAGAAAATTAAGGCAAAAGAGATGTAATCTCACAGCAACAAGCATGAAATGACTGAATACTTGACTTCCTCAATCACTCCTACCTTAGGCAATGAAAATAAGCTTGTACTCCAGGGTGAGAGGAAAAATTTATGAGAATTAATTACAAAAATCAATCACAGTGTTGTATTTGTTTACACTGTGCAAGAATTTTTCAGAATCCGGAATAGTCTTTGGGTTTTTTTTAATGGTGGGGGTTTTTTTTCCCCCAAAAGATGAATAAGCAATACTTTCTTAATTAGAGTGGAAACTGTTAAGTCTGGTTTTCTGAGAAAATGAGCTGTGGCATAGAAAAGAACACAGTCCTACTTAGGGATCACAAAGTTTTCTAATCCCCTGATTGTACAGCAATAGAAATGAAGATCTACAATTCTTGCACAACACATAATCCAAGATGGAATTCAATTCTAAATGAATTACAAAACACCAGAGCTATTATACTATGCAGCTTTTTTCCCCTCTTCTACCAAACGGATGTTAGTGAAAAAGTATGAATGGATAGTACTAGAGTCAACTAATGGTGGGGATAACCCCAAAGTATTTGTACAGTTGTTCCTGTTCTCTCTCTGACCTGCTCTGCTTTATGTCAGTGTCTGCTCTAAGGGGTAGGAATTGTCTTTCTCTACTGTGGTTTATGTAGTGTCACAAACGCTGATATTGATCTCTTGCAGCAAAGGTTTCTGTTTGATCTCACCATTATAAGAGCATGTATGTTATTTTCATCAGGGCCTTTCCAGTCACTTGATTCATTAGTTTAGCACAAAGCGGGATTGTAACTGGGCAGTGAGGAGGGGGAAGTTATACGTGGAGAGTAAGATTTAGCAATTCCTATATTTCCTGTAAGACAGCCTATTTTAAGTTTGGCTTGTTATGTTTGGTCTTCCTTCAAAAAAAAAAAAAAATCACCCCAAAGCAGAAAGTAAAGGCATCTATTTTTCCTATCCACTGCTTGTAAAATCTTTATTAAATAAAGTTACCTTTTACCTTTTCCCCCTTAACTTCTACACGAATTCTGTGACATGGTAACCTTGTTCTGAGCATAAATGTCCTTCCGCTCCCACTCAGAGATAGCAAATGTCCTTAACATAATACTAAGTCTTCATTTTTCACAACAGAGTTGCTATCCCACTGGTTGCTTAAAAATTAAAATTATTGTTTTGTGTGTGGGAGCAATTTAAGCTGAGATACTGTGGGCAGTATCCTCTCAGAGATAGTCCCAAGCTGACGTTATAACCTTGTTCAGTTGATACATCTGGTGGTATATGAGCTCTCCCACAGCAGTAGCCACAGAAATGGTTTAGTTTTGGATCATGCCAGTAGCATTATGAATCCATAACGCTACCACTGTAACAGGTGAGTATTCTCCTAAGGGTTCTGACTAATTTGTCATTTGCATTCTTGTAAGGAGGAAAGTGCATAAATATGTAAATCAAAGGTATTAGTGGGAAAAAAACTCTCATCATCTGCAGGAAGCAGGAAAAAAAGTAAAAATCCCAACGGTCTTGGTCTGCATCATCTCCCTCATAGGATCAGTTGAACATTATTATTAGGTCATAGTCACTCCCAAGCTATTTGACATCTTGTATATGTGAATAGAGGTGTGAAGTTCCATAGAAAGTCTCCTGAAGAGATGTTAAGAGAGACTAAGGATAGGGTTTGATTTCAGAAATCATAATTCAACATGCCTGCTTGTTTGTATTTACATGGGAATGAAGAGTCTATGCTCCTTATGTCCAGCCAGGGCTCTACGAAGTTGGTTAGTCAGTCACCTAGTGCCACCTGACATGCCCTGCCTGAGACGGCACCTACCAAAGACCCATGCTCTTCTAAATGGCAGCCAGATCCACATAAAATACTTCAGGGGATTTCAAATGTCACTTAATACCTGCATTCAGCCAACTGAATGGAGCCCTAAGTGTCTCTTCTGCTCCTTAAGCAGAGAGTCAAGCAGCAAGCACAGCCCAGAAAATAAATGGCACTGATCGCCAAAGAACTGAGTGAACAGCACGGGTTCTCCCAATCAAAACATTTTCCAAGGTAGAAATTTCTTCGAGGTGAATTAATTGCCTCCCTGTAATTGCCTCAAAGTATAGTGGAAACACTGTATCTCTGTGCCCTTCTCTTAACCTGTCTTCCTACACTTTTAGATCTTTGACACAGAGAAGTAACATTTGAAGTTGTGGGGGCAGAGAGAGTCCAGCTGAAGAAAACAATTCAATATCCTGGGATGTTGAATCGTGACAACTGACCAACGTATTTGCCTCTCCATTCCTGTCCTTGGTTCTCATTGCTTGTCTCAGATGTCATCGGAGGCTGTATTTAAGTAGCAAAGACATTTTGGATATTATTCAGGAAGAACAGCATCATTATTCTAGTGCTTTGTAGCTCACAAACGCCTCAGAACCTACAGGCGTGGTTGTTTGCTGAGCAACAGGTCCCCGGTGTTTAATCTCCCAAGTAAATATGTGACTCATTCATTCTACAACAGTGTGGGACCATAAATATCAGACGTTTAATCGCTCAACAGAAGGCCATGTTCATGTGTGATTGATGAATGCAAGTCTCTAGATAGTAAACACTTGGGCCTAAAGCAACCCAAGCCTGCAACCAAGAATAAAAGCTTTGCTGTTTTGTAGAATTTCACGTTACAAGGTAGACCTTGTAGTCAGTAGATCAAGAGTAGTCCCTGCTGAGAATTATGCTATCTAACTTTAATAACAAAAATATATAACAACTATTAACTCAGTTTTGTTGTTTTTCCTGTCTTAGTATCCTTTTAAGGCCAAAAAATATGTTCATTGTGTTATGAACTGTTTCCAGTCAAAATATGCTTGACAGATTCTAATTAATACATTCAAAGGGACAGTTTTAGTACAGTTTCCCACAGACACTTCTGTAGCAATTGTGTGTCAGGGGGGCAATAAAACCTCAGGGAGGTTTTGCACTATAATAACACTTGGCTGTTTATCTGGGCTCAAGGTTACTTGGGTGCTACATATTCCTTCCTGGTGGAGGAGAATGATTTTAAGAAGGAAAATAGCAAGCATCATTCAGCTAGGAGCCTGCTAGAGACTTTTTAGCAAAACTAGTTCAGTTGTCTTTGCCCTAAAAAAGCTAGAAAGAGCTCAGGGACACAGACATGCTCCTTTGCAAGTAGTTTCCTCTTCAACTATTTGTTGCTGTGGTGCAAGTCAAATACAGCATAGAGATACCATTTCAGAAGTACCACTAGGGACTCCAACGTTGCAGGTCCATTGACAACTACACTTAAAGCAACATTAAAATCCTGCTAGTTCACAAATTAACGGTAACTCTGGAAACCAAATTCTAACACAATAGCTCTTCGGGGGACAATCTGGAGGAGGAAAAGAACTTTCATTTGGCTTTGACAACCTCACTTGTTTTCTTGGCCCCTTTCTTGCTATCAGCCACTTTGAACCTGGCACTTGCAGAGTGCACTCACACTGTAGTACACGTCTTGGGATACATGGCACATTTCAAACTTTTAATCACAGCCACTGATCATTGTTCTTCATTACCTAATTTAGTTCTGCAAACAAGACAATTAAAATGTCAAGCTTCATCAGTCACTCTGATTTCTCCAGAGCAGCCTCACACTTGGCTACAGCCTTGACTGGAACACCTCCCTACAGGCACTGCTCTTTCCTCGCCCTAGTCAGATACCAGGACCAATCTTCAGAAGCAGAAACTCTCTAGACTGAAAGAATTGATTAGTTGGATGCCATCCCCAATGACATCCAGAGGGTGCAATAAAAATAGGAGTAGCTTTTAGAGCAAACCTGCAGGCTCTGCTTCTCAAGAAGATAAAGCTCTCTACTGTAGGTGCTGCCAGTCCTCCATCCCTACTAGTACCAGCTAGTCACAGCTTCTCCCTGTGACGAATTTCCTGCAGTGCAACAACTTCTCAAGCTTCAGTTTCTAACTAGAATATGTACTTTGATGAGAGCTGAAGCCGATGGCAGGAGAAGCAACAACAAGCAAGACTGGCAGAGTTCAACCTCTTCAAAGCTTCCTACGTTTGAAGAGAAAAAAGCCACTTGTGCCTTAGTGCTTGGGTTCCAGAGAAAGCGTTGAATGGCTACGTTAGACAGATCTAGGGTCCAACAGGAAAACTGCCATAATAAAATTATACAACTCAATAACTCATCATCATTCCTAACTAATGAACTCTAGACTGCTTCAGTTGTACCTTTAACTAAAAATTGAGCTTTGAAAAATTCAGAGGGCACTACAGAAAAATTAGAGTTCACACTGGGATCTACACAGTGTGGGATAAAAATTAAGTACAGACGAGAAGAGAGAACATGTAATTATGAAGGGAAAGGCGAAATCTAGTCACTTTTTCCTGTTTCTCTAGTGCTACAGTGGCAGAACATCACTCTCTGCAAAAAATAACAGCTGGTAGCTGTAGCTTAAAGTAAAATAAGAGGAAATAATATTCCAAACAGCAGCTGTTTAACCTGTACATTGTACATCCAGAAAAGATCAGAGCATAATTTTCATTGACAAAATGTTAAAACAGTTTATGGTCTTCAGTAAATATCTCTAATTATAGGTGGTAGGATATCAGAGGGCTTTATGAAAGCATCATGGTTTAGACATTTAGAGGAGCACTGCCAGGCCTGAGGTTTGTTTTATCAGGGATATAAATGTTGGGCTCACACTACCAGGAATGTCTAAACCATGACTAACCAGAAGGATCCGAGTCCACAGCATGAAAAATAACCCTGAGGTCTCCATTGGTGGGCAGTCAGGAATGTTAAGCACTAGAAGACAGTAATCAAGCATGTCAGAATTTACAAGATCAAGACAAGATTTACTCCCAACTTGACTCCTAAAAAGACTGGATAGTATATGCATCCTAATTTGCAAAGGTCTTTGAGCATACTTCACCTAGAAATCAAACTGACCATCTTCTGGCAGCACACTTTCATGGAATACTGTCTTCCAAGTTGAGATGATAGCACCTCGTGAACCTCACCAGTTGTTATACCTCCACCCCTAATTCTCCCCAAAATCCTTGTTCAGTTAAAAAACACTAACAGTAGGAGATATTTTTTGCAATGCTTTCTTTTTACATTCAAGTCAAGCCAGTGCTCCTGGACCAACTCTTCAGCTGGTGTAAACCAGCATGATTCCAGGGGTTTCACTGAATCTCAAATGAAGCTCAAACTCATCTCTTGGCTTTGGTCACGCTCTTCTAGTCTGCACAGAGGGTTTGCTGTTCAATGTACTTCATGCAGGTCACAGTTCACTGCCTGTTTTCCCTCTACTTAGAGCCAGTAAGACTTCTGAACTGCTCTCCTTAAGGCTTTCACACTCCAGGAAGGAAACAGGCAGATTGGTCACTCTCTCCTTGCAGGCAACTGAAGCACGGAATTCCTATTTCCTTAGGAATATAGTTTAGCGATTTTTGTCAGGGTTAGGTTGATGTTTGGACTAGATGATCTTTAAGGTCCCTTCCAACCTAGACAATTCTATGGTTCTATGGAGCAGTGCCCAGAGCACTCTCAAATTGTGTCACTGTGCTTCTGGGACTCATAACTGAGAGAAAGCCCAAAGAAAACAACTCCAGTTACCTTAGAATATCTGATATGATTCTAGACTTCAGTTTTTCAGATGCCACACATTATTAAAATGCTCATGTCAGCAATGAGGAATGAACTGGGGAAGACAGCTTGTCAACATGGAAACGACCCCTTGTTGTCCGAGCTTTTCCAGCTCTGTTGCACAAAGCTCTAGCAAGATCTTCAGTTTTCCCGTGTAGTCCAGCCACCTGGACTGCAAGTGTATTAAGTGAACAATTTCTCTTAGAGAATCTTAGAGCAGTGTCCTTTGCAACTCACACTTAAAGAACCAAGAGTCAGTTTGGGACTTAGTGACCATTAAATGTGACCCATATGTGCAAATATGAACAGTGTATGTGACTCCAATTTCAATTTAAAAAAAAAAAATTAAATCACTAAAGATGCATCATAAAGATACATGTGAGTAAATCTTAAGATAAAGGAAAAGACAGCAGAAGGTACTTGCAACTTCTAGATAGACCTACAAGGAGGGTTTAGTAGACCCTTAAAAATGCCAGCCAGGAATCCCAGCAAACAGCTGGATCCTCAGTCCATGTTGCGAGTAGGTTAGTGGAACCAGAAGTATGCTCTTGGCTAAAAACCTTCCCCTAGCTTTAATTTTATATTAGTTAGACTGTTTTTATGGTTGATGCTTTTAAAGCTTAAAATCTGGTACACCTGTGTGAGCCATTTAAAAGACAGGAAGATGAAACAGGAGGATCTTTGCTTTGTTTGTGGGAAGACACAAGTTACAATAATACAGAAAGTACCCTTACCCAGGGAGTAGTTTCTTTTTAGTGCACCTTTATGATTAATTATACAGGGCAAGGTTGGGAAAGGGGCTAGTTTAGGTTTCCATCATTAGCTTGGTAGTGTGTTTGATGAACGCACTATGTCTTGTTTTCACTGTACTGAGGAATTATCATCAGAGCTACTGAATAATAGAGGAAACTGGAAATCAAAGCATGGGACCCTTTGTCCGAATTTCTCCCTGATTTGCTCTGGGGGTGGGGGTTAGAGCTCTGACTTTCACTTGGGAGCAGTTCTGTGGGTAAACAGGAACCAAACTGACGTCTGTAACGGTTCATCTGTGAAATAGGTGTTGCCGTTAGTATTTCATGTTGAAGGTATGTGAGATTCCTTTAAATAGCTTTCCTGCGTGAAAAGCATCCATTAATTGTAAAATACCATGGCATTACCTGGCAAGGGGTGAGTTTTCTTCTTGTGTGAAGGACAGAGAAGGGGATGCAGTGAAACTGGATGGTGGAGTGAAAAGGATTTAGTGTTGTTCTCCAGCTAGATGCTGGGTTTTGATTTAGGGGCTTGTTGGCTTTTTTTTGGTTGGATTTAGTTTGGGATTTTTTTTTTTTTTCATTGTCACTGCCCAGAAAAGAAATATGAATAGTTTTCTACATAAATATAGTCAATAGGTAAAACAAAAATGATTCATAGTATCTGTTGACAGGACTGTATGAAGAAGCTTAGTTTTGCAGTTTCAAAATACAGTAGCTGAATAGAGTGCTTAATTTTTACCCTTGCTTATGTGTCAGTATGCACAAAACCATCAGGTAAATTAATGATGTAAACAAGACAAATGGCAATCACCAATAAAAATGTTTTATTTAAAAAAAAAAAGAGAAAATCAGAGCTTGCAGAGCATTTTATAAAAGCAGTTAAACATTCTTATCTCTTACGGAGAAATAGAAAAACTGGGAGCCAGAGAGATTCCATAAATTATGTGGGGTCACACGGGAAGTTGCTGATAACTGTTCACTGAATAATAGTCTTCTGAATTCTTAATGTTGTGTCCTGGTTTTGTAGCCCACTCTGAGGCAGAGAGGGTATTCAGCACTAAACTCCCTGCTCATAGTTTCAATGTTTATGCTTCTTCAGCAATGATCAACGCCAAAGGATGTTGTTGTATTGCAGAATTAAATTTCTGTGATGTATTTCAATCAATCCACCAATCCTCAATCCCAAGTGTCATTCAGACAACTGTGGAGCTTGCCAGATGACTACTTACCCAAATCAAAAACTATTTATTACCTTTTTAAAATGAAAAATGGGACAAGTAGACCTTCCTTGTTGCATTCTGTTTCCAGTTGAAGCTGGTAGCCTTGAAAAGATAGTTGATCATCAGCCTGTGCTATGGAGGTGTTTGTTAATGTATGATACAAAGGAATCTATGATTTTTCTCAAATGTCCTAGTTTAATTTGACTATAATTATTCCTAATGAATTACTTTGATTGCAGTAGGTAACCCATGGATTGACTAGGCATCCTCTTCCAATTGAGAAATGTTGTTTCCAGTATCATCATCAGACACATCAAAAGGCCTTCTGGGACATCTACTTTTCTGTGCACTGTCATTTTTTATAGGTATTCATGCTCGACTTGTTCTCAGTGCCAAACCCATAGAGTTAGGAAAAAAAAAACCAAAACAAAAAAAAGTGGTGTATGTGTGGAGAGCGTGCAATAAAAAAAGAAGTGGGAAGTAAGGAAGTTTGGTTGTTCATTTTTGTTTAACACAAAGGTTCGTTTTCTAAGGTTCTCAACACCTACACCTCTTTGCCCTGAAGGAATCTGAAGGTCCTCACTCCCTTCAGAGCTCAGGCCAGTGGTGCCCTTCAACTGCCTCATTGTCCATGCAGTGGTTGTTTTCCTCGTCACACTTGTGACATACGTTTCAGATCTGAACATCTCGATTCAGATTCACTTATATATTTATTATTTATAATATAATTATGTGTATCCCCAACATGGAGAAGATTTTTTGATGGAAGAACTCTTTTCAAGAAAGCTATTATAACACTCGTTATGGCAATAGCAGCCAGGTTTACTTTACTGTAATGTATATTTATTTTTTTCAGAAGACTATAGCTCTCATCTGAAGTTGGACCTCCGTGGCAATGTGTGCCTTAGACTGCTAAATTTTTTTAATACATCTCAGTAAAAACAGTTCTAGGCAAGTGCATTTTAATGGTGATTTTTTTTTTTTTTAAAGTGTGTTTGAAGGCAGCGTGTGGACAGTGTGATGTAGGGGAAGAGCCAAATGTTTATTTTAAGATGTGTTTGAATGAATCTGCCTACATAAACTTGCCAGTGTTAAGAAAAAGGGGCTCTGCCCCTTTTAGATCACAAAGGCCTCTCAGTGGGGGATGGTTTTGGTAATGGAAAAAACAAAAAAGGTTCCAGTATGTGGTGGAGGAGAGGAGGTAAAATAAACAAACAGCAATGGATGATTACTTCTCTCCATCAAGGCTTCTTTATCCTTGCAAGCTCAGTCAGTGGTCAGCATGTTAGACACCCCTCCCTGTTTTATCCAGCCCTTAACTGTGTTCTTTGACAGCATTGGTTTATACAGCTGGGTCTTTGTGGAGCTGGGTGGGAATCGCTGTTGAACAACAGAGGTGAAGGTAGACAAAGTACCTACGGCAGGGTGAATGGCAGACCCCCTCTGAGTTTCCCAGGAGGGAAAGATACTGGTTTCAGGGGTTTTCTCCTCTTTTCCACCCCATCCCCTGGCTCCCAAAGATTTTTTTAAATTGGACATCATTTTGTGACCGTGTTTCAGTGTCTACCACTGCAGCCTTCCTAAAGTAAACTTTGAGACTCCTTATGGTCCTAAAGGTATGTTGTCTATTTAGAATGGTCTCTCATTTTCATATTTGTGGATTTGCTTTTACTTTGCATACCAGTATGCATTTATTTGTGCAAGGGTATACATGTGTTATGTGGCTAATAACTATATTTTTATTAGCTAACAGCTCCAGCAGTACCTAGGGTTAATGTTTCTTAAGACGGATAATTATCAGCTGGTTATGATTGTTCTTTCTCTTGCAATTTGATGAGCGTTTCTTGAATCAGATATAGAAAAAATAAAAAAATTTGTAGATAGAGGAGAGCTGAAGTCAACCCACTTACCAAGGCGCACGGTTCTTGGCACACATACGTTAGTATGTGTGAGCAACAGTGGAGAGAAGCCTTTGGTACCTTTTAAACTGAACAGAGGCATTCAGAAATCTGAAAATTTACAGAATCTCAAGGGGCTTGAACAGCAGCACTGCAAGGATGGGCACATGCACAATGTGCAAGTGCACAACACGCTCCTGACTGCAGGCTTTTCACTCTGAACGGTTTTATGAGTAAAAACCAGGGAAACAATATAACAGCTGTCAGCCTTTCACACGATGACTGGAGAAGATGTCACAGTACAAGATGCACAGCGAGTGAAGCAGGAGCCCTCACATCAGAGCCTAAACTTTTTCCTCTTTTATCTCCAGTGCAGTCCTCTGTTGGCACAAAGATGGCACGACGGCGGATAATCTGAAGTAGGAGATATGAGTGCAAAACCACCTTGAGAAAAGTTCACTTTCTCTTTTGGAATATTGGAACATCTGAGTAAAATTAGTTTTATTTAAACAATTTTTGGTTTACTCTATTTGTTTTTCAGAGTAATTTTCAGAGGCAGCAATTTTCACTAGTTTCTGAAAGGCAACATCTGGGCTCTGGAACAATCTCTTTTCAGCTTTGAAAATTCTAACGTCTTGCTTGGACGTTACAGATGTTCAAAATTTTTGTGGTTTTGGTTTTTTTTTTTGACATAACAAAAAGGCAATAATGTATTTACTCCCTGTCTTTTTATCTTCAAGTTCAATTTGATTTTTCTTTCTTGGTCTCTTCTGGATTATTTGTTCCTGGGCCAAGAATGCACCTGTCATGTATAAACCCTCCAAAAAGCGGGGAGCACACACATGCATGGGAACAAAAAAAAAAAAAAAAAAAATCTAGGCAGCTGAAATTAACCTGTTGAAAAGAAAATGTTTACATCCATTAGAGACATTGCTCTTCCTAAGTATATATTTTTTTCACACACATGTGATACAGAGACAGACTGTTTTCACTCTGCCTATAATTCTTAAAGGTACACACAGGTTTCTGAGGTCCCAGTTCTGCTCCCACTAAAGTTATTTAGAAGTCCAGTATTTTAGCTATGCAAGTTTGAGCTATGAATATCCATTCATCCTCGCATACATACTTTACTAGCGTGAGTGGTTTTACCAGGGAATATCTAGTACATGTATGGATGGATGTGCTTATGTGTTCCTGTGTGTATTTGCATTTTTTTATAAAGCGATAGACATGATGCAAATGTGTATGTGGGTGATGGTTGGAGCAAGGGTTTATATAATAACAGTAGAACAATCTTGTTGAGTTCAGATGTGTGAGCATCAGTGTGTATGTGGAAAATTAATTCCTAAGTGCAATTACATTTACGTTTATTAGAAGCAAAGGTACATGCAGTATAAACTTATTATTCTGAACTTACCAGTCAGGAAATTTGAGAGTAAAGTGGGGGTTTGTATTTCCTTGTTTCTGGTTGGTTTATGATTATACACAAACTCTGGTGAGGGAATGTTGTTGTTTAAAAAAAAAAAAAAATCCTTTCGTTCACTTTGAAATATAAGTAAGGAAAGAGAAGGGAAAGGAGAGGGAGGCTCTAAGCTGGATAAGTAGTTTTTTGGTACTCTCGTTACTGAACAATGGCCTGATGGAAGAGTGGGAAAAGCTGTGTCATAATTTACCAAGATCTCAATCAAAAGAATGGCTTCTTGTATTGAAATATGGGCGTCTTTTAGGAGAGATATTTTTATTATTAATGTTGATTCTACTGAAAGTAATTCATCACTTAATAATGCTTGAAGAAGATTTTATGTCAGCTCGATTAGACAAAGACTACGAATGACCAAGAATAAGCTCCCTAAATTGCAAAAGTTTTAATATTAGCTAACTTTTCAGAATTAGCCTGTGCTTCCTCAAATTTCTTTGTAATAAGTCATTCATAATTGTCATAATTTTAAAGCCTTTTCAACTCTTTGCCTTCATTTCACTCAGTGTCAATGGAAATTAGGTATGCACATCTGTGCATGATGTATAGAGTCCTTGTAGCATGCAGCACAGCTCTCCCACTCAGCGTCTGGAGACTGGCTGACTTCTTTTCTGTCATTTTAAAGTATTAGTTTGTACAATGAAATTTCAAGGCCTGAAATCTCTAATTATTTAACTAGATTCCTCTTTGTAGTTCAGCAAGCAGAAGAGTGATGATTGCCTGATGTCATAGTGATGGCAATAGTATTTTCAGCAGCAAGCAGTTCCTAAAACTCTACATGAAAATAAAACCAAATCTCTGCAATTTCTACTGTGATATGAGGACCAATGTAAAATAATAGTAAAAATAATAGAAAGATTAATAATGAAAAAGCAAGATGTGTGAGAAGCTGGAGGCTGGGGGGAGGTGCATTTCTAAAATGTTGGGGGTGGGGGGGAAAGAAGCCAGAGTTAATTTGAGGATGCACTGGAAAATAAATGAGCTTGTGGATTTAATTAAAAATCATCCAAGCAAAGTCTTTTGCTTGAAAGAAGCCAGTGATCAGGCTCAGTTTACTTGAAACATCAACAGTGACTGCATCCTGCTGTTTCAGAGTTTGTGCTGATAGATGCTCATTGTCTTTGATACCGCACCATTACTGTTATATGTTGCCTGTGCCATAACTGCGTTTTTGCTACGTGCCTCTTCTGGTTTTGAGAAGTTCTCCAAAAATCCAGGTTTTGAAGATTGTTCTTTTATTTCAGCAGAAATAAGCTATGATCCTGTTGTTTCTGGCTTAGAAACATCCTACTACATTTTTGTCTCTTTTAGTTGACATATGGACGAGTGAATAACAAAAGGCTTATGAAGTTGACAGGTACCAAACAAAAATAGAATACAGGTTCTCTGTAAAAATTGTTTTTTGAGTGTGTGTTTCTGGGTAAATCACTAAACAGTCCTGCTTAACAGTTCCTAGTTACAGTAAGAAACAGGGACAGTAATGCAAAGTCCTGGATGAGAGCTACAAAAGAATGGGGTAATACTCTTTGCAGTAATAGAATAAAATACCTTGATAGGAGTTCCTTCACCTTACAAATTCTGTTTTGGTTGAAGATTGGTTTGTTTCAGGCTAGAGTATTTCACTAAGCAACGTGGTCATGCGCAAAGAATCTTTCCCAGTTACCTCCTTCAGAATGTCAATGAAAATCTTTGCATAACGCACCTTGGGAACATTCAACTTGAGCTTTTTTTCACAGTGTGTTTTTTCTAGGCTTGATTTTACAGTGGTTTTTCATGCATAAGTTCCTGGCAAATGCAGGAAAACAGAGATGATAAATCTTCAGTAGTTTATAGAGTTTATAAAAGTTGTGTGTTTTTTTTCATTTTTCTAGTGAAAAAAAGAAAAAATTCGCAAGATTTTTGTTAACATTTTATTGAAAGACACTTGTAACAACTTTCTTATTTGAGTGTTTCAAAACTTGTCAAAATGAACCCATTTACCACTGGAATTTTGACAGTATCTTTTCTTAAAAAGCAGTTTCCACAATATGTGGAATATCAGGTTTATCAGCCAGGATGCTGATACTTTACTCTGCTATGCTTGAAAATAGATAAAGGATAGCGTATTCCCTGCCCATTCCATATTCAGAGTCTTCTAAATCAGTGGATGAAAACAAATTAGTGGATGAGCACAGAAGTACTCCTGGAAAGCAAAAGTGAGAAAAAGAGTTGGGTGAAATGGAAATTCCTGGGTGGCTTTAACCATAGGATTCTTTGTGGCAGGTCTAATAACAGAGAACTGCACTGAAATATTACACAGGTAGTCACCATAGTGATCTTGGTTTGTGTTAGCACAAGTGACTTGTTCACCATGACCCCTTTTTTGCCATAACACCACTTATTTGTAGCATCTGTGCATTTTAAGAGATGGCTGATTGATATGACCTTAGAAAGTAATAATTAACAGATTATTCCATCTTGGTGTGAGTGACAAATGAGAGCATGTTTCATCCACATTTTTTATTGATTAGCAGATTAGAGATGTTTGCTTTTTTTTTTTTTTCTTTTTTAAATTGTAAAATTACTTCAGTGAAGAATTCCAAACCAGGCTGTAAATGACTCAAAGATATTGCCAAGTGAAGTCTGTTTTTAGTGGTATGTGTAGAAACAAGTCGGGCTTGCAGTTCCCAGTGGGACAGAGTGTGGGAGTCTGCCACCCTTACTCATGTTGAGTAATACCTTATTACACAAGTAATCTTGTCAGAATGAGCAGAGTTGGTTTTTTTTAAAGGTACTAGTTGTTCAGTGTACATAAATAATGAATGAATTTGGGGCCAAAATGGAATGGAGGCGCTCATTAGTATTGACTAGCACCTTTTGCTTGGGCTGTCTGGAGGGAGATCATAGCTTCAATAAACTGGGAATACGAACCGTTTTATTAGTGCTAAATGCGGTCAGAGATGAGGCAGATGTACTGCTGACATTTTCATAGAATCATCTGGGCTGGAAGGGACCTTCAAAGGTTGTCCAGTCCGCAGGGACACCCCCAACTAGACCAGGTTGGACAGGGTCTTGTTGACCCTCCCCTTGAATGTCTCCAGGGAAGGGGCATCAACCATCTCCCTGGGCAACCCCTTCCAGTGCTCCACCAC
>JAOXNG010000001.1:70000434-70020842 GCA_028566535.1 Scolopax minor | reverse complement strand
ACCAGAGCAGGTTGCTCAAAGCCTCATCCAGCCTGGCCTTGAACCCCTCCAGGGATGGGGCATCCACAACTTCTCTGGGCAACCTGTTCCAGGGTCTCACCACCCTCACAGTGAAAAATTTATTTCTGGTATCGAGTTGGTGTTTCTGTAAAGTCTTGTCTAATACAGCATTCGGACAGTCCATAAGATGCCATCAAACATTGTTAAAATGTGTGGGTAACAGTAAAACAGCAAAGACAGGAGATAAAGTGGTACAAATTGCTGTCCCACTGGCTTGATTATGAAAGGGCCACAATAGCGCTGATCTTCTCCAACATGTGAAACAGCCAAAGGACTGCAGAAAGGTACACTAGGTAAACAAGTGCTTGAGGGAGGGAGACAGACACCTCTGTTAGTGCCCTGAATTATCTCCCAGAGCACTTCATCTCCTATAGACCAGCTCAAGGCTTTTAAATTTCACTGCCTCGGCAGGAACAGCAGAAATCACTTTGCAAGGGTACTGTTTACATTGGCAAGAAGGCTTTTCCCATTGGAAAGCTTTGTTGCACAGGAGATTATTTTTACATTAGAAGGGTAGTTTTTGCCTATATAACCACATCTGTAGTTGGAGGTTCTGCTAGCAAAATGGCGTCATTCAGAGACCACAAAGGAAGTTTGCACGCACCATGCATAATGTAATTAACATTACAACACAAGCAAATACTGCTAGCCCAAGTTAGTCTCTTCTGCACCTGATAAATACAGATCTGTACAAACAACAAACTTCAGAGTGGAGCAGGAATATATCCAAACTATCTTCCATCAAAAATGGTTGATAACCAGAAACAGCTGGTTAACAGGACCTCACTCACTGGGAGCCAAGATCTCACTAAGAATAATTTCCACTAGCAAGAAAAGATGCAAGAACTAGCCTTCTGGGCTAATTTTGTGCCAATGCAGCCACGAGGAAGAGTTAAGTTCTCAAGTACTGCAAGGTATATTCAGCCAACACATTGTATACTGTCTGAATATAAAGCCTTTGCCCCCAGGATTGTTTTCCCTGCTGCAGATCACAAGTGGAAGAAACACACACCTTTAAATATTGCAGGCTTCTAATTTTCTTGACTTGTGGCTCACTCAGCAAGTTTGTCTCTTAACACTCCTGAAGGTCTATTGCCTGCCTCTACCATGAAAATACTAAATCCTAGTAGCACAGCTGAGAGAGAAATTGCCCAGACAGAAAACAGAACTTTTGACGAAGGATCCCATACTAAAATAAACATTAATAAATCATTAACTGATGCCCCCTTTAGCCCTGGGGTGTAAAGGTTGACAGAGCAGCAGCCCCAGGAGCCCGAGGAAGCCTCTCTTCCCAACTTTCTGTTTCTCCCGCAGCACAACACAGACCAGATCATCGATATGCTCAAGATTGAAAAATTAACTATTTTCTATAGTGAGCAAAAGGAAAGAGAGTTCCACCACCATCTTGCAGAATTTTGACTTCTGCATGTTTCATCTGAACACCCGTGTTGACAACTACAGTTTATCCAAGCACAAGCTAGGAATAATGTATGTGGTCCAGCATGGGCTTTCAGCCAAAGGGAGATGTAATGGTAACCAACCATTTGGGGCTAGGAGGAATGGCTGCCAACCTATGTTTCAGTCAGTACCATGACAAATGTGTAGACACTTAATAAATTGCTGGAAGACAGTCTTATTTTCAAGCCAGACTCTAGCTATTAGTATCTTCAATTTTTATTAACAAAATTACTCATTCCTTCCATGGGATTCAGCCCTCAAAAGTTCAGATTGCACCTTGCTAGGTATCTTCCTGGGCTTCTCTGTTTTCCCCACTTCAAAACAGTAGAAACATTACTTAACTTGATATACATTTAATAAGCTGTATTGTTTTTACTACACTCCTCAACAGCAGCAATTTGTACTGAATGTCATCATTGTGGCAATGAGCCATGAAAGTATTCCTCATTTCTCTGAGGTGTTTGTAAGGAAATGGACTACTATGGCCTAGAGCACCTTAAACCCCTGGCACTGGCTCCTAAAATGCTTGACAGAGACTTGAAAGGATGAGATTGTAATAGCGAGCAGCAGAGGAAGATGCTTAAAATAACACGGGAAGCAGTTATCTGAAAATGTGGTTTGTTTTCTTTCATATGAGTCTCAAGATGAAGATATTCCTGATGCCAGTAATAAAAATACTGCCTTTTTATAGTAGCTCAACAGACAGCAAAAAAAATCAAGAATGGCAGTTGCTGCTCTTGCTGTAGCTACAGCTGCAAAATATTTTGCCCCTACTTTTCTTGCTCATCATATTCTGAAATGTTCTCCAGATGAGCAGAAGTTTTCCAGTGCTTGCTTTTGCACCTTCAGGAGAGCAGGCTTTTGTTTTGCTTGTTTTAGGTGTGAGAAAAGTCTCACTGGTTAGTTTTCATTTATATTGGCAGAAATATGGTGAAACTCACAGCTTTGCTAACAGAGGCTTCTCGCCACAATCAAACAGAAAAATGTAGCAAAATATGGTTTATTTAGACTTAAACTTGTCATGGGCATAATTCACACCAGGAACTAATGCCTCTGCTTAGTGCTGTTGGGAAAATTTAAATCAGAAAATTAAAAAAAAAAAACAAAACACAAAAAAACCCCATTAAAGCCTTGTTTCTTATTGCCTACTATTTAGAACTGCTCCAGGTTTGATGGTTTTGTTTTAGCAATTGTTTTAACATGCCTTAATGAATGCAGTTCAGAAATATCTATACAAATTTTCTCTGTGTATCTCAGCAAAAACTGGGTAAAGGCAGAAGCTATAGGAAAAGTAACACTTACCCCTTCCTCCTCAAAAGAAACCCAGTCTTTGCACACAGAAGAAAAAATTACATGCAGCAGAAGCCAACAAGTAGACATACTTTCCATTATTTTTAGAGTTGCCTTCAAGAAAACTGTGTTCTAGGATTTCTCTTTGGAGGCCAAAATATGTTATTGATTGAAAATATCAACAAGAAAAAAAAAATGTTTTGCTCTAGACTAGTTTTATATCTCCCATCTGTTCTATCTAAAGAGCAAACTCTGGGGATGCAACAAATCCTTTCATACTAAGATAAGAGTTTCAGAGTCTAGGAGGCCACATTTCTATTCCTTCTCACTTTATAATAAGAGTGAAACATTATAAAAAACAGAGGCTTTTCACTGAGCAGCAAACCTAATGAAGCCTCATTTGTTCTGAACGCTTTCCTCCTTCTTTCATATGGCAGTAGCTGTTTGCATGAGTCCCCCAGGAGCCCCCACAGCACCTGAACCTTCTTCTAAGGTCACCGACTAATAGTCCTTGCCCATCTGCATGGGCCAGGGACAGCCCTGCAGCCTGGCTTGGCAGGGGCGGATGCTTGCTGGCCTCCCCGAGCATACACTGGCTCTTCTGCCCTGTGCCTCCTTAGGGGAGTTATACAGGGTCTTTACCCTCTGCCCCACCTGCTTTTATACAGGATATAAACCTGTGAGAGCATCGCCTTGGGCTGAAAACAGCAAGTAAAAGCAGCTCAGCAAGCAAAGACACACTGACTGCAGTGCCTCACACATGACTTTTTTTTTTTTTGTGTCAGCTTTAATCTGACTAGTTTGGGAATACCTGCTGTACTGAAATCATGACTAGTCTTATAGAAGGCAGCCAAAAGAGCCAAAATTGGAGTTAGAAAAGAAACTCCTTTGCACATCACCGTATCAATTCCAAAAAACAGCATTCACAATGGCAGACTGCACGTGAAGCTGACTGGAGTCCCTTGGGTTGAATTAAATATCACTGCAAACAAATACCTCCATTCATACACACTTTGGTTTAAATTTGTAGCTTGACATGAATGTTTGTGTCGTATGATAGATATAAAGCCCATCACAGGTACCGTACAACTTCCAGGAACTTTTCCTTCTGTTTCCTCACTCTTGGGGTTACACATGTAAAAATAGCATTGAAGAGCCCAAGTCCAATACCAGAGTTGTCAGAGTTTCCCTTCAGTAACTTTCTTTCTACTACTTCTTTCATGTGTGATAATGATTGGAAGAGCAATGCATGGCATATCATCTTATGGTATTATTGATAAATAACCCAACTATACTTAATTTTGCATCTGTAGTATCAGTTAATAAAGAGATACATGGGGATACACTGTATTAGCACTAGAAATATGTTCCTAAAAAACAAGGGCAGTACTGTGCTTACTGTAAACCCACTGATATTTGCAAAATAAAAAGCCTCCTGTAAGGTAAATAATGGGTGGAGTAAGTAACAGCCAGATGCAAGCAAGAAAAATACATTCAGCTAAGTTTTGAGAACAGTCAGGAAGGAAGAAAGTGGGAGAGACTTTACAAGTCAGGAAGGTATATTCAACTTAGAAAGGATTTCTGAAAGATGAAATGTTCCTGAAGCAGCAAGGAAATGTAGAGGGGACAGATCTTACAAAGGTAGCTCAAGGAAGGGTCCGGAGAACATATCAAATGGCACCAGAGTCAGGAACAGAGGTGTATTTTTTTCCCCAATGGTCTGTTAATGTCACTATTCTCAAATGTGGTGGAGAAGTGTCACTGATGGATATCAAAGGAGTCTAAATGAGCAGTGAGTTTATTTAAAAAAAAACACTCCATAGCAAACAAAGAGAACCTTTATTACATAATCAAATAATTATGGGAAATTTTAGTCTTTTAAACATATTTCTGTATTGCCATCCAGGAAGACCTTACCATAACTTAGAAGTTCATGCCTGTTAGCTGAAGCTTTTTGGTCTGTAAACTCAGCTATAATCACTACACAAAAGCTCTTTCTCTAGGTCTCTTGCAGTTTTCAGATCCAGATGGCTGAAAGCCACCATAAGACCAGAGTTTCTTAGAGCATTTTTATGTGTATTTATTTTATTAACCTTTCTTGACAAAAAAGGAACTAAAAATCTGAATGGAAGCAGGGTTTGTATCCCTCTGTGCTTAAAGGCAAACAAAAGAGACCAGAATGTTCCTTAAATGTGTAAAGTGCTGTAGGTCATTGCTCCATCTCAGCTAATTTACCTACTCCTAATACAGGTGTTTTCCTAAAAGCAATGAATCCTTCTGATTAAAATATGTCCTTCCAGAGCTCCAACATGCCCCTGATATATAATGCCTGTTTAAAATAAACAAGTACTGAAACCAGCTTTTTACATCACGGCAAACACAAACCGAGATTTAGCAATTACTTTTCAAATAATAGTTTTCCCTCTAGAAAATCTGATCTTCTGGAACAGATATATTTAGTAGATAAGGATAGCCCTGGACAAATAGGTTTGACAAATGACCAGCTAAGTCTTATAGCACAAAACTCTAGTAAATATGTCACATATGCATAGTGCAAGGATGTGATGTGGTCAAGCTGTGACTGAATATCACATCCGTAGACACTTGATGGATCACGAACCTCAAAGTTTTTTCTCTATACAAGTTTAGTAGGTTTTTATTCTTATGTTTTTCCAAAAAAAAAAAAAAAAAAAATCACATTGCTTAGAAGAGCAGGGAGTTTTGTAACAGGCTTATCAACACAGAGAGCCCCAGGGCAGTTTTAAAATTATTTTTTTTTTTTTTATACACAAAATCATTATTTCCATAATTACTCAGCTGCCGTGGTAATTTGACCATTTTATCCAATCCTATTAATGACTTCTTGGGGCAATATAAGTAGACTTGAAAACAAACTAACTGCTACCACTTTCCAGCATGTTCCTCAGGCCTTTTGGCAGCTCTAAATGTTTCCGAAATCAACTTAAATTTTTCAAACGACAAATTCCTGTGAGAACCAAGAGCGCTTCGCAGAGCACCAAGAGTGCTGGGGGGCTGCAGCCTTAGAACCAAGAGGGACCCTGAAACCTGGCTTTTGAAGCCATGCAGTCAGCAACACCTTTGAGCTTGTTATTGGGGATATGAAGAAAAGCACACCCCCAAACCGACAAGAACGGGTCAGATTTACTTTTACTTATATTGAAGCAAAGCACCAAACACGGCTACTTCCAGCCTCAGGCACACCATGGCTCAGTCAGCAGCAGCCTTTCCCTGACTCTGCTTTGAGGCTACTAGCACTTTTGACACTGAGTCTATGAAGAGCAAAACATAGCTCTGAGGGTTATTTTCTGTCTCTGAGGTTTTAGTGATCTAGCTACAGATACAATATATAGGCATCACCTGCTGCAAATGGCAATCTGAAGCTCAAAAAGTTGCCCATAGTCATCTTGGGAGCCACTGGTAGAGCATTACACTCTGCTCTTTCTACTTGACCATGATGATGCCAGCATAAAACATTTACAGCCTAGATTCATCTAACCAATTTTAGACTCCTAAATGCTTTTCAGGTGTGGTTTATCCCAGGAGAGAGATCAGACAAGCTATATCCAGGCCCTATTTTACTTCATTAACTCTAATAGGAATCAAGGGTGCTTAGCTGAGATGGACACCTGCATTGTTGATGGTTTCAGTTAGAGATCCAGCAATATCTCAAGTCACCTAATTTCTCTCTAGCTGCATGTCTCAAAAAAAAAAAAAAAGCACCACAGCAAAAATGATATTAATAAATCCTAAATAAAGCAATGAATTTGTGAAGTACTGTGGGGTGGATGTGAACAGACTGGAAATCACAGGTTCAGGACTCATAACTTATAAGACAACCAGATTCTTCAGATGTTTCTGTTTCCTTGAAGGAGAATCCATGTCTGTAATTACACTACAAAAATGCTTTAAACATCCAGCTGTTTTACACTCGTTAAAATTCACCCAGCTACCACACATTCCAAAGCACAGGAACAGACACACATTTACTAAGATATATTTACACTAATCTGACCCAAACCAGTGCTACTTGTCCAGGATCAAATTTCATCCCAACACGAGCAGCCAAAGAGAGTTAAACTTGCAACATAAAGTGCTGCCAGAGCCCTATTTTGAGAACTCAAGCATCATTGAAGAATCATGTTGCTTTTCCATGGCTAGCACATGTCTGCTCCTTGAGATTTATTTGCCCATTTCACAGGGAAGAGCCATACCATATGGCCCACCACAGTTTGCCTCCTGAGGAGGGCATTTCACAGATATGCTGCAAACATGGTTGGATGAGTGCTTTTTCAAGTTGTGTAGGCCAAGTCTCAACAGCTACTTGTCAAGCAAGGCCAGATGGTTGAAGGCATTTCAACATTGCAAGGCCTAAACAAGTAAGGAGCTGATATCCCATTACCTAATCCGAGATGCATCTCCTTCACAGCACTCTCAACCTAGCACTGAACATTTTAGCCACCAAGATATAACTTGTTTAAGGTGCATCACTGCAGCTTCCACACCAAACTAGAGCTCCTACCTTTTCTGCAGTCCCCTAGGGGAATCGCTGTATCTAGGAAGGCTTACAGAGAGGACAGATAAGACATACCACCAAGAGACCTTAGATATATCTTACCCTGCTGTGTAGGCATAGCCTCAGGATCACAAACATGGACTTCCAACTCCTTCAACAGCCTGGCAATGCTAAACAGAAGCCTTTAAAAACCCTAGTCCTCATTGCCTGAAACCCTACAGCAAGATTGCTTGCCATCTGCTTAATTGGATTGACCATTTGTCCCTATTAGAGGCAGCTGTGCTGCTTAAAGGAATTAAGGTGGCACAGGAGGGAAGTAACATTTTTGCTTTGGGAAGAGGGTGTTTGCAGCACTGACAGCATTGAAACATTCTTCTCTATGTAGAGCCAACATTCTGAAGTATGTAATGGAAAAGGCATTCACCAAACACGAGCCCTTTCAAAAGTTCAGATTAAAGAAATGTGTTTCCTTAAAGATACCCTTCGCTCCCATTGAGGAGATTTGCACCAAATAAAAAGTTGCATCTCTGAAAATGCAAAGTGTTCATGGGCACTGGCCACAGTTTTACAGCATAGGCATTTGCCTTTTGATATAGGACATCTGTGAGCTAGCAACAGTAATAAATCTGAATGTTAGCACAGATAATTTTCCAAGTTTTAGGTCAAATGCTATCAAATTTAACTTATCAGCTCATTAAGATAAAGCAAGCCCTTTTGTCATTAGATTTCTGATTATTTGCCTGGTTCCAGAACCTGGGACCCAGTAAATAAGTTCCAATTTTTAGCCCTGTAGCATGGAGTGAATGCTTAGTGCCCACTGGTTATCATTATGAATCATACATAGGGAAATCACTGCTTGAGCCCTTCTAGAAGAGGGGAATGTGATGATTTCAGCATGTTTCAAAGAGAGATTCTTAGAATAGCTAACTGTTCTGTAATTTTATCACAGTATAAGGCCTGAGCTTAGTGGTTAGGTTCCCTCATCTGCAACCATGCTGGTTTTGATCTTGTCAGACTTCAAGCTACGCAGCAACAGGCTTTTGAGCTGGATCCTTTGAGAGTAGCAGTATTTGTGTTTCATAGGTGGCAGCCTTCCCTATGAACAAACGTGAAAATGGGCTGCAGAGTTTACTGAGAGGAAACTCTGCCCTTTTGTTGGGCGCCCAGTGCAGCATCCACAGTCACAGCTCTTCGTAGGTAGAAGACATAGGAAAGAAAGGGTTATGTCATATGAGGAGAGGTAAAATAGTCACCATTGTAGAAAGGAGGCCTCGATTATGCACCGGAATGGCTGGAAGGGCTCCAAATAAAATTTAGTGAAGTTGTATGTCACATCTTGTGCTGGGGTAGCTATAAGGAAGATTAAAAAGAAAAAATTACTTTCTTTTAATACATTTCACAAAATGTCTTCTTATTTTAGAGTCTACATATCGTCACCAAGCTACCATTGATGATGAAGTTGTTTCCATGGAGATACTAGATACAGCTGGTCAGGTGCGTGGGTACATGTACTATTATCCAATACCTTGGCTCAGACAGACAGCAGGGAAGGGGAGTGCGGTGGTGTCAGCAGTGTGGTGGGTGACAAGGTGTGCTCTGCTTCTGGGGACAGAGATTTGCTTCTGGGCAGAGCCTCCCCTCCTCCACCACCATCAGCTTGCTGCCAGACCCAGCGTGCTGGATCCAGACCCTCCTGCAAGGAACCCTGCTTAGAGTCTTCAAACACTGGAAGGACAAACAAAGTTAGGGTTTACTCTGGGATTTTCTCATTCTGTGATCCAGGGCCAACCCAACAACATGTTATTACCATGCATAAAGTCACAGTCTGTTTCTGCAGTCAAGTGATAAGGATCAAGCTCAATCAATGATTCCCACCAAAATTAGGAGCAGTTTTTCATAGCCAGGTCCCCCTTCCTTTCAAAATGTGGCTGATGCTCAGGCTGCATAGTCCTATGCAATTTGTGAGCTGGGTATTGTTCAACAGAGACCCTCTCCCAATTGCCTGCTACCAGCCTGTCCACAGGCACCCCATGGTACCTTGGCAGAGTAGATCTCCTATGCCATATCATAAAATAACTGGTGTGCATAAAGTGCAAAGTCAAGTAGATATTCATGGCTTTGCAGGCTTTGGAGGACCAATGTCTAGCTGAAGACCTGATGTCTTTTTCATAAATCAAGTTCCTAAGGCTGGTGTCTGTCTTTTCAAAACAGGAGGACGCTATTCAGAAAGAAGGACATGTGCGATGGGGTGAAGGTTTCGTGCTGGTTTACGACATCACGGACAGAGGCAGCTTTGAGGAAGTGCTGCCACTTAAGAACTTGTTGGATGAAGTTAAAAAACCCAAAAACGTCACCCTGATCTTGGTGGGGAACAAAGCAGACTTGGATCACTCCAGACAGGTCAGCACAGAGGAAGGTGAAAAGCTGGCCACAGAACTAGCATGTGCTTTTTATGAGTGCTCTGCTTGCACGGGAGAGGGCAACATTATGGAGGCCTTCTATGAGCTCTGTCGGGAGGTACGGCGTCGAAAGATGGTCCAGGGCAAGACTCGGAGACGAAGCTCCACCACCCACGTCAAGCAGGCAATTAATAAGATGCTTACCAAAATCAGCAGCTAAAAAGAGCTGTACTAAGCCAGAGAAGCATTTTAAAGCATATTAGCTTGAAGTAGGGATGAAGCAGGCAGAGCACATTTAATTAAAAATGGTCAAAGCTTTGCAATTAAAACAAAAATAAATAAAAATGACAAACCACAGCAGTTTTTTGAGTAACATGGGGCCAGACTTTTTTCCTGTTTTGAAATGTATTTAGCCACACTGCTTCTGGCTAATGTGGGGGTTAAAAAAAAAAAAGAAAGAAAGAAAAATGAACTCTAAGGACTAGATGATTGTGGGGATTGGCACTGAGAGAGCATCTTCTGCTTCTACGAGGCTGGCTCCAATCCCCGGCAAGTCAGTAGTGCCTAAACGTCATTTCCAGCCAGCCAGCTGCTCAGTAGCCATTGGAGAGTAATATTCATCCCTTGATCTGTCAACAACCATCACAACCAGTGTTCTCAAGGCCTGAATACACGTAGAACTGCTGTGTTGTACCAGAAAGTTCATCTGACACCTTTCACCAGCTCTAAATTGGCGCGTTGTGTGCTTTTACTCCAAACTGTCCTTCCTTGTTATTTTTGTCAAATGTATGAGTGCGATGTTCTTAGCAAGGTATGCAAAAAATATAGGAAAGGTCTGTTTCATGGAGCGTTTAGCCAGCAAGACACACATTTCAACAGAGCTGAAGTTTGGCTGCTTTTCCAAATCCTCTGAAACTGCAGAGTTCATCGAGAAATAATCAGCTAGTCCAGTGGCATTTCAGCATTTCCCCTTCAAAGTGCAGTACTGTTCTTGGGGAAATGAGAGTATACATGTTGGGATATCAAAATAAAAAAATAACCATATTAGTATTGATTTAGTTGTGGGTAGTTTTTAGCTTTTGTTTACATTTTTGTTTGGGTCTTCTTGCAATTCAAGTAATTCCTCTTATTCTGTCTTGTACCGAAGAACTGAATCCATGGGAAGGCAAGCATTTAAAATCTAAGCCCAAATGCAAATCAGATGTGAATGGCCTCTACCATATCAAAAGGCTATAATTTCCAGCTGTGTAAACTTCCAGATGTTGCTTGAAGCACTCTGTGGTTTAAAAGAGCACAGGTTTTTTGTGACTTTATCTGGCACATTCAATTGAAAGTGCATTTTATCAGATTTTGGTGCCTGGGATGAAAGGTGTCCAGTTTTTTTTTTCTCCTCCCTCATGCATGTCTTTTAAGCCAGCTGGCTTATAAGTTTTGCCTTGTTACTTGGCTTGTTAACTGTATGCTAAGAGGTGCAAGAACCAAGGCTGAAAAGTCTTTTGTTCAGATTGTGCTCCTCTCCCACCAGTTGTGTTGCACCCCTTTGGGAAGCGTGGTCGTGCAGCTCCAACTGGCATCACGCAGAGCTGCAGCCAAAGGTTGGGATGACAAGCGGGAATATTAGCAGTATTCTCCTTTGAGGAACAGCCTTCTTGTAGCCACTGCTTACAACTTCATTCTCCACTGCTTTGTACTTCATATTTGCCTCTGTGAGGAAGCAACCCCAAAAGGCTATCAACCCCAGATTGCCACAGAGGTAGGAGAGTGAGGATATCTCGTTGGATAGCACTTTATACAGCCATAGAAGAGGTGTAACTCACTGGAGAATCAAGCTTGTATATCCCTGTGGACAGAGAAGAGTCCCAAATCAGAACTTTTCAAAAGCATTTGCTTAAAGATACTTTACCAAACTAAATTTAATTTAAACATTCTCTCACCCATACTTTTTACCCAGTCAGCATCAAAGAACATCACATTCAGGTGTATATTTCATTTGTTCTGTTGTTCATTGTCTTTACTTCCCCCAGTCTAGAGAGTGAAAATTCATTCCACTCTTCTGGAATTAATATCTACATTTTGGTCTCATATTCAGGTATGTTGCCATATAGGAGCTACACATGCTGCAGTGGAAAACTCACCATGTGCTCCTGGGCAGAAGGTTCTTGCAACAGGTGATGTCGCTATCTCCATCACCTGTTCCCAAACTATTGGTCGTGTCTCTAGCCTTTGTTTAAAAAAAAAAAAATAAAAGAGAGAAAATTTATCCTTCTTAGTCCTATTAATAATACAGAATCAATACAAGTGTAAAAGAAAGACGTAGTGCTTGTTCACACACCAGTAGTCATTAGATGAAGGTCTAATGTGTATGTTACAACATTAGGAGCCAGAAGTGAGCTTTGCACCAAGTCATCCTGTTATCTTCCAAATCAGTGTTGTTGCACAAATCTAAAATAAACAAAATCCTTACCTGCAATCCCATGGCAACATAGCTGATGAAGAAAGTGATTATGTCAGTACTCTAAGCAACTGCTTTATCTCTCTCTTAGACAACTTCAACAGTTCTTTACTCTGAAAACCTTTCTTGGCTTCCAGGGTAAGGCTGCATTTAAAATGCAAAAATATATGAAATACAAGAGAAAATTAATTACTCATACTCATATTAGGAGATTTGAAAGGAAGGAGAGGCTAAGTTATGGCCCAAATATTTTCCCAAAGAATCCCAGCAAATTAGATCTTCTTTTATAATGTGTGTATGGAGAAGTAATAAAATCCCAGTGAAAGAAAATGTTCCACTGTGCAAACATGACTTGTTACATAAAGAACCTCTAATAAAAATAGTAACATTCCTTTGCAAAGACTGAATTTGGAAACTGCTGAACATGATAAACACTTGGTCCAAAAGGAGGCTGCTATTTTGTGACCTTTCCTCCCACACAAACACAAATTTCTTTACCTAATTGCTCTTTTTTTTTTCCCCTCAGTGTAATGGGCTGCTTGTCAACCCAGTTATAATATGGTATATTTTAATCTGTTGATACATATTACATAGTATTAAAAGCAATCTGATTTAGTGTTGCTCACGATGTTGCAACATATTATTGGCTATGCTATAAATGTGCCATATTCCTACAATGCACAAATTGAGCCAAAAAAGTGCCCAAGCAGTGAAAAGGCCAAATGCAACATGAACCCACATTCAGTAGCCTTTCCGCAGCAGGCATCAACAGTTTAAATTCTGTTTCTACTGCTGCTGTTAAAATGTACATACGACACTAACATTAAATTCCTCTCCTCTGTTGTCATTTTTGCAGAGAGAGGATGGGAAGGACAATAAAGAAAAAGGGGGAGGAAAGGTGAAATTCATACTTGTTACCTACAACAAGTTGATTGTCATTTATGAAGTTTTTAAATATTTATCTTCAATTGATGAAGAGTTAGTCGTGCCCATGCTGCAAGACCTGGATCAGGAGCTAAGACTTCCCTAGAACTTTGAGAATCTTCATATCTGGGGGTTCGGTGCAACCACGGATGGAAGTGAGGGTCAGCCACTGGGTTTGCACCTGGATCCAGACAAGTTGTCCCCAAACCTGGGGATAGTTGCATCTGGCAGTTTGCTACAAGGCTAGTTGATTTTTATATATATAATGATCTGTATGCATTTTTACATTAAAAATATGAAAGCTTGTGCTTGTAGATAATATATAAGAAAAAAATAAAAATAATTAAAAAAAGTGATCTCTGTACTCCTATGCGTTGATCTTTGGATAGTTGTCTCCGAATTCATGTCTTCCATGAGCCCAGGGCCAGTTTCAGAAGTCCTTATTCAGTTTTTATTCAGTCTTTATCTAAGGAAAACAAACAGTGAATTTTCCCTGAATAAACACTTGAGCATTTAGATCGCTTTATTTGAAATTATTTAGCTGCTAGGCCTGTAACAGAGAGGTCGTGTAGCATCTACGGTGACACACAGAATCGCATGCCCTTGCTAACTGTTTCAAGGCTGACCAGAAAAGCTACAGTGCCAGGGTTATTAAACGACCTCAGTGAAAAATTTCAACCAAACTCTGTCCTGCTGACAGAAATGACAAGAATCTTGATACCAAACTTCTCTGGTAAAATCCTGGCTCTGGGAGAGCCTATGGGAGATCTATGCCAGTGATTTGGACAGAGGCAACTTTTCACCTGCGGACAGCTATGCCCATGCTCCAAGGAGAAATACAATACCCTGTTGCTCTGAAGAGAAGGTACATCATAGGTACCTTATGCGAGGTACATTAAATCAGTGGTATACAATCACACATGGTGTGGGTATTAAGCTACAGTAGAGAAAGCTTCATTGCAGAAGAAAGGAGCCTTCTGTAATCCGCTGTCTTCTTTTCCTCCAACCAAGTAACCCAATGCATGACCAGAAGCAGCTGAACTAGCAGTGGGAGTATAAGAATGCCAGCTCTGGCAGATCACTGCCATGAGCTAAAACCTCCCAAAACTAGGTAAGGCATCTTTCCAATCACTGTCTGCCTCTGTAGCGCTGCAAAGGAACCTTCAGTTATATCGAGCTGCGTTGTAGCTTGTTCCAGTCAAAACAATATTTCCTGCAAAATAAGTAGCTGCAGTCATAAAGGCTATGTATAAACAGTGTTTGGGATTCCTTTTATCTTTCTCTTTAATGGCTCAATCTATTTGCATATCTTGAGAAGAAAAGAAAAAAAAAAATAAAGACTTTAATTAAAAAGACTCCTTGGCGTTCTGATGTGTCTGCCTTTATGTTCTTTGAAAAATTAAACATATAATGAAAACAGTGTCATCTTAGAAACTCTGGTGTTATGCACCTTATTTCCATTACAGATGCCAGGCACTAATTACTGCAGGGTTATGAAAATACAGAGCAGCAGCAGCTTGTTGTCCTGTACTTTGCAAGGTTACTAGGAGGCGATAATGACGGCTTGTGCAAGGCCAGTTTGGTCTGGGTTCTGTAAACATGGTTCCCCATGAGGAAAGCTATTGCTGCAGCTCACAGCAAGAAAGACACAGGCTGAGTTCCCGGGGCAGGACTCCACGGACTCCAGCAGGGTTATACACAAGACAGGTCAAACCTCTGCTTCACAGCTTTGGAAATCAACCCGTGAAGCAAACACTCCAAGAGCCAGCTTTTCTTCACTCGAGGGATCTCTCCTCCATTTTTGGTCTGAAGTAGAGTGGTAGGAAACTGGGAGGAAAGTTCATGCTGCTGACAAATTTATCCATCTGATAAATTGGAAAATATGGTGGGAGCTTGGTCTCCTCTTTCACATCCCTTTTCTCACTGCTATTGTTTTAAAATAAGTGGTTTTTTTAAACAGCAGGTGTCAATATATTCTGATATCCAGGTTCGTTGTATGGGGAAAGAGACTATATCACTTTGCAGAGTATCCTCTCACAGGAATCCAGTATTTACAAATCCCTCTGGGAGTACATTTGTAAAGATTAACACAGACACTCTCAAGAGTTAGAAACTAATTTTTATTGATAAAGGATCATCTAATAATTAAAAGTTTAGATCCCTTTGCCAAGTAGCGTGGTCCTAAGCCATACTGATACATTTTATATTACTAGGAGGAGCTACATCCCACCATGAAATAGTAAGATGCAGGAAAATGAAAAAAAATTAAAAAAAAAAAAGCCCAACAATTTGTATACAGACCTCAAATTATACATCACAGAATGAATTTATACATTTTTTTTTCATTTTTTAATTTTATTTATGTAGTATCACGAATTCACAGAAGCTCATTTCAAAATCCAGGAAGTTCTATTTGCTAAGAATACATCAGTAAAGTAAAAACATAATGGTTTATTAGCAAACTACTTTGTCAGCACACATTGCTTAACTCCATCCAGCTTCATGCTTGTTTGGTGTTTCAGAGTTCCTCTTTAACTTATGGAAAATAAATACCTCTGAATAACTTGGTGTTATCCCAGCTACACTATTCATGATTCTTTTACAACAGAATTAGCCAGAAATAGAGGAATAAAGAATTTTTCTCATAAATCCAAAAGCATGATTTTACCTGAAATCTTAACTGATACATGATGAATGATTATATGAAGAAATGCCAGTGACATAATGCAACAAAAAGCGCCTAGATTCTGTGCGAGCCTTCACAGATCAGTCCCACTACAACATTTCCCCCAAAAACTTTCAACTGAGCATGAGATCTCTGGATTGTCACATACAAAAGCATGCACCTCTAAAACCTAAACTCAACAAGTAGGTTTTTTAATAAGGCAGTAAGAAGCTCATGTCATGGAGAGGTTTCAGCATTGTGGGGAGACATGATCTCTCATACACACAGATGTAGCATGCCATAACAATGTTTGCAGACAGATTTCATTCTCTTGGGTTTGAGCTGCTCATCACTTTTGCAACTGAGAACTGCATAATTTTGACCCAAATCAGAAGTCTGAGAGAATCAGTTGTCTACCTAGAAATCTTTTGCAGTAGCCATTTCTTACCCCCAAAGAGCAGCAGTAGAGCAATGAGGAAGGTCCCTTAAGAATCAGAGAAAATGTCAAAATCATGTTCCCTGACATCTTTTTTCTTTTCAATAAACAAACAAAGTAAATCAGTTGCCTAAAGTCATCACAGTGGCTTGTGAAATGCCAGCTATAGAACAGAGCCTCCAAGTCAATGATTTCAGTTTTCAAACATCCAGAAAATTCATTTGAATCTTTCAGTTCTATTCATCTTCTGCTTTAAAAAAAAATAAAGCAAAGGAATTCAAACAATTTTTTTTTTTGTTCTGTGCTTGGTGCAGAGCTTTCTGTAGTTCCACACAAAAGCCTTTGCTAGAACACTGAACGTTGACACCTGGTATCCACAAATCTTGTACCTTCTAAGGACCGATATAATCACAACCACATTGGTGTAAACACTCAATTCAATTCAGTATAAATCTGAGACAGAGGTTTATATCTACTGCAATCCAAATTATTTCATTTTTGCACTCTGAAAGCAGGGAATATTTCCTCTCTTTAGAATAGAATTCAATGCCAAAGCAGAGTATTATCAACAATATTAAATACATGTAGTATTATTAGGCCAAAATGTATTTAACAGAAATGTGTAAACAAAAGAATGATATGTCTGCGTGAACTGAAAAGTACAAAGAATGTTGGATGAGTTCTATAAATACAAAATTTCTTTTAATAGACCTATGAGTTACCTTTTCCTACTTTTCTGTGTGTTTCAGTATTTGAAATAACCACAATAAATGCAAAAATCTTGTCATTTTCTATAAGGAATTTCTTTGTAGAACAGTATTTCTCTGATGTGAAATTAAAACATTCAAAGTTTAGAACTCAAAAGGAAACATATCAGGAATGACATCAGAAATGGCAAAATACTATTTTAGATATAAAGAAAGGTAGGGAGTAGAGAGAGATCTTCAGACTTCCTAGAAAAGAAGCTAATTACAGCCTTCTGGAGGACTCTGACATTTACACATTGTGATGAGCTGTTATATGAGGTTTAATCTTGGCTTGGTTTGAAGTAATTATTACCGCAGGGAGAAAAGAAGAGATGGGTGAGATGGCATGTCTTGGTAGCAGGCCATCAGGTCTTCACAGGCTAGGTTTGCCCTCTGAAGCAAAGAGTTAGTTACCAGCCTGGTTTCAGACAATTTTGCCAATAAAACCTGCTACCACTCCAATTTTTGCAAACAGATGTCCTGCAAACAGTAGGAAAAAGAACTGGAGACTGAAAAACTATGGTGGTGTATTTACCTTCATAGTCATTGAGTATTGGGATTTTAGAGATGGCTGCAGGCAGAAATCCAGGAGCTACTAAAGGCATCCATAACACGATAGGCAGGATGTTCTGCTGCACTTTGCCCTTCTGTTAGCCCAAATTTTTCACCAAAGTTTTCACCACCATATTCTGGGTTGGTTTAATGTCTTTGTCCTCTTCACGGATCAACCTGAAAACTGTTAATGCAAAAGGTTATTGATTTCAGGGTGAGTTTGTTTTTGTTTTTAAATTGAAACATTTATGAAACATTTACAAAAAACAATATCCACTACATTTTAATATAGATATTATTGTGATGAGCTCAGTGAAAATATCTAGATAGCTGCCTAAGACAGCTATTTCTTAAAAATATATTAAAAAGAAAGTATCTTTGGGACAACAATTCCAATCTTTTTTGAGAGTTCATACGTAATTTGATATACCCTGTCATTTTCTAGTGTTAACTTCTGATCATTAGGCCTCTTATTCTCAGCCATTCTCATGGACTCCCATAAACCTTTATTAAAACAAGTTGTTTTATTAAGATAGTTGCACAGAGCGCGTCATGATCTCATGAGTATGAGGGTACTAACTGCTGGTTCTAGTCAATTTTCCATATTCAAGGATGAGTAAAGGGAAAAATAATTTTTACATCAAGAAGAAAAATATTTTTTAAAAAATATTTATTTTCTAAGAGTCTGAAGATTAAGATATTTGTTATTGAGCTTGGGGGAATTTTCTTAGTATATTGAAATGATTCCTTTAAGCTAAAGGAGGCTGTAGAGATGTATTGAATGAGATTCTACTTAACTTGTGGAAGGCTAAATGAAATACAGAGGTCAGAGTCAATATAATGCACTTCCAGCTCATACTCTCAGTGACCAGGAGGGAGAAGCAGTCTATAGTTCAGTACCAATGTTCCCAAAGCAATCACTATATTTCAAATGGAAATGTGCCATGTGTTTTGGGTTCTGTGAGTTGTTCCTTCTGCAGGTCTCAAGTCAGAAAATAATATTTATATTGTCCAGAGTTCACTTGCTTACTTCCATTCACACATTTGAATGTCTGTTTTCCATTTAGATGACACAGAGGTCCTTAAGGCTGTGTGTCACTCTGTGCTTACTTGGGGATCCAGTGGGGAAAGTTCATTGCTGACATCTTCATTACCCTCCTTGAATTACATGGTGCTGCCTTGTGTTAACACAGCTCAGGCTGGGCACTCCACGTCACTAGCCACTGAGGAAGGGGTGGAACAGCTCCCTGAGCCTCCAGAAAGATATTTCAGACAACCAGTGTCAGTGTCTCAAAGAAAAGTCTCTAATGCAAACACTTGCTGACAAACAAAGCACCACCTCTGTGGGCTTTGCAAGCCTCAGATCTACATCATCACCGCGCTTTCATGTGGCTTGACAAGAAATGTGCTTGACCACACCACACAGCTGGCCGACCATTCCAGCTGCAGATGATGACTCTTGATCTGTCATCTGTGCTTGATTTGTAGCCACAGCATGCTTTTCAACTTAGAGGCAGAAAGGCCATGCGCTCTTCACACATGGTTCTTCATGGATTTGATCCAGTTGCTTCCGTGACCCAATCTGAACTTTCAACAGAAAATTCACAAAAAGCATGGTGTTTTCAACATGCAATTATTGTGGCTATGAAGTTCCAAGAAGGAAATAAGCTGCTTCTAATCACATGAAGTGAATGTGTACCAATGGCAGACATCAGTAGTAGTCAGGGAAACTTTCCAGAAAGTCCCAGAAACTGGTGAACGTATCAATAAGACTTTTGAGAGGCACTTTGCTGAATTAATTTTTCTTTTCGAAGAAAAAGATATACAGCAGGACATGACTAGAATACATAGCATTTCACTGCCTAAAGACCTTCACAGATACTAAGTACAGTTTTCAGATTGCCTCAGACTTCTTTCTTTATATCCTGAGTAAATAGATTAGTTGAGACTTGCTTCAGAGTTTACTGAAGTTAATAAAGTCATTCCCTATATGCTTTCAGGAATGTTGGGATCTGAATCTTTACCCTTACGCTTCTCTTCCCTCAATTAGATGCAAGGGATAATAGGTTATTGACCCCTATCCTTTTTCATTTTTCTGTGGCACATCATGTTAAGTATGCATACAACTCCTGGCATACTGGGAGCCCAAACTCCACATCTTGGAGACAGTAGGCAGTAAAATGAAAAATTAACATTGATCATCTCATCTAAAAGCCACAGTGAATCCATATCAGACGTAGTCATGACCAAGCCTATCTAATTGCCCAACTGTCTTAAAAGAATTACTGTCTTTATCCTATTAGTGGGTAGGCAGTGATTTGTAAAAGCTGCCACTACAATTCTTGTGAGACCAGCTTCCTATCAGTCTCATTACAGAGGAATTTTCTTGAGGGTCAAAAAATACTTACCGATGAACCTTTCATTGCCACAGCGTTTAAGTCTTATGACTGCAGAGAGAGAGAAAAACATGACCTAAGTATGCATGAAACCACACAATAAAATTGCCAAGGTGGTTGCTTAGAACTAACTAATGAGTTTTTTAAAGCTTTTGTTAGACTACTGTATGGATATGCCAAAGACTAACATTTACAGGACACTCACAAACATGGAGATTCAGTTCAGGAAGAGATCTTGTGTCACATCTTGAAAATAAATCTTGACTTCTGTACGTCATCACTACTCTCAAACCAAAGTGATGGTATTGCATAATTTAAATACACAGACACACAAGTACTCGCTGATAAAAACATTTTTAACTTGTTTCTTTCTTTTACATGGGTAAAGAAAATGTAGCTTACAGCACAAGAGGGGAAAAGGAACACCCTTTTCTGGAACATGATGTTATCTTTTCCTCCTCCAAATGGGGAGTAGATTAGATAACACCCATAAGTC
>JAOXNG010000001.1:69970211-69980949 GCA_028566535.1 Scolopax minor | reverse complement strand
GAATCACCTGCTGGTAGGGTGTAGAAAACTGATCCTCTGAGCTGTTTACAAGCCAAATCTCTGGACAAGAGATCAACAAGTATGCTGATTTACCTGAACGGTAGCACTAATGCTCTTTGATGTCTCTCTTCTCTGTTTTTTTTTTTTTTTTTCAATACTTGATGAAACATGAAAGCTCGAGTCTTTTTATTGAGGCGAAAATAGATGCATTTGTGACAGCCATGTGTAAGATGTTGGACAATAAATGCTTTTTCACTCTCTGTCCTCAATTGGACTCCTGCCAGCTCATACATTATTTTACCGTTTTCCGTAAAGCTACAGAAGCTTGAGTTAGGCAGAATTCAGCTTTTAATTTTTATTCATTTTTAACCAAATAAGAATAATTTAGCACTTGTTGCTGAAGGAGAAATATGTCATCTATTTAAGCTCAAAAGCTAGGTAGAAAAATGTGTTCTTCTCCTCAGTTAAAATAAAAATTAAAACCTCAGTTTCAACCTTGTTTCTGGTGGCCACTGAATATTTGGAGGTAATTCTTCCAAGTTTGCAGCGTTTGTTATTGGACTAGCTACTGTTTATCACACTCTGTGACTTCATATCTTAAGACTTCATATCTTAAAGTATTGATAGTAGATGGATGGATGAATGAATAGATAGATGGATAAAGAGGCTGGGCAGAGGGGCAGCACTTCTGCAGTTCCTGACATGGGTAACAATGTGTTCATTCCACATCAGACATGAAAAATATCACATAGGCACACTCCCCCTGAAAAACACCTCTGTAAAATAGACCTCCCTAGATCCACGGCTCTCAGAAAACTTGATTTATAATTGCAGCACTCAGCTTATTTATAAAACAATCAGTTGTCTATATCTAAATAAATTTAAAAATTTGTAACTTAAGATAAAAAGAAGAAAAAGAAAGGTACTTAATCTATGCCTTTAATCTATTCCCTGCTAATACATGCTGTCTGTGCTGTCCTCCCAACTTCCAGATGGTAAGCCATTTTCAAAAACATATTATGCTTTCTGGATGCCTTTCTGAAATACAACCCAACCAGAAGCTATAAGTTTGATGCAGCTATTACTGGCTGGATTCTTTGGCTTGAGTTATGTAGAAGATCTGATTAAATTATTATAATGGCCATTTTTTGGCCTTAAAACAAAAACAATACAAAACAACACAACACATAACATCTAATTCCCCTTTTCCCCTTCCAAAGACCACAAATAGCTCAGGACTAACTTTCTTTTGCAGAAAGAAACCGAACAGTATATGCTGTGGGTACACCAACCCATGCCAGCGAACTAATCTTATTTGTTTCATCCTCGCAGTGACTGCATAGTATTTCTGGGAAGCAGAGCTCTTGGCTCACAAATCAGGACCCACAAATGTTATTCTTACTGTTACGTGAAGCGCTGTGCAACACGTGGTGTGCAGAGCATGCAGGACCTGATGCTCATGGACTGGTTTACCTGCTGCACCTGCACCTTCCCTTCTACAGGAGAATGTGAGTTAGTTTGGGCCACCTTCGGGTCTGACTTCAGGTGTGACACAGCCAGATGTTTTGGGATTAGCCCAACAATACAGAGTCTAAAACTTCGGAAGGGGATACTTGGTGGGAGATGGGCACCTCTTCTTTCTGACAACCTACCTAAAATGAAGTGTAAAAGGCTCCTAGCTTCACCCCTATCTTCTTGGTTAAGTTTTCATTAAGTCTGTTTGTAGATTCAGAAGGTTCCTCTGCCTGGCATTATTTAGCATCAATATTATCATTCATGAGGCTGTTGTGCTATCTAGGGATTAAACTAGAATATAGTGCTTTAACGCATGCTATGTGCACATTGTGTCACAGACACAACCCTTTGAGGAACCCTGGAGAAAAAACTGAATATTGTAAAATGCTGTTAATAGCAACAAGCTGCACTTTACAGAGCAAGTAAAAATGTAGCCACTGTGTAGTGAAACTGGATTTCTCGATTCAAATGACCAGTTTTTGATTGGGTAGAAATCAATTAGACTCCACTTTCTCAAAGCCTCCTAAAGACAAAATCTCATCAAGGCATTTGCCTCTTTATAGGACTGAAAAATGCATCCTGGGAATTGTAAGGCCAGGAGTAACGCTGCAGTTACTAATCAGCTTCAGTTTGATTTCACACTAATATCCCAGTTAATCTTCATGATTTCAGCTGCTGCAGACTTGCTACAAATCTCTAGCACGCATACAGTGGCTGCGGAGGCATGAGATTAATGAGAGTATAAGATGAAGACAGGTGGTCATTTATTATCCTTTGTTTTGCTGTGTGCATTATAAAATACTTCTTGCCAAAAGTAAACGTGCATACCAATATGTTTTCTATATCCTGCATCTGATTTTGTTTGTGTTAAATCTTATGATCAAAACCACTCTGCAAGAGCAAATTTATTACTAAAATTTATACCACAGAGTAAATTTCCTTTCTTAAGTCGGGAGCTGACTGAAGGAACTGCAGGGGGAGGTTAGGAGTGGAAACGTTACTTCTTGTAGCACCTTTGGATCCAGCACAATCATTTGACTGAGAAACACAGATAATTCTTAGTTGATTTTGGTCCCTGATGCTGAGAGGGAAAAAAAATAATTAAAAAAGCTATTTGTAAGCTGTCAGATTTATTTAGTCAGGTCAATAGATCTACTTCACAAATGTTCATAAAGGAAAAGCTCTTCTTGCCATTCTTTCTATGCCAGCCCTTTCCTGTTACCTGGATTTGTCAATTCAAACAAAATTTGTTAGAGGCTGAGGGAGTATACACATGCCTTTTACACACAAAGGTGCCAGTGGATGCTATGATTGATGAAAGCAAAGATGATAACTCACAACCTTAGGGAGGGGAATGAAGAATTGGTTCTTTGAATCATAGTGAGGGAGACCAAGGCACTTTCCTTGCTTGCTGAGAAAAAGAGTCTTGCCCAAGTAGAGAATCCAGACCAATGAGAAAATTAAGTGGACAGCAGATAAGCTTTGTAAAATGAGAAAATGGAGTTTAAAAAGGGAAACGTCAACACCATTCATTGTATTAGCCAGTCAGATGCAAAGAGAGAAAAAGGTAATTTATATAGAATGTCCTTCAAGGTGTCAACATATTAGCAGTAGCAGATCAAGCTAGCAATTTACATCAAGGAGAGCTGGTTTTCTCAGCTGTGACATATAGGATTAGTTGTCAGAAGATGAAGTCGTTAAACCCTGAAGTTCGCCTAGTTTCCTAGTTAATTTGAAATAAAGTGCAATATATTAAGGTTAATTCTCTGCATGCAGATCATCTTGTTGGCTCCAGATCTTTGTTGGTTGGATGGCCTGTATGAAATATGTTGATAATTTGTTTACTTTGCCAAGACCCCTTCCAAATAGTGTTAATATACTCAGTCTATCCCGAATATCTGTTTATAATCTGTATTATGTTTGCTGATGCAGTTGACAACATTACAGCTAGAAGGAGAAGCCATATGCTGCTGAAGAAAGTCTAAAAAGTTTAACGTTTAGCAAGGTCATTGGTGAGAAATGAGCACATCTCTGGTGGTGAGCCTGTTCACGTTAGCAAAGCCCTAGGAAGAGCTGGACCTAAGCAGATACATTCAAGACAGATCAATCCTTTTTCTCATTCCTTTCATGACATCTAAGATTAAATGCTTTTAGGGTTTGGTAAGAGGGACTTTGTTATTCTTCCACACACCCCTTTCATTTTCACATGCTTCTCTTATTTCTTGGCTCTGGCTGGAACCAGGAGCAAGGGCAGGATGCTCTCATCTTTCCATCCTGACTAGAAAAGGGAAGTATTAGAAATCTAATGAAAAGCATGTCCCCTGGAGATTTCCAGCCCCGTTTTGCAGATGTGGCTGTAGTTCAGATAATCAACGGAACTTCTCAGTGCTTGCTTGAATGGAATTATTTGGTTGCTCTGCAACACTAAATTAAGCATAGATGGAATAAGGCTGTTGGTGTGGATTAATGGAGTCTGTCACTACCTACAATCTGTATTTTCAGCTCAGTTTTATGAGGTGCTACTACTCAACACACCGATGTTCTCAGCTCTCACCAGCATCACTCATTTTCTAAGTGACCTGACCCTTAACCCCTAGAGAGCAGCACTCAAGTAAGTTTGTTTTGCACCATCAAGAGAAATTGCTCTTTCATTTACAGTCACAGAAAAGCTCTTCAGCAGGCATTTAGCCTATGCCATCCAGCTTGTGCTTTGCTACAGTTTCCCACTTTCCTGTCCATTTTACTACTGCCAGCTTGAGTAGCTCGTTGCCTGGCTGGATTGTACAAGATAGGCCAAAATACCAGCTGTCTCTGGGAAACGAGACACTTCCCCCTTTGTAGAAGCTGAAGCAGCTCAGTATCACTTAAACAGTCCATGGCTGCATCCTACAGGGGTCTTCTACTGATGTCAGGACACGCACTAAACACAGTGCAGAACAGAGTGGAGAATTTTGCCCTTATTTAGTGAAAAGAGCTTGGACACATGTTGAACTGACGAGCTCAACTGGGTGTACAGCAAATAGCCACAGTCATTTGCCAAGCTTTATTTAACACTCTTAAATAGGTTTATTTTGTTAAAGCTGAGCCATTTCAAAGCCTTTTGACTTCAGATCCTGTGTGCAAACTAGCTCCAAGTAGAGGAATGCGGGAAGGCAAAATCCATACAAAGTGTCTGCGAACAGATACTAGTGATTACAGTGTGATCTCTGATTATTTAAATGGATTCCCTGATACATTCTTGCTTGACATAGTTAACTGCACTTGTTAGTCTGTTACACTACAATAGCCAGCCATATGGTAACTCACCCGTTCTTGGAGGGGTTTTTCAATTAAAAAAATTAAAAATAATAGTAATCTAGTACGGAACATACATCACATGATAAAATTACCCACATATTACTTAATAAATTGATATTTAGATCTAGCCAACACACAGTAATTTTACTAATTAAATGTCAACATGTCCCCCAGAGTGCAGCTCTTCAACACCGTAAATGTCACAAATTAGCAAAGAGGCAGAATGATCTACAACTATATTTCTCCAGAAACACAGGCAAAGCCTGCCACGCATCTCCCATGACACAAGGTGGGGAGAGAGGAGAGGAGGCAGAATAGGGAGAGAAAGTGGGTGTTAGGACATGCCAGCGGGGAGGCAGTCACTGTGGGAGACTGCTCCTGCAGCATTCCATGTACACTTGTTTCTCCCCTGATATTCCCTGATGGTCATTTGTGTTGCCAATAGAGAGGAGAGACAAAAATTTGAACATGAGCATGCTGTTAGAGGATGCCATCTTTGAGCTCAGGGAAATTAGGTGGTGAGATTGCCCAGCATTAAAGGTCTCACACAGTGGTCCCTAACTATAGCCACTAATTTTAGTGGGCTTGAATGAAGTCTTCGGTCCTGTTGTTTTGAGTAGTTTACATAGAGTGAGGTCTACAGCAAAGAGGAGAGTCTTCTCTGTCTGTCCCTCCCTACCCTGAGAAAAGGCAGGAACTTTCCTAACAGGGTTTGTAACCTCATACACTGGAATCCACTGAAGATTTTGCCAGTAAAACCTGCTATTTCTGTTACACGCTTTGCTGCACTGATTCTAGTACCTCATCTTCTAGAGATTATCTGGTCTCCATTCCCTTAGGATAATTCAGCCACAAAAGTTTCAACTTCTCTTTGTACCTCTTGGTCTTAAGCTTCCTGAATCCACTGATGCTAAATACCAGTACTTTAATGCCAGTCCAAGGTGATATAGCAGACGCACAGAATTCATTAACATAAAGATTGCCAGTTGCCAGCTCTAATACGATAAATTGATAAGTAAAATTATTGCTTACTCTGAAGTGGTATTGGGCAGATTTTGTGCTGGCATTAACTGCTGAGTTTCTGCTGGTTGGATTTTTTTTGCCTGCAACATACGTGTAAAATTCTGCCTATAGCTTCTTTTTTTTCCTTTTAATTTAAAATAGGCTTGCAGAAGAATAATTTCATGCTGTAGCTGTAAGCAGTATTCAAGTTTTGCAGTTCTCAAGACTGAATCTGAGGAAAACCTGGCATCTGAATAGTGACCCAGAAATCACAAACTTCTCTAGGAAAAATTTGCCCTTCAACCGTTAGGAAGGGCTGTCTTTGCAAAACTACTCATCACTGCCATCTTGTGACACAAAGAAGTTCTCAGCTGGAATCCTGGCTTTCTGGGCTCAGATCCATCATGACAGCAATTATGAGAAGCAATAGGTATTCACTGCGAACACCGCAAATTAAATGCTTGTTTGCATTTTTTGATGAGACAAAGGCACTGCACGAAAAGGCTCAATTTCTCAGTGCGATATCATCTTTAAAAGGCAGTTACAGAAGGGCATGCAGAGTTACCAGGCTCCTCCTTCTGAGGTTGCTATTAGCTATTATTAATTTGCAAAATGAACCTCAAGAAAGTCACCTTTTGACCGTGTCTCTCCCCAGAAAAGGTAACGACTGCAATGTACATCTGTACAGAAACTTTTGTCAGCTGTTGCCTAATCCCATAAAAAACGATTTCTCCAACCTCAGAACTTCTGTGCTCTTACAAAAGCACTTCAGCTCCCTGCTCTGTATTCATCATGTGTTTGAGAAACCTCAGGATCTGTAAAATAGGTTTTCTTCTACCCATATTCCAGGATCGTACCGTACTCCAGGTCTTTGCAGAGCAAAAATAGTTGAGTGAGCTCTGCTTCATATAGTTTTGAGGAAGAGAGAGAAGTTAACATTCATCCTCTTGCCCCATGCACATGGGGAAAATTCATTACCTTCTGTTTAAACTCCTCTCCTTAGCATAATTTATTTGTTAGCATCTGCCAAGCTAAAGGAGAGACCGAACATGACTTTTAACCATTGTTTAGAGAACTTACTTGGTACATAGGCAGTGCTACAGTTTCCCTAAATAATTAACCCAAAATAATGACACCAGAAGTCTAGAAGAACCACTTACTCAAGGCACAAGTTCAATTATTTCTCTCAGCTCTAACTCAAGAGACAAAAGCGAAATTCACTCCTCTAGACCTCACATAGAACTAATTTATCTTCATTCTTTCAAAGAAAGCTATGCAAATCTATCAGTGCCCCAAACAAATAAATAAATAAAATGATAATGCGGGGGGAAGCACTTAATTTTCCCACATATCTGGTAGCATAACACCTATCTAGATTCTTTTTCTAAATAACTAGTGTTATACTGTTACAATTTGTTCTTATTTTTCTAGGAAGCTAAAATATTCAATTCTGATTTGTGGGAAGCCTTCACACTGAGTTCTGGACTACACGTTCTGCTTGACAGCCAGATGACTAAGCACTGACCATCTCAATCATTTTTGTGATGTTTGCTAACTCCCCCAGCTAGAGATGTAACCCAGTAATATTCTCTAACTACATAGGAGTATAGTAAAACTTATGCCTTTTCTCTATCAATAAACAGGCTTTGAAGACTTCAACAAAAGGTACAGTTTTAATGCAAATCACTCTGCAGTGTATAAAATCAAAATTAGATTTTATTAGGAATGATCTTCGGGGGGAAAAAAGTTTATGAGCAAAATGCTTTAGTGCTTGTCTGAAATAAAATGACAGGAATATAATTAAGGTTTGGCCTTTGGAAGGCCTTCCTTGGCAGAATCAAACTACAACAATGAGATTTAATATAAAATGCATTCTAGAATAAATACTCATTTCCTCATTATGACTTCTATAGTTACAGGAAATAAAACTATTATTGATTAGAGAGACTGAAATAGTTTAATAGCTTCTCTTCTCAAGAGCAAAAATCATCTAACTCTTCCTTTACCATAATTATTTGAATAAATGTTAGCCATCTGTGCTCTGGAGAGAGATATTCATGCTTGTGATTAAAACACTCTTAAAATGAAGTAATATAAGAACTGAAGGCCTGACACTACAGTTGCTGAAAGAAGAATAATTCTACTGAAAACTTAAGTCCACATCAATGCAAACTATTTCTGGAGCCCGGAGGTGTGGGCAGTGTGCGTTCCTGCCCTTTGGAGACAGCTTTGGGTGAAAGATTATTACCTTGTTTCTGTACCTGATTCTCCACAAACTTCCTCTAACATACAACTGCCCAACGCTGCTAAAGGTAGCGTCTTTCCTGTGTGCCAGAAAAAAACGCTTGCTGCATAAGAAATGTCATTCAACGGGGTGTTGTGCCAGGCCGTGGCAGCAGTGATAGCTAAGGGTAATGCCAAAAGCCTTTGTGGGCACATGGCATCAGGTCTGGGGCATCCCTCCTGCTGTGCAACAAAGCGATGTAGAAAAAGCTCCCACCTGGCTTCCTTAGGTTATTTTTATTTGGAGCTAATGCTGTTAAAATAAACATTTGATGAGCGATAAAGTATCTATTTCAGGAACAGAAAGAATGCAGAGAAGGGGGGGACACACACACACCCAAACCCAAACGATTTGTTATGGTTGATGAGTTAAAGCTCAGTAACCAAGAGGAAGCTTCAAGTAGATAATAGTTGGAATTTATATGTGTGCACTCACTACAGAGTGATAAATAAGAATCTTCTAAAAATTCAGTTGTTTTCCTTAGTGGTAGATTTCAGGGGATGGTTGGTTTTTGGGAATCTTGAATAGAAATTAAGAGACCACAAAAGTCTGGTTTTATTGTTTGCACTGGATGTAAGGATATGTCATCTTTTTGTTGCCTCTTATGTTTTTATTACCTTTTCTGTAGCAAAAAGAGACGTTGGTAGTATTAAAGAAAAATAATGTGTTTTATGTTGATTGTAGGGCTTAAATGGCTTTCAGACCAAAGTAATTTCTAGTCTGGTGCTGCTGCCATCATTTCTACTTATTGTGCTAATTAATAGGTAGTCCTTCCTCAACACAAGTTCATACCTCAAGAGGTAGTCAGCTGCCTCCAAAGAGATTTATTTGTCCTATGATTTAACGTGTCTTTTCAATTTTTTTTCTGGCTGCTTCTTTCCACTTTCCTGTAGGCAATTTGGGTTAACGCTTCAAATATTAAAAGGTGGAATTTGGTGAACAGAATGACTACTATACTTCAGTTTTAACGAATATTTAGAAATAGAAATCTTTTAGTTCATAAAATCCATCAAACTTTTTTTTTTTTCCTGAGTGGGGTGAAGCTGAGTGTTTGTTGAAAAATTTGAGTGGCTGAGTATGGCACAAGATTCCTTGTGCTTGTGTAATCTACATACAGTTTGTCTTATTCCCTGGTGACCTAGTCATGTGATGGCAACTTTGCACTGATGTTTGGGCTGCTTCAGAAGAACTTGAAATGATTTAAACTTTTTTTTTTTTGAGATTGTTTTCATTTAAGAAATTCTGTACTTCTGATAAGGATATTTGATAACCAGCTGTGGAAAAGTGTTCAAGTGTTTATGAAACAATATCTTGTAAGGTACTTATAGCCTAAGCTATCTATGCTACACGGTCTCCATCTGCAGTAAAATGCTGAGTTTTTCCATAGTTACTATTGATCACGACAGTCAGATCTGCTGTACTAGTTTTTAAATTCTGCAAAACTGATATTGCAAGAGGGGAACAACAAATTTTACTTACTCAGTTGAAAGCAGTGATTAAACACCTTGCACTGTCAGCAGTGGCAGGTAGGTAACTTCTCTTGGCAAATGGAAAATACTGAAGCTAATTGCCAGATTTTCAGAATTACCTTTAAATAACAACAACAAAACTAAAATAAAAAACCCTTCTTATACTAATGAAGATGAGTTTCCAGTTGTGAAATAACTGCTTTGAGGTTTTTCTCCCTGTTCCCCTCCTAAGTTTTTACATAATTAGTTCATGTACTGCTGTTCTATTGAAAGCTTGTCTGAACTGCCACATCACAGAGAGAAGACAGATCATGTTCACTAAAGCTCTGTTGGTAGTAAATCTGAAAAAATTATGTTCACATTTTGTTGTTGTTTAGGGGGTGAGTACTGATAGGCTTTTACAAATAGTTTATGGATGGAGAAGAAAAGAAAAAGTCCTTTTCTCAGCACTTGTCACTTCTAATGTATGCAATCTTTACATTAACCCTCATGTTTCACAGTATGCTACATATGAATAAGGTTCTTGGCTGGGTCTTGAAAGATGCCTTGTTGTTAGTGTTTTGTTTGTTTTAAGATATGTCATGTTACCTCTTCATTGCAAAGTTCAACAGAAACCTTTCAAGGCTTACTGTGGTGGTAATTAAAGGTGATAATCAGATCTGGACAGTTCAAGTTGTTTGTGGTGGGTTTTGGTTTGTTTTTTAATTTAGAGATTTTTTTGTATGGTTTTAATCATCATATAAAAAAATTTGGATGAACAAACCTTACCACACAACAAGCTTGGCATTATAAAGAATATTGCAGAAGCTACCGCTGCTGTCTGATACAAATTAAATATTGCCTTACATAATAATATTAGTGTCTGGATGTTCCCTGTAGTCCACATGATAATGAGGACTTAATTGAGATGGAGTTTTTTTCATCCAGTGCAAATTATTTTATTCATATGCAATTATGTTACACTTTTATCATGTTTCATGTAATAATGTAGTGAACTGTTTGGTTGTTTTTTTTTTCAGTTTGTAAACAACGGACAATTACCACTTGGTTGGAGAATAAAGGACCCAAGACAACTGAGTCCAAAAGGTAAAATGTACATAGTACATATGAAAAAGCTGTGTTCTTTGAGGGGGTCTGTGGGCAGCTCAAAGTGCTGGTTGCCAGTACAGTT
>JAOXNG010000001.1:69959817-69970111 GCA_028566535.1 Scolopax minor | reverse complement strand
GGTGTGTTACCAACATCCCCATGTTTTGTTCTGTGTCATTGCAGAGCTTTGGCATCTCCCCTTCCTTAATTCCTACAAAGTATCAAGGGGAATCGTCTCTCCAAAAAAAATGTTCTGCATTTGATTTTTTGGATGTGAGAGGGAATACCACACAACAATTCATCTAAGTAGAACTCTGAGCAGAAACATTTCTTCTTAAACAGGTGAAAATGTAACATTTGTGGGGCCTGCACTGCCAGTTTTATATTTAGTTACCTTGGACATAAAACATTACTTGGCTCCAAGATTTATGTTCCTCCATGAAGGCCCTGACATTTCTGGCATCTTAAGTTCAACTCCTCACACGAGTTTGATAGTCTTAAGCAAACAAAACCTCACGTAACAGTGGGGTTGCCTAAAGTAACCACGATTTGTGATGCTTTACTGTGTGCATGTCAGAACTCTTGAGGGTGGCCAAAAACAGCTTGTCAAGCAGTAAAATATAAATAACCTTAAGATTCTCTTTACTTGCAGAAAGAGTGCAGAGACAAAACTATGCAAAATTTATTTGAATTCTTACCATTTTATAACAGAACAACACTCACCTCACACTCTAGGCTGTGCTGGCAGTCTTAAAACTACCTGTATAAACAGACAGAGGCATTAACTAGCTTAAGTTTGTCTCAAATGATCCAGCAGTGACACCATAAGATACAAGAAAACCGAGTACAGAGTCTCACAGCTCTCCACCACTGCTCCAACTCCTTTTGGAACCGCTTCCCTTACAGACCTGGTAGAAGATTCAGATTCCTACAGCTGCATACTAAAGGGGACACAGGAATATAAAGCTAGTCCATCTTTCATCTGAGCTTGTGGGGGCTCATCTGAGTCTTCTGGTACAGAGAAATGATCTCTAACAGATCTGTAGAGATGTCTAACTGATCTTCTGCCAGCTGCCTATTTCCAAAGAAACAAGATTATTTTAAAAATTTTTTTTTAAAAGTATGAATCTCAGGTATTCATGTTGGATCTTAGCAAGCTTTTCCATCATTCCCTCCTGCTGTACAATGCGAACTATTTAAATTAGAAAGTGACCGTGGATATTTGATGTGTTTTGCAAACAAACTTTTGCAGAGGTTTAAAAAGAAAATTCTACCTCTTGACAGCAAACCGGGAAAGCTTAAGAGTAGTTCTAGTTTGTCAAAGGCTTTCCCATGTCCCTGACACCCTTACTGTCTCGAGTCAGTTTGGAAGCATGGTTTTCATCACAGAAGGCCTAGAGTTTGGCTTTTGCTCAGCTTCTGTCTTCCATATTAATTTTATGGTCAGATGTTTCCTTTTCCAACAGTCTATGTTGTATTTTCAACTTGGATTTCTTTTCAGCACTTGGTAATATTCCATCAGAAGTCCTAATTCACCCGCTCCTTCTGCTGGTGTTTGTCATCACCAGGAGACTGCCTTCAAAGCTTTAAAATTGCAAATGCAGAAACAAGTGTAGAGACGGGGCATATCTTGGTGCCATCATCTAAAAGAAAAATGGGTTCTCCACTGACACTGGAGATATGGTAGAAATTCAGGGCAGGTCTTTCTACTTTTATATTTTTATGAGGAATGTTAAAATACCACCGATGTAGGGAAAAATCTCCACAACATAAGTCTGAATATTAACAAGGTAATTTACAATGCATAATTATTTTTGATTTTTTTTAATCAAATACTGCTTTGCCTTTTTTTTTTTTTTTCTTAGGCCTTCATATTTTTAAATTCTACCTCTTTGAAAAAAAATTGCAACCATACTGTTCACCTCACTATGCCTTGGAGGAAAACCCAGTACAGATGAGCTTGTGTCAAACGCTAAGCTCAAGAGAATCTGGGATATGGAACTGACTTTTTGTAGCTGAGACTCATTTTGCAAACTACTTAAGATCTTCCAAGCTGGTGTCCATCATACTCAGAGCAAGTCAAACCCTCTTCAAAAACTCTTAGGGAGAAAAAAACATTTGCCTAGCGGTTTACACCCAGTGAAAGGACTTTTCTCCCCTTTTAATATAAGAAAAGAAACAAATTAATTACTGTGTGTAGACTACAGCCATTTTCCTTTAAGGATGTTTTTGGTTAACTAATCCCCATTGGAAATAAGTCTGTCTATATTTCATAATGTTTCCATTTGAGATTTTTTTTTATAAAAAAAAAACACCTTAAGATGTAGTCTCAAGAATCATTCCTTGTTCATAAGCTTTTTTTCTCTGGTGTATCAAAACATGTATGGATTTTTTCAAAGAAATGAAATAGTGAACGAAATGAGGTCCTCCTACCTCCTCCAAAAGCTGTCAGGTACACAGGGCTTGCACATCACACACAATTTTAAATGTCAGAAGAGTGCACTATTTCTTGAAAGGAATTAGCTAACTGAGTGGAAAAAAAACATGTTTATCTATGCACTTTTGTCAGGCTTTCTTTTACCATACAATGGTCCTTTACTACACTGTGAAAGAGTCCTGTGCTGTACTTGGGGCCTCAGCAAATGCGATGAGGGCATTACACTGTAAGACCCCTCCAGAAGAGTTCAGGGCTCCCAGATGGTTAAAATCTAAACTTTTAGAGGCAGAAGATAGCCCAAATTCCCGAGCCCTCTTCCTTATGAGCCAGACGTCAGTTAAATGATTTACAGAAGGCGGGGGGCACAGGTCATATGTCCCAGGCAAGCATAGAGGGCACCTTTGCCCACCTACCAAATGCTGATTGTAGGGTCCTGATTCCTGATTTTGATCTTAATTTGGGGTATTTGGTTACAGAATATTATGTCTTATTGTTTCAGGTCTCTATCAAGCACCTCTGTCACTTTTTACCTTCAGACAGCAAGTTTTCTCTCCTCCCATTTTCACACAAAACCTGAAGTAATTTCCTTAGGAGAGAGGCAGCATATGTTCTGACTGCTGATCACACAGCTCCAGCAGCTGATGCTTAATATGCAAAGAAATTCTCAGAGTAACTACTCATGAAAAACTCCTTCCTGGCACAAAGCTCCCTAGCAAAAGATTAGCTCCATGTTGACCTGATGCTAAATGAGAATGTTGATAATAAAGTTAAAGCAATAACTGTCTCTCTAATACACAGCAGCAAGAAGTTATGGATAAAATAATGGGCTTGTGCATTTTCAAGAAAGACTGAATTTAAATATACCTTCACAATATAAATATAAATATGCTCTCTTCTTTACAGTCAATGTGAATGGGATTACAATATGAAAGGTAAAAGACAGGAAAACCATCCAGGCACTCTGTAGCTTTCTCCTGTTAATACGTTAGAAGACTATTTAGAAGATTTAGGTTATCACTTCGACATTACTGAAAAGTTTAGAGTAAATCTAATAAAACAAAAAGGCAGTCTACACCAGTCCTATTAAGAATTTGATTCAGTACATTTAAAGCAGTCTATTTCTGACAAGATTTCACTGGAAAGTGAAAAACAATTGGGGAAAAAATACTACCTTTTTTTTTCCCCAGAAGAAACACAAAAAAAATAAATAGGCTTGTTTATCAATACTGACAATTTAGTCTTCCAGAAAACCACATAAAACTGTCCAAAATTCACATCTTGTCATTATTTTAGCAAACAAAAAATGTGGATCTTCTTTGCAGGCTTTTCTTATCTTATTTTTTGTTTGTTTCTTTTAAACAAAGAAATAGAAATTGCAAAAATGAGCAATGTTTTCATTAGATATCACCAGATTTAAATTTAAACAATTTTTTAACTACTCCTAAAACCAGAGACTTACAATTAACAGCCTCTTACAGGAAATGCTCTAGGGGTTTCCAGCCCAAAATTAAAAAAGCCAAAAATCAATAAAGATAATACCCATGTGAAAACTAGTACTGCTAAAAAACCTTTGAGAAAAACAGCAAGAAATTTTTTTCCCCACACTTTCCAGCCCTGCTCCTCCTCTTCAAACTACACACAGTTGCAAGTATTCAAAATAATCAAAGAATTTACATGGGATTCCTTCTCATGTTTCATTATTGTGTGATTAAAAAAACTGGGAGATGCACTTTATTTTCACAAACATCTGCGCCAATTAATGACACATTTGAAAGTCAGGAGAGGCTACAGAAGAAAAGAAAAAGAAGTAAAGAGCTTTGTAGACATAAGGGAAGCCTAAACAACAGGAATAGGACTGGGCCTGAATTAGTAAAATCTCTCTTTCTAAAAGCTGATTGAAAATACTGAACAAGTCTTAAATTATGGTGAGGTTCTGACTGGTTGAATCACACCAGCCTCAAGAGGGGTACAACTCTCTTGTACAAAAGCTGATGCTAAAACTGATCTTGTATTTTCCCACTTTTAAAAATCTATGAGTACTTTCCTTCCTTCAAAATAATAACGATGACCAAAAAAAATCTTTCTAAACTCAGCAACACGCAGAGTAACATAATTCCCATCCAAAATAACACTGGCTGAGCAGCGAACTGGGAAGATGCACCTCTGGCTGGGAAGCAGCAAGGTACTTATTGTGCAATCCCATCTATTTCTAGCCCAAATTCTGTGGGACTGAGATTTACAGCAGCAGTCCCCTGATCAGGCTGCAAGAGATTAGTTTGCTCTGGAAGGAGATGCTTTTTTTGCCAATGACCAAGACTGCAATCACAGCACGGGGAAAGCACAGGAAAGCTTCTGCCCAGGCTAAAAACACTTCTGATGCTCCAGTTGCTTTTACCAGAGGAAATAGCCCTATAACAACATATCACTACGGGTTTTCATTTTAAAAGAAATTCATTGAAGAACGGCTCCCTTTTGCTCTAATGCCTTTTTAAAAGCTTTGCACATTTAGAGAAGTTTCTGCCTGTTTCATCTGGGGGTCTCATTGGAACATAAAAGAAACTTTTGAATGCAGAGCCTTACTCATATTAACGCTAGTGGAGTGATACAGACAGATGCAAACTGATTGGTGTTATTGAACAGAAAAGCAAGGAGAACATTTTAATCAGCCTGTCATCTCCAAGCCAAATGTGACATTTTAGCTGTAGACATCACCTAGAAAAGACACGGCCTTTTCTGTGTTTGGAGGGTACCAGGTACCCTCTGTGTTTGGCACCAGGTACTCGGTTCAGCACTCACTTGGGAAGCAATGGGAAGGAAGGAGATGCAAGTGAAGTGGGAGAAAAAGCTATTGTTTGGAGGTGGCTGCTGCTTTGTTTTACCGTCTTCAAAAAAGTAGAGAAATAATATTTACTGTTGGTTTATTTCTTATTTGTTTTTTCCTGCACAAATCATCATTCAAAATACTACATGAAATGCCTTATACAAAGAGTATTTCTCCCTTTTAATTTTGGCCCCAGACCCCTTAGTAGCATCCTGTTTAAGCACGGAAAGGGTTTTGCTTTGAGAGTTCAGAGCTCAGTGACATTTTTGAGGTCTGTGTTCCTTCTCAAGTTATGCTCCAAAGAATGCCTAGGTTTTGGTGGTGAGATTATGAAGTCTAAAAATATGAACAATCAGTTGAGGAGAAAAAGTAAAGAGAGAGAGGATTAGCTGTAACAGTGACTCTGCAAACTGAGACCCTGCTGCAATCCAGCATCAGGGGAATGAAAATTAGAGTGCAAAAAAGAGCTATAGGAGAATTGAATAACAACCTAGGGAAACATTTTTTGTTTATTGAAATAAAAACTGGGAGGGATAAGAGCTAGAAACTCTTCTGCAGAGAAATAAAAATACATAACCTTGCTCCAAGTTAAAAGGAGGGAAAATGCAGAAGCTGTGAATTACAGAGTAAATTATATGTCTGTATTACTTTAGCTGCAAGCTTGGTCTCTTTTCTCAGGGCACCAAAGTCTTTACACTTTTAAAGTCTCCATCCCCCTGCATCTCCGTTCTCAGGTGTTTTTCACTAGTGCCACAAATCCTAGAACCAGAGTAATCAGGGAGGGGAGAATGGCACCAGTTTTGCAAAGGGCCATCATAATTCCCCAATTCACTCCTTTTAGAGCACTAAAATGCCACCATCATCATCATCATCATCCACTGAGGCATTTCAGACCTAGTAACTAGCTAGCTCATGTCCAGGGGCTATGGGCTATAATCTATAATCAGAGGCCTATTGAGAGATGACCAAATGAGTCACCAGGTAGAGCATCACTACCTCTTCATGGTAGAGTAAACCAGCAGTTACCCCAAGATAAAGGCTAATTAGGTCCCAGTTCCCCCTCCCCTTCCCCATCTATTAGATCTTGAAACTTATTGTCATTTCCTTCAATCTGTATTTGGCAAAAATTTAAGGATCAATGCAGTAGTCTTTCCTGTTCTCTCGGTTTAGGAAGAATGTGAAATTTTCCTGTTTCACACTTTAACAGCTTTCAGGAAAAGGTCTAGAAACACAAATCAGTACCACCTTCCATAACTAAAAAGCTCAAAGCCCTGAAGATGCTGACTTCTAAAAGAACAACACAGCTGATTGGAGTTTTATTTACATTGTCAGAAAAACTGTATAAAATTCACATTCCTTTGATGCTGGTGAGGCTTCAGAGGCACACAGCAGCCAAGCCTATAATGTGTTTTCTACAAGTAGCCAGGAACTTTCATATCTATTCCAAAACTCACTTCTCCAAATTACAGGAAACCCTGCCAAGCTTGGAATCACTTTGGCTCCAAACACTAAGCTTATTAACTGTGGTACTAAACAGCATACAAAATGTGTGCGATGAGATTTACCACACAACTCTTCAAATCACGAGAGATTCTGGAAAGAGGAAAAAACCTCTCTTCAAAATTATTTCCTTTCACAGTTCAACTCACAAAAGCTAGCATTAGCCTCGATCTTTGGATACCAAAAAGGTCAATACCAAAATATTTTTTTAAACAAAATATATGCAATTTATGTTTGGATATAAAAATATATGCCTTTTGTAAAGCTCTCCCAGAAAACAATCGGAGGCAGTCTTACTGAAATAAAGACAATAACAGGACTGTCTAGACAAGATGCTATCTGTTCCCTCTGTTGCAGTCATCATTCCAAATGTAGTCACTACAGTCATCTACTGACAAATAATTCTTGATAAATAACTGTAAGGAAAAAATGCCATCTACATCTCTTACAGGAGAAATACAACACTAAAAAAAGAGGGAATGTGGTAAATTTTATAGGATTTTGAATAAGGAGGAAATAAAGTATGAAATAAAAAATAAAATAGAATAGAATAATACAAAACATTCATTTTCCTTACATTTGTATCTTTTTCCAAGCCAAGGAAGAGATCTAATTCCTAACCCCAAAGCTAAATGTAGTGAAACTTCAGTGTCCTGGAATTTAGAAACTGTACTTAAATATTGAGCCTGTTTCTGTTTAAGGAATAACACAAGCCAACACTGATAAATAGACTAACATCTTTTTTGTTTGTTTGTCTTGCTTACTTCCTCATTAGGGATTCCGGACTCTTGCTCTACTACATTTTATTACTTATTTACTATTGGAAATGCAATTTCCTTTGATGGGCACAAGCTCTTCATACAGTATTGTGGCATCAAAACAACCACATCCACATTGGCAGTTTAAAATACTATCACTATTAAAAACAAACAACACCCACCTGCCAAAAAAAACCCCAAACTAACCAACCAACACACCTCACAAAAATTCTTGGTTGCCCACACCCAAGAATTCATGCTTTGAGATGCACCATCACTAGAGTTTTCCACAAGAGAACTTCATCTTTCCAATTTCTTAGAAATGTGCAACCTCTCCCCAGAAGAGTGATTATGAGCATGAAGATTGAGGGTCTTGTCCTGCCCCTTAGACATGTAGCACAACCTAGAGTCCTCAGCAGCAGGCTCTCCACAATCCTTCAGGCTCTCCACAACCCTTCAGGCTCTCGTATTTTCCCCGATTTTTTTTTCCCCCACCTCAAATTTGCAAATTTCCTACTGCTAGATTTTCTCCAGGCTTACATTACTGTCCCATCAGCACCACGCATGAGCAAAGTCATCCCATGACCCTCCACTTGGCCTTTCAGAAGCAAAAGGAAGCACTGTCCTTCTCCTTCTGTATTGGCTGAGGCGAAGCCAGCATTTCATCCCTTGGCCTGTTTGCAAAATGCCTTGATAATAGGAAAGGAAATGAAAGTGTCAGGAAGTTTTGCTGGAAAATAGAAAGGAAAAGAAGTCATAGGAAACAGAGAGAGAAACCAACGCACAGCCACAGTGAAACAAAAAAAAAAAACCCAAAAAAAACCCACATCCCACTCATTGAACTGCTGCATCCTTTTGAAAAAAAGTCATTTTTACCAAGCATAGAAAAATTGAAGTAAATCAAGTACAAAGCTTATGATTCTGGATATGAAATTCACTTCACCAACTAGATCACTGAGCCAAAAAGCAGCATTGCCAGTAGCAGAATCTGATTTGTACTTTGGATACAAAACTATGAAAATATTACTGGACAGCCAACAGAAACACTTGTCTGCTGTGCTGGATTTCATGAAATTAACTTAATTTCCTTGTGATCAAAAAAATAGAAGTTGGAAGTTCAGGATCACTAGAACTAAATAAAAATGCCAGTGCATGGTTGAGTTTTCTATTGGAAAACACTAACACATGTGTGCACACCCAGAACTGCAGAGCCCTTATGGAGTTAAATGTAGCAAGGATATAAGCAATGCCTCTTTAGATTTATTACACATTCCTCATCTTGGGTCCCAAGAGCATTCTGGTTTAGAAACTACAAAATTATCATCAATCCACAGTATCCTAAACTCTCCCTACAGCAAGCTATCACTGGGTAATCCACTGAAATCAATGGAAATTAATTTTCTAACTGTTGAAATTTCAGTTTATGGCTTTGACTTCAGTAGGCTTACCTCTGCCTACCTAAAAAATGAGTAAAGGGTAATAATCTGAGGGGTTTACCAGGGAGGGAAGTTTTCTTTTCATGTCTTTAACCCTGGCCCCATGAACACAAAACCAAAGAAAAGTGGGACTTTTTTAGAAGGCACTTTGTCAACAAATGCGAACAAAGGTGGTTTTGAAGTGTTACTGAACCTTGTAAAGGAGTGTACTTGTGAGACCTCTCTGGAAATATCTAGATTTCACGAAGTGAAGGAGTATCAGCTCTGTCTTTCCTGACTGAGTTTATTGTTCCAGTCATTCTATAGGAAATAGCTTTGTCTCTTGGCCAGTAGTTGCTGTGTATCATGAAGTAGCATTATGATTTAGTTAAATATTCTCCATATTTTTCTGTTTTCTGTTCTTACTGATTTAATGTCTCAATATCTGTACTTTAAACCTTGGGGTTTTTTTTTTCAGTTCTGGGTGTGTGTTTATTTTAAAAAAAGAGAACTTAAACTGTAATTTTTTGCTTGTTTAATTGCTTAGTTTTCCAGGTGATTATCTTGTTACCATACAATGAAAGATGGTAATAGTTTTCCATAATATTTCCAATAAGAGTGTTAGCTAAAGAATCCTTAACTACTGGTGTAATTCCCGCTGAAATAACACCATTCAGCCCAGTGCTATTAAACCAGTGGTTTAATAGAGAGTTTGGCCTTTAGAAGAGGAAGAAAGAGAATTATCTGCTGGGATACACAGTGCTGTAAATGTTGACTGTTCAGTTGTGACCAGTGTGTAACCTCTTGGTGCAGACAATCAGCCTGTGAGTTCACAGCTCAGCACTTAAAAGTGTTGAATGAAAAAATGAATTCCAAGGGAGGAAGGTGCCTTCCTGAAATTGTATAAGAAATTGATGCAGACTGTTAAATATATTCAGTTACTTTCTTCTTTCTAAGGTCTGACACTGGTCATCCATCGGCTACTACTGTCCCACTGAGGAATTCAGGTAATCAGTGAAAGCTGAGGATGATACGTGTGATAATTGCAAAGGCTTTTGATATTTGCAGAAAAATTTGGATTCCGTAAAGGATTGATGGTTGGGCTACATGATCTTAAAGATCCCTTCCAACCTGGACAGTTCTCTGATTCTGTAAGTTGTCTGCTTCTTTCACACTGGTATGCTACTCTAATTCTTTAATAAACCAAAAAGAGAGCTTGTGAAGGTTTTGTGGCTCACAGGAATCTGCACCAGAGTTTGGAGAATGTCAGATGTGAAAAGGAACCCATCTGGAGCAGTGTCCAGTTCTGGGCTCCCCAGTTCAAAAGGACAGGGAACTGCTGGAGAGGGGATCAGCAGAGGGCCACAAAAATGAGAGGCCTGGAGCATCTCTCTTAGGAGGTGAGGCTGAGGGACTTGGGTCCTTTTAGTCTGGAGAAGAGAAGGCTGAGGGGGGATATGATCAACACCTATAAATGCTTCAAGGGTGGGTGTCAAGAGGAT
>JAOXNG010000001.1:69940147-69950385 GCA_028566535.1 Scolopax minor | reverse complement strand
ACTTTAGAAATTGATTTTGACCAGCAGGGGGACGAGGAAGATTAAGGACAACTTGAAACAAAAATGGCACGGTTTTCCATGACTTTAAATGCAGGACAGATACATTCCTAGATACAAAAGGATCAGCGGAAATATAAGAGGAATGTCACACTATCCTGGGTGTGGACACAGGACAGTGTGTGGATGCTCTCTCCTGATTTACTCCTCCATGTGAGTAGATTCTGAAATGTCGGGCAGTTCTGGAGGAGGGAATCAGTCCTGAAATATAAATAAGCATTATTGCATATGCATTTTTTTTCTTGTATAGCACGCCTTTCCCAGTGCAGCATCACAGATTAACGCTGTTTATTCACTGGCAGCTGGCCTGCCTTGTCTGGCTTCTGGAAGTGCTAATTGAATATTTTACTGCTCTTTATTAAGGTGTTAGGTAAGACTTCTTGTCTCAACTTTTCCCCAGTCAGTGGCACACTGATACAGACAAAACACAAATCACAGGAGTAAAATAAAATTGAGTGTGAATAACAGTACTGCATGATCTGACTCTTGCCCTGCAATACAAATTTGTCATTGTGTTAGATACAGCTTATTTATCTGTTTTCTTTGACCAAGCCGTAGTGGTCAGAGGTGTGCCTATGACCAAGTTGCTTTAACTAGGAGAACTTTAATTTTCGTATGCTTATTGATGCAAACATGAGTTGGCAGAGTAATTGCTGTGTTGACTTGAAAGGCCATTGCACTTACTGTCTTCAAAGCTATTTTTTCATGATGAGCCAACTAAATGGTCTCCACATAAATGTTTGAAGAGAGTTTAAACCTTGTGGTATTCTTGTGTTGAGTTGTTTTTCTGCTGCCCTGGCTTGCAAGTAAAAAATAACCCCAAAGGAGGCAGGCACTGATGTCTTGTTGCTAGCATTTGTAAGGATTAAGCTTCTAACTTGTTTGGACAGGAAGCACTAGAACTCTGGAATAACTGGCTGTCATGCAGTCAGGGGTGTTCAGGCCTTGTCTTTCAGGCTGAGGTCTGCATGATGTTGTCTAGGTCAGCTGGAAAGGATAATACTTTGAAAAACTCCTGCAGATCAGAAAATAAAATGAAAAGGCAGTTGTGAACAATTTGTTTAGAAATTACGTTTCTCTTAAAATTGGCCACTATTTTAGCACATTTGCAGTTTCTTCTACTCCTTTGTAATCTCCAGGAAGACTTGCATTAATGCTTTTTTACTGCCTTTGTACCAAATACTGATTTTTCTGATGCCAAAACCCACTACCTCTCTGTTAATAGCTCTTTGAGGTAGCCAACTTCAATGTGCAATAGCAGTGTGATTCTGAGATGGTACAGCTTCTCTCACTTGCACCTTCTGGAGCTTGGGGGCCCTGGAGAGTGACATGAAAGTGTCCATTTTAATGAATAGTGATGTAATCCCAGCTTTTGTGTGCTTGTTGGCATGAGCTGGAACTTCTCATCAGCATCAGAGAAAGTGCGTGCGTGGGTGACAGCCGTTCCTGCTCTCCCATGGTGTTGCTGACTACGTGTAATGTGTCCCCCAGGCGTCCTGCCTGTGGTTCCTGAGGGCAAACGCTGCTGCTGGGATTTCTGTCACTGACCCTCAGGGTGGCTGCATCCTACCTTAACTTAGAGCAGAGACCCTTCTCTGTAGTGTGTCGGACCCGAGTCTCTGCAGCAGCTAAAATGGCTAGGAGGAAACAATGTGTGCAATATTGTGTGGTGTTGGACAATGAATGTAGATGAGGGAGTGAGGAAGATGTTTACTGTATCATAAAAGGGATTTTGTGAAAATGCCAAGGATCTTCCCCAAAGTTGGAATAACTCATCACAGCTTATTCAAAAATGTAACGTGCAAGTGATGAACCATCGTCTTGTTTGTAGATGATCATGGACAAATGGATCCAGGAAAAAATTTAAAAAGCGTGCAAGCATCACTGAAATTAAATTTTTGACCTGATCTCTGGTGTGTTGATAGCAACTTTCTGCAGTAGTAGGATAATTAATGTACTTACCATGAAATCTTAATGTTGTGACATTAGCTGGAACGTTGCAAATATAGCTATTAACTTAAGTTCTCACCTTGCAATCTGTGAACAACTAATCATAGCGTGTCTTGCAAATTTTTGAAGTGTTTGCTTTGCAGTGTTAAATACTAATTGTAATGTTTTTCTCCCTTTGGTCTTTTATCTTTTTTAGACATTTTATGGGGAAAGTGGATGTGTCATTGCTGTGTCTTCTGTGAATTTATCACGGAACACAGTATTAATATGCAGACTGTATTATTTAACATTGTACACTGCAAAAGTGTACTGGAATAATTTAGGATACGATATTTCTAGCTAAATAATTTAAATACAGTCACAATCAAGGTACTTCAAATAAAGAATGTATGTTCAACTTTTACTGTAAAGGGGAATTGAAAAAGAGCTTTGCATTTGGTACAGTCCTGGTATTATTAAAATAGGCCTTCTAGTATCATTTGGTGAATACTTTTGCAAATTCAGGTTACGTTTAGCATGTATTAGAGCCAGAATCACTTTCTCAGAGCTATAAAACAGAAAGTCATTTGTTTGGATTGCTGAATGACCTAACTGCTAAGGTATTTTATAAAGGTAGATAGGTGCATATTCATTGATATTCTTAATGAGTGGTTTGATTATTTGTTTCCTAATAATTTTCAGTAAAGGAATTTAAAGAGCTAGTGGAATACTGGAAAGTGGGGCATGCAAATGAGAACTGCCAGCAAAGCAGATTTCAACGTTACAGTTATGGCTTCAGTTTTATTTTCCCCCATTCAAACATTACCTGCTGTTTAATGTTGGTCTTACAACATGTATAATAGGAGTTTATGTAGCATCGGTGTAATCTTTATTTGTATCTTAAATTTGTTTCCCCCCAGTCCTATTGTTTGCATAAGTAAATTTCTGCCTTGCTTATATGCTAATTTCACTGTTTCATGAGTATTCAGTATTGGAAAAGAGTATATGCTAGCAGTAGAGAATGTGCCCATCAACAGGAGTTGTTGGAAATCACCTTCTGTTCCTGACAAATCCTAGTCTTTGTATAGATAAAACTTGTTCTTTATTCAAGGATTTGGCTTTTGTCGCAGTGAGAAACAGAGATTTTTTTTTTCCAAGCAGGGCCTGTCTTCTTTAAAACAATTATTATATTTTCTGCAATTTTAACTAAGAGAAAAAACTAGTTAGTCCTCTGTCATGTTTCAAATTGGAGTTCACTGACAATTGAATTACTTGTTTTGGACTCTCCTTCAAAGTTGTGGAGAGAGGAATTCCTTTAGTTCATGTTATTGCGCTAATTGTGTGCCAGCCCCCAAGGTTTCACTGCTACTTACTGTGATTTTTTTCTAACACCCTACAAGAATAATGACTTTCTTTTTAGTACATATGCTGCAATATGTATTAGCAGTATTTTTGAGGTGTAGGCTTTTTCATCAGAGGATAAAGGTAGTTAAAAGGAGTGTAAGGCTCAGCAAAAGATGTTGGTTCCTGTAGGGTAAGAGACATGCTTAGGCAAGTAAAGCTGTCAAGTGGAAGGGCGAAAGCTGAGGCTGCAGCGTGATTGTCCTTGTACTCCAGCATTACTGGCATTGCTGCAAGTGCTGTACACATGCAACTAAGGCAGACCTGAGCAATTTTCCCTGGTGTCACTCTGAATTTTGGTTGAGGCTTATGTTCTTCTAGTAAAAAAAAGTTTTCACTGGGACTGAGGATTTGGAGCAAGCACTGCATCTTCCCTACCAATCTCAAAAGGTAGCTTTAGCGCTAGTCGTGGTGGGTGCTGGGACAGGAGCAGGTTCCTATTACACTGTGTTGACACTTGGCATATAATCACTTCACCTCATGGGGCGAGGTGTGGAAGGAATGTGCTGGTTTGGCTTAATCCACAATGCCTGGACCATGACAGCTGTAAATTGAGGTGGTGAACTACCTCAGAACATGTGACTACCAGATGTCTTTATGTTATTATTCAGTGGGTAACATTCCATTTAACATGGAATAATTCCTTCTTACCTACTCTAATGCTTTGTGAGGGGATAATGCTGATTGTTAAAATAATTTATTATTTTAGGCAAGATATTTGAATAAATGCTGCCTGTATCTCTAAATTTGTCTCGTGGACAGTTGGTCTGTCCTTCCAATTATTTTTAATTTGGCATAATTTTTGCTGGTTTCCAAAACCAAACAGGATGTGAAACATCCATAGATAATGTCAGCATTTTTTAGTTACATACCTATACCTTATTTCACAGGAATGAAAAGCAGATCTTAATGTTATATGCTTCAACGAAGCTTATATTTTGCTGCCTGATCTTCCTTTAATCAATAAAAAGTCTGATCTTACAGTATTAATGCTGAAGTGTGTTGATTGATTGTTGCATCCAGAAGTTGCATCCATAAGGCTTTCTGTCCTTCTGTCTGGGTTAGCCTTAAAAGCCCCACTGTTCTCTTCCTGCCTGCTTTCTCAAGCTGGGCTTTCCACCTGTGGTCTCGAGGAGCAGGGACCTGTCCTGCTTCCCACCGTACTAAATAAGGAAACTGTTCAAGTGGTTCTTGTTATAAAAGCCAAATATAATAACCCCTTTAATTATAAATTTCAAATGCTGAAAGCCTCTGTAGCTAGAGGAGCTAAAAACGCATTGTTAACCATTGAGACAACAATGAGGGAGTCACAATATTTTGTAGACATTGCTTCTTAGAAACAGCTCTCTCCCTGTCTTATATCAGTAATCTACCAGGAATGTAAAAAGTGCAAGAAAATGGTGATTTGAAGGAAAAAAAAAAAAAACCAACACATGGAAGTACTGATAAAACAGCACTCTATAAATATGAGTGGATGTATTAGCAGACAGAAATCCTAAAGATTGAAAAAATAAATAAAAACACTGCTAACTCCTCGTAGGACATTTCACTTGCCTACCTAATAAATTAATTCACAGCAGTCCCTCTGACATCCAGAGTCTGCTGAAATCCACTGTATGGCCTGTATACACAGTAATACTTGCTATTTTGAAGTTTATCCTGATGTCTCACAAAAAACAGACACTGAAGGAGTCGCACTGGGTATTTTCCCAGATAAATGGCTTTGCATGACTTACAGGTAACAATAACCAGTTGCAACTGATTATTGACTTTGAATAAGGACTTTGAATAGTAGCTGTAGCAGGGCAGGAATACAGAGTATAGCATGCTACCTAAGCCTAATCCTACTGAATCTTAAAACTAACACTACACAATTCACCTAATATTTATTGACACACATACACCCATCTCCTCAGTCCCATTCATGGCTCCAAACCTGCAGATATTTGTCACCCAAAGGGCTTCTTGGGTGTGTGCCTAATCGTTGGCAGAAGTCTTTGCCTGTGCTTAACAGAAACAAAATTATCTATGAAGTGTCATGGGAAAAAAAAAATAAATAAGAGGTCACTTGAAGAGACCAGAGAGTTATACCCGGAGCAAAGAGATACCATTTCATAACTAAGTGGCTTTGTTTGGGCTCAAACTTGTAACTGAAGGAAAAAGGCTAAGACCAGAGGCAGAATGATATTTCTAGATTAAAGTAACAACTTCTATTGAGCAAACTGTATGATTAGAAAAATTAGACCATTTTTTCAAGTATGCACACCCAAAATACAAGTAGCAGCTTTCAAAGCTAAATACAAGCTGAGAAATATGCTGCTCAGAGCTTAGCTCAAAGGACAACTGTAAGATTACTTTGTGAGAGCAAAGGTAGTTAGTGTCCCCATGAAATAAAGTGACATGATGAAGATGAGGAAGAAAACTGATATAGTAACCCTCAGCAGAACAAAGGCTGGTCATAAAGACAAATAATGTATCTCCTGTAGACCACATTGATTTCAATGTGCCATAAACCACTCAATAGAGTCCTTACTTCTGAATTCTAGTAATGCCATGAATTTTAGCTTTTAGGCTCATCTTTGGGTATTTTTGTAGTAAGGGACCTACAGGACTGATGACTAGGACCAGAGAGAGTGATTACTTTGTACAGAACATTTACTCATTGTCAGTAGGGCTTTTTTTTTTCCCTTAATAGGTTGCCAGTGAGTGCTTATTCTGCTGCAGAATGGTTGCTTAGCTTCACACCTACAGCAAGAGCACTCTGGACACATTCCTGGAAGGGCAAATATAGAAAGGTGGGGATTTCTGAACCTCATCTATAACTTAGTACCTATCATTATGATTGTTTAATTTTACAGCAGCAGTGGTGTTAGTTGTCAATCTTCTTTAAAGGTAGTTGTCGATACTTCTATGTGGTTGACTTTATCAACAAAAGGTACGTGGATATAAAATCAACTTTCTAACCCAGATTTAGTAGTAAGGAAGCTCCAATGTCTGTTCTTATTATGACACTATCTTCAGGTGGTGTTAGATACATCGGGGGCTTAGATATGTGTAGACTTGGTCATACATATTATAAAACATTCTTCCAAGCCAGCCCATGACAAAGCTGATGATGTGGTACTGGTGAACAAACAATTAGCTATTACAGTGTAGGAAGGAAGATTGAATATTCTATTATTATTTTTTTCAGTTGCCACAAATTGAAAATGAAGTGATTAAGATCAACAATAGCTTTAACCCAGAAATCTGTACTCTGTCTCAAGACAAGTGTACCTTGGGCCCAATCTAAACACAGTGACTTTTCTTACTCTTGACAAAATCCACAGTAAACCTTCAGCACAGAAATAAGATTGGAGAAGTGTTCCTATCCTCCTTGGATTGATTAAGAGATTCCAGGCATTGTAGCATGTTAGTCCTGCAGTTGCCTTTCCAGTTCTCACAGCAGAAGAGATCTAAAATCCAGGTGCCAATGAGAGACACTTCAATGTGAAGGCAAAGAGAGGGAATGTAGATAGAATCTACTAAATGGTAAAGCATTGCTTACTTCAGTAACATGCATGTCTAAGTCTTGAATTCACTCTTGTGGAGTTCCAGGGGAAAACAGCCTGAATATTTTCAAGAAGCTACAGTTTAGGGGCTTAACGTTACTGATATCTCATAGACTAGCACAGGCATCAGCTGAGCTGCAAGTCTTGGTGCCCAAGTGGGATTAGTTACCAGAAGGCATATTTGAATACTTTGAGTATAGAAACATTTTCAATATCACTATTCAATCTCAAAACATATTATTAACATCTGAGATAGGAACATTTTTTGTTTTATTACTAAAGTGCATGAAGGGCTGCACCCAACTGCCTCTTAAAGTCACACCAGAGCTAGACTTGACTGTCTGTGCAACTGCTCAAGCAATCACTTCTCTAGATTTTAAATTCAGATTGTGAATCAAAAGGAACATTTGACTAACGTTGCCACTTATGTTATACAAGTCCCTTTAGGAGCTGCCTGTGACTGCAGCTTCATTTACAACAGCAATATCTCTCAGTGTACTATTTGGCATCAGAAACAATCTGAGTTGGGCTTTAATAGAGTTATCCTGAGAGGACAAAACAAGACTTGAGCTTCACTGTTAGGAACTAACTTCACCCTTTTCCTTGCTCTGTGCAGCTGCATAACTTTCACACAGCTACTATAAGAACGGAGCCTATAATTCAAGCTGCAAGCACTATGTGTCACATACACCAACAGCTTAGTACATTCCCAGAACTTGATGACCTTCTCTTGACTTTGCATTAGGATAGTGTTGGAGAAGTCTTTAAAAGGAGTAGGCAATGAAAAGGTAAAAAAAAATCTCCTCCATGCAAGGGCTTGAATTCTGGATACTAGACCAAGACATCACAAACAGTTTAAGACATCTGATAAATAAGACACCTGACCCTGTCTCATTTGTCAGACGTACCAGCTGAAGGAATAAAGAATTTGACCTTAAGGAGCATCAACATTGCCTATAACGGTAGACAACATAAGCCAGAAGTCCCCATACTACATTCTTGCCTAAATCTTCATTTTTTTAACTAGAAAACAGCAATTTACCAGCTATTTTTATTTATTTAATGCTTCTCCCTTTTCACTTCTGGCTAGCTGTTCCTGACTGTACAATCACGCTTATGCTGTTTAATGGCATAATGGTTTAATGTTTGGTTTACCTTCAAATTAACCTGCACAGCCTTTTCTCTTGTCTCTAACTTCATCTTCCCCACTATCTATCATTTTATGGCATAGAAAAAGCAACCAGCAGCGAGCGTCCAGGACAGTGACTCAAAACACCAGTTTACATTCCCCAAACAAGGAGCTTCATGGTGATTAGCCTATAGATTTTAAATAGCATCTCACCTCACAGCTCAGAGGGCATGTTTTTTTCTCCCACAGAGGGATAGCGGCTGTGTCCTCAGATATTAGACCACAAACACTAAAAGCCAGGCCAGTCAGTATACAAGTTGAATCACAGTCATTACCAGAAAACACAGTTTAAGAGACAACTTTTCCATCTACAGTATTTGACTCACATCATTGCTGTCAACAAGAGATGAAAGAAATTACCTTATCGGGCCTCTGCTGAAGAACTGGCAGATTCTCCTGTTTGCTTAATGAAAGCTAAACCGTATTTGATCTCCATAGTAACAATAGCAAGCAAATATGCTTAGAAAGGGATGGACAATCTACAACGGGAATCAGGTTACATTTATATGTACGTTGTAGACACATTTTAGTGCTAAACAAGTCACAGCTGGATAATAGCAGCTATAAATCTATACCCTTGCATTCCACACTGCCATTCTCTCAACTTTCCATCTTTCTTCTTGAAGCTTAGGCTCTGCTCAAGAAAATTTCCACAAAACATTGGAACGTATCTCTTCATCTCAGCTGGATATTTTCACCTGGCATCCAAATAAGGAACCTAGTTCAATCCATAATAAGGCTTCAGCTGTTCTCCTCCAGCTTATTATGAAAAGTATCAGCCATGTCTACCAAAATAGTCTTCTTACCCAAGACAGGCTGCTGCCTCTTCACCCGACTCTTAACATTCCATAACTCTGAGAAGGTTCCCATCAAATCTCTTGTTTTGTGGTACCAAGAGGTTGTCCTGAAGTCTTCTTAATACCTTATCTACAAGTAGCAGCACACTCTTTTTGTGTTTTAGCAGCAGATAAGCCTTCTGTCATCACATAGCAGAGACACCATGTCTGAACTTACAATCCTCACCAAAGCAACTCCTAATGCCATCCTAAACCGCTTCTAGGGATGACCTTTCAAGTCGTATTACTCCTTATATCTGAAAAAAGTGGCATCCTAAGTCCTACCAGCTGTCTAGGACAGATCACACAACATGCAGTAGCCAGTAAGGTCTAGAAAACCTTTAACAGTTCTCTGAAAGACACTGATAACAGGCCATGAAACGATTATTCAAAGCAGTGCTGCTTGAAGCAATTACCATTATGGACATTTCTTCATTCTGACAAGCAATAAGGTACCAGAATAAGCTCTGTAGCTGGTAAACTGAAATTACACCACACCTTTAGAAGAGTGTCTCCACCATATGTGGTGGAGTGTCTCACCCTGCAGATCCAACCTCTTTGGAACTAGTAGTGAAGAGCCTTTCTACACTACATCGCAGTGGAGGACTTTACAAACAGACTCCCCGCAGATGCATAGGTAGTAGCAGCCATACATTAAACTTTGTTTACTAAAGGTAATGTGATCCTTACTCTAGCCAGTCTAACAAAACCAAGAGCAGCCAACAGTTAGCAAAATGATAGTGCAGACTTTGGGTGCAAAGCACTGCTTTTATGGATAATAATTTCTTAGAATATTTTATATACTCCATGGCTTGTAAGACTGGTGAGGCTACAAAATCAACAGCTCCTTGCGAGAGCAAAACAGGTTAAAGATATTAATTTAACTGTCTAGAAAAAGCAAAATATAGCAGCGTTTTCCTGTGGAAAGCAGGACATAAATTCAACAAGATGAATTCTGGCCAATCTGTACACATATAAGAGATACACAAGCAACAGGACTTACCTGATGCATCTGTCCACCATTTTCAAATTAAGCCATGTGCGTTTCCTTCCGAAAGGGTTAATCCTACAGTATAGGCAAATCAGAGGTAAAAAAGAGAAGCTGAAATTACACACTAGAACCATGCCTGTAGGGGCCCAGGACCACCCAGTCAAGACACAAGGCAAGCAATCTCTTCTTATCACATGCACATTCAGAGAAGTTATTTTTGATGAAGCAAAATCAACATCATAATTTTTACACACTGCAGTGTTGTTCTCCAACACTGTTTCACC
>JAOXNG010000001.1:69894685-69904770 GCA_028566535.1 Scolopax minor | reverse complement strand
CCCTATGGTTTCAAAGCCTGCCCCCATCTCTCTCTCTCCCCCCTTCTCCTCCCACATCTCACCTGAGACTGCATTTTCTTCTGGATACTCATCTTCTTCTCAGCCTAGTGGAAATGTTAGGCCAGCTCCTAAACAAGTAAAGGAGTCTTTTGCAAAGACCAGAAAAGAAAATAGAAGAAGGCACAGAAAATATAATTGCTTGGGCAATCCAAAACACAGTACTTCAGGGATAAAACTTAGCCTGAATTGATTCTTTGGACCTTCTGTTTTCACATTAAACTTTAAAATAATAGTTAAGCCCTAAGTGGTAACGCTAGACTTGTACCTGCTTTGGGATGCACAGTCTGAAGTTCCGGCTGTCATGGACAGGGTTTACAGCTGAGAATTGCCACCCCACAAAAGTGTAACACGAACAACTAGCAAATACCCTGACTCAAAACTTCATCTCACTTGAAAGCCTGAAGCCTCAGGGTCTTCTCAGAGTGTTGTAGCTTCCCATATACAGAGTAGACTCAATACAACCTTTTCTTGGTTGACACAGCCATTATAATGGTGTCCCTAGCAGCACTACGATATTTCAGAGAACAGGTTCACAACAGAACTGAAGATTTCACTCACATGTCTGAATAATCCTCGACACTGCTGTCAAATACACTTGAAAATATCTTGCTTTTCATAGCTGGCAATTATGTGGTTTAAGTCCTTTTTTTTTTTTCTCCCAGATTATTCATATTTTATCCTTTTCCTTATAAAAATGTGAAGTCTAATAGTACAGTAAAATGTTCCTTCACAGATTCAGTTAGTGTCTGTCTTAAGCCAAACTCAATATATAAACTTACTCTAACCCCTGCAAGAGGAATGCTAGTGTTTATTCTTTCAGCATGACCATTTGAACAGCAGAAATTTTGAACCCAGAAAGACTTACCAGAAAATTTTGGAGCTTTTCCGTCCTGCAACAAACACACGTGGTTTTCAGAGTCACTAAGACGTGAGTCAACGTTTCTAACTTGGGACTGTTGGTATGGCAGCATCTCAGAGTTCTGCTTTTTCATCACCATCATCTGTAAAGTCATCGATGTAAGTAGTCGGGAGCCTAGTGGCTCAGACTCCTAGCTGGTGCACCTCAGCATACCACTGTCTCATCAAGAGAGAAGATCTTTCTTCAACATCTTTCCAAACAAAAACCTCACAAGCAAAGTACAATAATAACTATTCCACGAGTTTCCAGTTGAGAACAGAGAAATAACTTTTTCAGGCTACTTCTTACACAAGTACTGAGGCAAGCGGAAAATTTCCAATGGATACTGGCAGAGTTTTCAAAAATGTGTGGGTGATTTTGTAACACACTTGCATGGCCATTAGTGTTTAGACTGACACAAAGTTACTTTACTTAGGCCGATGTTACTCTAAACAGCGGGAATTTCTAACACTTTTGTACACAACCTGAAAATGGGTTTGAATCATTAAGTTACTCTAATTAGTTCAGAGATTCAATATTGAAAAGAATAGGGAGCAAAACTCTCTCTTTATTTTCAGTGCTGAATGCATACCAAGGTTGTTGATTTCAAGTGATGTCAATAAATTATAGAGGTCATGATTCCTTGCTTCATTGGGATATTTTGGGTCTGTCAGGTTGCAGGAACTGATCCAAGTAATAAGATAAGTTTGCTCAGTTAATAGGCTTGATTTCTAAGCCTTAACTCACCTTTGACATGCAGCAGATTAAGCGTCAGCAGGTGCCAGCCCATTTTTATCTCATGTTTTGCCGCTTTCACAGCAAAGGTGTTTATTTTAGCTTTCATAACAATCAGACTTTGACGATTAATGAGGAAGCTTCTTGGTATACGAATCCAGATGAACTCTCTCCACCACAATATTGCTTAACCTGAAAACTCTGGCCTTGCTTTTTAACTTGCTAATTTTCTCAGGTTTCTCCAGGAGAAGAGTTATCCTCCTCATTTTCACACATACTATGACTTTCTTACATCTGCTCCTCATCAAGTCTTCAGGCTTCTTGGCCTCACGTACCCACACAGCACTACACAGCTCTGCTGTTCAGAGCATCCCAGTGGAGCCAGGGTCTTTGATAATACCAAGTTATTAAAAGGTTTTTATGGCTACACCTGTTTAATCCAGGTTAATCATTTAGCTGTGTCTACTGTTTCTTGCTGTGGCTATAACTATTGAAACATCTTAGGACTCTATGTTGGTCATGACTGAAAGGAGTAATTTACTATGAAAATTGAGATATTTATGGACTATATGCCACCTCTTTAAAATTATAAATAAGATGGACAAGGTAAGACCTGTCTACAACTATTACGTCTCAGTGAAATGAACTGGAAAAAGGGTGAGACTTTGGGTGAAACTCCAAGCCACCTGAAGACTTCCACTGACTTAGCAAGACCCAGTATTTCCTCATTTCCAATTTCTTTTTTATTATTTTTTCTACTTCCCTTTGAGCACACAAAACTAATAAATTTCTTTTTATCACAGAGAAAGTAACACTGCTGAAACCTGCAAGAACCAACGGGCATTGAATGCCTTTTTTTTTTTTTTAAATAAATTTTTTAATAAAGATTTATATATAAACCTTGCAGCTCTTTAATAAGAGCCTGGGCCTTCAGGTTGCTTGTAGATCTCAACTTCCCCTGAAGTTAGTGAACTGTTTTATAGGGAATAGTCTCATGCTGGCCCCAAGGCAGTGAACAATATTATCTAATCTATCTTTTCCGTCTTGAATCTTTGCCATTAGGTTTTTAATTACATCAATTGGAGAACACCTATAAACAGAGGAGAGCATATACACTGATTCCAGCTATTTGCTATCCTTGTGCAAGACAGGTATATGTTCTCTCCCAGCCTTGCACAGCAAGTGCTGGAAGGAGTGAAAGCTCCCAAGCTCTGCAGCCAGCTCTGTCCCACCACGGGTCCACAGCCAGCCTAAACCCATGCCCTTCAGCAATGCTTCAGTTGTTGGCTCCATTAAAGGACTATGGCAGACAAAGCTTGATAGCCAACAGGTCTAACTGCTACTGATAGTGTTAGGACCCAGAACTCCAACATCATAACAGCAGGCAAGTTTTTGTTTGGTTGGTTGTTGGTTGGGTTTTTTTAATAATTAAAAAAAGGGGAGGTGACAGTGTTTGACACCTTTACTTGCAAGTAAGCAGTGAGGACATTTTAGAAGGAACATTGCAAAAATAATTTTGGAGCCAGTAACACAAAATTTTTCAAAGTAAAAGATAAATAAAATTGATTAATACAGGTAACAAGATTTTTCTATATCAAAAGGGGAGATCTGATAAATTGAAAGTATTGGTTAATAGAATGAACTAGGCTATTTGACTAGACAGAGACACTTTGGAATCTGAACAGCTGCCTGCAATTTCTGCAAATTTATAAAAGGCACATAAATCCACAGCAAGTTCATAAAAGACTTTATAAAATATGTTGCTTTGAGAGTGAGAAAGTACCCATCTGTACAATCCCAGCAGACTTTTCCTATTCCCCAAACCATCATTCACGATCTGGCCTCTTGAAGTGCCTTCTCAGACCTCCTTGGTGTCCTGCCATGAGTCCAGGCAGCTTTGACACAGGTATCCCCAGCATGAGGAGCAATTCTGGAACTCCTGGCCAGAGGAAAAGTTGGGATAAAATTCAGTCCCCTCATTATAATTTACACACACAGTCTGTTCAAGACACGAGATGATTCAGCTTATATTAGGGGCATTTTTTGAAGCATCTTGTTCTTGTTTCTACTCAGAAATGTGCCCAGAGTTGATTTACACTGTAATAAAGAAATATCATTCCTTTGGCAAATATTACAGCTATTCAGAAATTCCAGTGAGAGCATTGCTTTAATGAAAGCAAAAACAGTAAGAAAAAACAAACCATTTTCTCTGCCTGTTGAGCCATAACAACTACTTAGGCTCCTATTCACCTACATTAAAAGTAGGTTTTCCCAACAAGTATTTGTAATAAAAGCTGTAGGCAGTACCAAGTTTGTAGAGACTAGCACTTTGAAGTTAATTGCAGATGCTTAAGGTACGTTTCCATATTTATTTATTTAAAAAAAAAAAGAGTCAAGTGCTACAGTATACATCCAATTAAAGAATAAACCAGATCAGCTATTTACGAGGGGAAGGACTGATGTTGTAAGGCTAAGTCAAACTTGTATAAGTAGTACAACATGCAGACTTGCAGATTTGGAGGGCAGGTGGGAGGCACAAAACAGAAACAGCAACTGACAGGAGATGCAATGGAGACATACACACACAAAAAAAAATAAAGAAAAAAGAAATAGGAGTAAACTCTACCTGTCATTTTATTTTTTCCTGGCAGTTTCTGACGAGAGAGAGTTTTACTGTCTGACATTTTCTCAAGTGATAGGAGCAATCGGAGGAGCAGGGCTGATAGAACATCAGATTGAGAGGATGATGAAAATCGATTTTAGTAGCAAACCAACCCAGACAGCTGCTGCTGCTGCGTCATTCACTCAACAGCCACCGTGAAACAAGTACAGTTTGATTCAGGTATAATACAGAAACCTGCAGATAGGAGCTAATGACGAGATCTCACTGTTGCAGCCTGATAAGTGCTCTGGAAAAGTTACAGAGGCTTTAATTTCTGAGACTCAGACGTATAACATGCAACACTTTCACCCTTGCCTGTCAGTCTTACTATTGCTACCAGATCACCAAAACAGCTAAAACCACAAAGGGAACACGAAACAGTTTTTATTAGGTTCTCCTTCTCCAACCTGATCTGTTTTTCAAGCTCACACCTAATCCTCTCTTTTGATACCTTGAATCAATTAACAGAGAAACTAAGCAAGAGGCACCCTCTTCAGAATATGGGGCAACAAAACCAAAAAGAGTTTCTCAAGTTTACCAGCTCCTTAGTGTCCACACTTTAAAGTTCAATTGGTAAAATTACAGAGAAGAAAGCAAAAAGCATTAAAATACAAAAGCTGTGACCAGAAGATATCATGCAAACATTATATAAATTCCATAATAAATAGCCACTTTAATCATAATCCATGAAAATTATAGACAAAAAAAACATTTGGGGGTATGATGCTATAGCTTACCTTTTCATAGCCAAGATTGTATGCAAAGAAATCAGAGTATTACATTTGCTGATAATATCTTTAAGTGTTAATGTTAAATGTTCTTTTAATCCTAGCCTATGTTTTCGTAACCTTATCGCAACAGACTGTACTTAACAAAACACAGATACACTTAGTTATAGGCCTTAGAAATAGGGGAAAACCACCAGTATTAACTAGAAAAATAGCTGTCTGTCTATCTTCCCTGAGCTATTCACCAATTAAAAGACTGAGCTTCCATCCAGTACAAACTTAAAAGGCTCATCTACTTTCTGATTATAGAATTTCTGTAGTATTGGTTGCAGAAGTTCACAACATCCATGAAATCCAGTTCGTGCTTGTTAATGATGCTTGTGTTGCGTGGGTTTGTTTTTTAAAAACACAGTAAGTCACACACAATATGGAAAAGGTTCAACTATTTTAGAAACTGTTGTTGGAAAGAGAGGAGAAAAAAAGGTTACTTAACTGAATCACCACAGTACTAACAAACCTTACTATCCCAGAGCAACCTTAACCCCCTCAAGCCCCATGCTTAAATAGGCAGGGTGTAAATAAGGCCCCAGATGAGGCTAGTCAGAGCCATTAAGGCCCATTTAATTAATTAAGACACAGGACCCTGACCTAAATATCTCAAATGAGCAGATGTCCCACCATTTGCTTTATCCTGAAATAATTGCAAAAGAGAAAACAGTGTTATTCCCTCACAATTCTGAAATATGTAATCCACTCTGTATTAAGAGAAGTCCCTGCGTTCTTCTGAGGTAGGACTTGAGTGTCACAGTTAGGAAAGAACATATTTTTTCACTCGTCCTGCATGAACAAGCAGCCGTGATACACATTAAGTCACTTTTTCAGCTCTGGTGACTCACAGCAACAGGGACTGCAAGTGACGCACACGCTGAGGCAAGTTGGATCTTCAGGGCCACAGCAGCCAAACAGAAGGAAAACGGTGCCCGCTGGAGAGCCAGGCTTCTAATTAATCTCTAGAAAACATTTGGCACTTCAAGTAAATTTGACCTAGGAAGTGACTAATTTCTCAGGTGTTTGCAGAACCACACAGACAGGGGGAAAACAAGAAGCTGTCAGAAAAGAGGAGAAGTTGCTGGCTGCTTTGAATGGGAAGATAAGAGAGGGCTTGACCTCCCCACAGCTTGACTTCTGCAAGTGTGGACCTACTCTGTCACAGCCAGACTCATAACACGGGCATCTCCCTGCTGCTAATTTTCAAATTTATGGATGCCAGAGTCGCTGTCCCTATGAGCTTCTAACAGGAAAGGGGAAAAAAATAGCAACAGGCAAAAGAGAGAGAAAAAAAAACCCACAAAACAACAAACCCAACAACAAAACAAAACTGGGGTATCCAATTCTGGCACTGCTGCTTTTAATTAAATCAGTGGAAAAGCGTCTGACACAGATTTCCATTGCGGGTAGGAACAGAAGACTGACTCCACCATCAAAGCAGCCGTTTGATGCCACGCAACACACACTTTCTTTTAACTGTGTTTCATTATAAAGCTAAAAAGAAGCAGTGAGCAACTCCGGGGCAGGAAAGATGAAGCAAATGGGATTGCAGAGGAGATGAGTGCAACTTGCAGGAGAAGGAAAGGGAGAGGAGGTAGGCTGCAAGAGAGGAGGGTAGCAAAAGGCTGCTGTGTTAAGAAAGTGATAGGGCTGATGGGAACCAACTGCAAGCACAGGCAAAGGTATCCCAGCTGTTCCAAAGGTATTTAATCCAGGCAAGCTCTTGACAAGCACTTCCCCTCATGTAATCCTCTAAGTAGGAAGGTCCTTTGGCTGGAAGACCACCTTTTTCAGTGGTAGCTGAGGCAGCTTTCAAAAAGGCTTCTCCCAGCACCCGAGCCATGTGTCTTGTGGAATGTAAAAGAGCAGAAAAAGCCAGGCATAGCTGTGGGGCTGACCACCTGCAGACAGTACCCTACACAAGAGACGTCAGGTCATAGTCTTGCATGTATATAGAATGATGAAGACAAGACAGAGAGTCATTAACAAACTAGACTTATACTTCATTCATGGTACAGTTGCCTCATAGCAATTACAAACTGCACCTCCCACAGATTGCTGTTACTTAATAGAAAGCACAGATAACAGATCATTCTGCGTTACTTTGCTGTGTAATCTTCACAGCAGTCTGTAATTAAAATCATTAAGCAAGAGAAAGAATTGACAGGAGAAAATTATGCTAAAAACTGGGGTGAAAATAGTGTATTTAAGTGACGGGAAAAAGGTTTGTATTCCTAGCAGAACATCAAGGAAGGACCTGGATCATAAAGACAATTTAGAGTCAACCCTCTCCCAAAATAAAATTTGGATAGGTTTGGGGGGGACCATCCTATGTAAAAGGAAAATGGAAGCTACAAGCTGTTGTGCTATCATGGATCTAGAAGTCAAGAAAGACTCTTGCTGACTTCAGCTAGGTAAGAATCATTTTGTCCCTGATCTTCCTTACCCACCTATCACACCAATAGCCATGGCCTCTATAAATAGCTGATAGCTGTCGTGAGTAGCACAGTCAAGGTTGCCATCATCAGAAATGAAAATGAAAATTTATTTTTTTTTCCTCTCTCTGTTGGTCTGACTGCAGCCTGAAAAGATTTGGAACAGACTAAAATAATAGTCACATGGTGGCACATATTATGAGTTCTTACAGGAATGCTGAAGAAACCTGGCATTAGAGGTACCATTCTGAAGTTGACCACTGTAAGGCAGACTATATAAATATTACCAAACTATATTTTTTGCCAGATCAAAGATCATATAGATTGTCCAAGAGGAAAGATTTGTGATTTATGGTGACATGGCGAGAATTTGGAAACAATAAGTCCACCAGAACAATAGGAAAGGAAAACAAGAGAAAGGCAATTTCAAGAGTTTCCATAAATTAAAAATCTTCCTTTGTGTGTGTATTTTCATGTGACTGTGAGTCAGCTAAGTAGGCTACAAAAGTCAGTGAAATGAAAAATGTAATAACGTATACTAGAGGTAAGTTATAACAGCAGAATAACAAACACTACTGTGGTGATGTGGTCAGTACTTCAAAATCACAGTCTTTGATTAACACACCTTACTGTATGGATGTTTTCTAGCATGTACAACAAAACACTTGGAAGCAGTCAAGTGTTTTATGTCAGCTCAGTTTCCAATTCTGTTGTACATGTCAAATTAGCAATCTGTTTTGTTTGCAAATCGGCAGCATGGAAAAAATGAATTCCACACATAAACTCAACTAGTGTGAAATAAAACAGAGAGTATAACAAAGCCTGAATAAAACTGCATCCAGTGGTTGGGGAAACTAATTATTTATGGAAAAGATAAACAAGATTCTTCACAAGGATTCAGCAAAATAGCATTTGTAACGCTCTAATAAAACACGAAGCACAGTATAATCTTCCTTCAGCTTCCTGGAGCGTAAACCAGCAACATTTTTCAAAGTCATTAGAATTTCACCAGCTGATAGTAAGGAGGCTTGGTAATGAGCTTGGTTTTTTTTAATTGGTATAAGATGTTAATAGCAAAATTGAATTCTGATGAGGAAGCTTGTGTTGATGAAGTTACTGTCTCCACTGCCAAGGCAAGATCATACAAGAAAAGCCATCACGGAGATCTGTAGTACCATCCTACAGCAGCAGCTTAGTAGAGACAAGTTCTTCTCAGCCCTGCCAGATCTAAAACACAGGACTCAAATCTCCCATTCAGGTGGGTCTACTGAGAATAACAGAGATCAACAAGATACTGAGTATATATAAATATTCTGATTATTTGCAGTAGGTATACTCTGCTTATGCTTTTTTTTTTCCCCCTTGAGATGTAATGAGGTGACCAAGCAAATGGCTTCTCTTTCACACAACAATCTTTTCCTTTGGAAATTCTGGAGTAAAAGGGAGAAAGATGACTATCCTTTTAATAACAGAAATATATTTTTAAGATTCTCAATTGATATTAGTAGTTACTTCTGCTGGGGAAAAAAAAAAAGGTATTGTGTGTGATAGCTAGAAATAAACATGTTAAATCTCTTGTCCTTATTTGAAGGCACCTCAAAGAGTTTATCTTAGCAAGGAGAGAAAATGTTCTTCCTTCTAGATAGCCAATTCAGTGAAAAATCAATGAAAATTAAAACCTGTGTTATTTTATGTGAGCTATGTAGTTAGGATAAAATGTATAAAGGACATGAGAGTTTATATTGACTCCTTGACTGAAATGAAAACTACCATCTGATCTGCATTAGGGTTTTACCACCCAGTCATTCGGAAGTTATTTTTTTCATTAGCAAATGCACTGCCAAATGTTTTTCCTCTCTTTGCTTTAATCCAGTTTACTTCCTCTCTGTCAAGGCTGTCAAACAGCTAATGACTGGTATATATGAGTGTATGTTTTAGTTCAGCTGATCATTGCAGCTGAATTGACACCTACTCACTTTTGGGCTACTGTCCTTTTGATCTAGCTATTGAAAAAAGACAAAAAAATGTTCTTTGTCCAAAAGACTTCCTCAAATCAACTTTAAATTGATAGCTCTTACTTCATTCCCAGCATGTCCCTCAATTTTGTCTTCCTTTGGATTGTTCCAAAGAAAGAGGCTCTTGTAATGTCCTCTAGGGATATAAGCCATGCTTTGCCCCATATCTACTCCAACTTGATTCCACTTGGATCCCACCTCGGGGGATGACTACTAAGTTGGGTGACCAAATATGTATGTAATGTTTCAGATAAGGAGTTGCTGTGCTCTTTAATGGCATAAATGGTCTCCCAAATTTTAATGAAAATACCCCACTCTACACATCACAGCTTTTATTTAAAGTGAAAATGTATCAGTGAGCACAGACCAAACAGCAGAAGGCCAGCAATAGGCCTCCGAATTAGCAGAGATTTGAGATAGAGAAGGTTAAAATTCTTCTTTGAAGCACTTTTATATTTAGATAAAAGGCATCAAGAATAATTCAGTCTTTATCAGTCTTTATTC
>JAOXNG010000001.1:69722680-69735138 GCA_028566535.1 Scolopax minor | reverse complement strand
AGCCTTTGAAAGATAGCCTTTTACCAGCAAAAGAGAAAGCTGCCACCTGAAATTCAAGATGAGACTTATCTGCCCAACTCTGCCACGTGATATGGGGAAAGGGCTTGGAGTGAGATTGGGGGCAAGAGTTTGCCTCAGTGCTACTTCTTCCCCTGCTGCCCTTTGATTCTCATCTGGTCAGATTTTAAGTCTTTGAGGCCTTGGAATGCTTTTCAACACAAACAGTGTTTGAGTTTCTCACAAGTGTGGTTTAAAACTATTAATACATATAATAGAAAACATTTTGGTTTCTCTTCTCTGGGATAGAGAACATACCACTAGAAAGTCAAAGGAAGCACACAAAATCTTTCACATTAACCTATTGTTTACACATTGAAGAGTCAAGACCCATTATGAGCAACGGAGGCTTTGCTTCGGTCTGAAAGGCAAAGCTCAGTTGTCATTTCCATCTGCACAGTGCACATAGCAAAGGTTTACATGCAATATTCCATCACACGTTCTTGTTGCTGTCAAATATGGAAAGGGAAGAAAATGGAAACATGAATCAATGAAGTCATTTTCTTTCCCCCACACAACCTCAGGCTGAAATGATGTCAGATTTCACAAGCAAAACAAGTTTGAGTGGCAGCAGCATTTGAAAGGAGGAAATCCAAAGAAAACCTATGTTCAGCAAAAAGCAGTGCTGATGATTCAACAGGCAGCATCCCTACTGCAAAGCCTGTAATGAATTGAGGTCTTTGTGCCATGTGTGGCTGTCACTGCTGGGCAGCTTTGACTTTCATAGAAGAGAGGGGAAAAAAGTATGTAAGGGCTATCCCCTCTTCCCATTCCAAACAAATCCTGAAGGGACTGTAAGACTGGTTCCTTTTACTCTCCAGGAATCTGGCCTCCTGCTGATACATAAAAATCATATTGGTCTAGTAACTGCTGTAATTTCTGACAGCTCTCAATCATCTCCACTAAATCAGGAATCATGTATGAATAAATGCAAGGGGGGAAAAAAACCCTCAGGTCTCTTGGATTCTCTTTCTGGAGTTAAAATGGGAATGGTGGACCAACCCACAGGCCAGTTATGCTGGCACTGGGACAGCTAGGATGCTGCTTCAGCCAGGGGATTTCTCCACAGGATAGCCGTGGTTGGATTGCGTCCTTCTTGCACCTGAGAAAACGGACAAAACTGATCCTGAGAACAAACCCCTCAAGTCTTGACCTTTCATCACCACTGAAAGTCCCACAGTAATTTTCACAAGAGTAGAAGTGCTTAGGGCCATTAAATTCAAGTTCCCCTCACTCTACGTCTCCTCTGTAGTTTAAGGTGTAAGTGTACCCTACCTAGAGGTATGGGTAGGGTATGCATACTGTGATTCATCTGGCAGGCCATAACAAAACTTAGTTCTGCTGCCTTCCCCTTTCCTCCACATAACCAAGTGGGCTTTAGCAAAAACAGATCAGAGAGTTCATTTCCTCTTAATTAAATGGAAAATGCTTTCCTCTCATTTCGCTTTCTTTTACTTACTACCATTTCACATGCCCTAGTACTCAGCACAGAAGCCTCCACTTGAGCTGGAGTTTGAAAAGGATGAGGGAAAGGGGACAGAGGGAAAAACTGACCCTTTGCCCTGCCCCTTCCCCCTTGCATATCACCTTTTTGAAAGACAGGTGAGGAAGGTCCATGGCACCTTAGCTGATGCATTAGCTACTTCTGTCATTTCAGGGTAACCTTAGACTTGGAAAAAAATGTGGCAAGCTTGAACCACATTAAAGGCCTGATTTAGCAAAGTGCTTTGAAACACATGCTTACAGTTAAGCATGTGCCTAAATGCTTTTCTGAATTAGGACCTATGTTGGTAAAAGGGGCAATTGATTAATGGCTTCTGACAACCACCAGAAAATAATGAGCCACAGACCTGTTCTTTTTTCCTCCAAATGACTGTACTTAAACCCGAAGGAAATTTCATTATGGAAACAGAAAACACTTATAAATAAATCATACGTGTCTCCTTTGCAAATATTAATTTTTATCTGCAATTAGTGGTAAACCCAAACTTCCTTTCGTACAGTAATTGGAGACAGTGCCATTTGCCCTATGTAACTGGTTACTCATTCAAACCCATAAATTTCTTTCTAGAACTGCATGGTTTATGGAAAGCTCTATGAATCCAGCTAAATCAACCATGAAATATGCAGCATCCAACATACTAACCAAAAGGTTGTCTGACTGCGACATAAACTTCAGAACGAATCAAGCCAGCACTGTACAATCCACCTAGAAATGAAGAGCTCGGTAACATGATGTGCTGAAACCTGCTTCAAGCTGCTCCTTACTGAGACACGTTACAGGACCAAATCCCAGGGAATTAACACAAGCAATTCAAGGCCTCCCTTGAGAGATGAGAGATGGGAAAGGTCTGAAACAGCAAGACGATAACTTTGGTGCTTCTAAGATGTAATCCAGCTCTCTATTTGCCAAGCTGTACTCCATCATGGAAGCTTTTTATCTGGAAATGTGCTTTAGTTAACTACACTTTATTTGTATTTAGTGAGTCAGGAAAATCCTGTGGCCAAGGCACATCTACAGGAGCCATGATACTCAAGTGTAGTAACAACTTTACCTAAATATCATTAAATATCTCTCCTTGTTTTTCCTAGCACCTTTATTATTACTGCAGAGCACAGATTATACTTACAATATGACAAAAGCAATCACTTACATTAACTCTGAGGTCTTGATCTAACAGAAATACCTAGAAACTTCAAGACCCTAAGTTTTTATGTGTCCCAAGAGGGACACTATTATCTGAGGTCTTGTCATTCATAAAATATCTAAAATGATTCTCCCTTTTTCTTTACATCTGTATTTTAGTTGTCTAAGACACGTTTCAAAGGTAGACGTATATATTTTATATATAGAGAGAATGAAAAATAACGTTAAAAATATACTATTCATGCCTTACAGCAAAACTTTAATGGGTATGGACAATGCTTGATAGGCAGAGATGAAAGTGGCCTTTCAGAAGATGCTAACTGGAGCAGTTAGGGGTTTTTTTTGTTCCCATACTCTTATACTTTCTTGAAAGTGCACTAGTTCACCTGTAATTCTAAGGATAGCCAAGGAAGTTTGAATGTGGTTGACTAGTTATACTTAGACTGAGGTTTTGTGATGTGTACTAACATGCCACCAAATCTGCAAATATGATAATCTGTGATCATATTTTGGTCCTATTATCTTATGGAGTTTACACTAGCATTACACCTTTGTACCAGCTCTGTGATTGCTTTGTAAGCAAAGGCAATACCTAATTCTGTTATGTATGAAGTTAATCTGTCGGTTCGCTTGCTAGTGATAGAAATCAGCAGAGAATTTGTAACAGAGTAGCATTACACCATCTGGCATTTCTTGTCATAGAATCATTTGGATTGGAAAGGAACTTAAAGATCATCTAGTTCTAACCCCCATACGACAGGCAGGGACACCTCCTACTAGACCACGTTGCTCAAATCCCCATCCAGCCTGGTCTTGAACACCTCCAGGGATGGAAGTCAGTTGCTAGGAGCCCTAATGCACAATTTACTTAACCATGACCTCCTACTGAGATAGAGACTTTAGCTTCCACAGTTTTATTTAAATATTTCTTGAATATTCATTTTGGCCTTTGTAACAGAGATGAACTCTTAGAAAGTTCTCCAAGGAAAGAAAAATGACATGACTAACAGGCCTGGGCCTTTTGGAAATGTCCAAAATGTATCAAATCAGTGGGAACAAAAAAATAATATTTCAGTTCCCTAGGTTTGGATCAAATCAAATATGCACATACTCTAACAATAACCCAGAGGAAAGGGTGGAGAGGGAAAAGGAAAACACTTGATTTTTCTTCATAAGTCTACACAAATAAGATATTACATTACTAAGTAAATACTCAATGTGTTTACACCTCTTGTTAACATTGTGAAGAGGAAAACGAGTATTTACCTTTGCACAACTGACTGTTACCAATATGTTTATTCTAATTCAGAGCCTGGCTCAAAATCTGCTTGAAAGCCTCTTGCACATTTCCATGGATTTCTATTAACATTTTGCAAGTATGCATAATGCACAAATGGAATTCTATTAAAAATACCTAGCACTCAGGTCTATGTATGTACCACAGTAATGTGCACAAGATATTCCTAGGTTCAGACAAAGGCCTTTCAAGAGGAAAGACAAGGTGGTGCACAAAAAAAAAAAAAAAAAAGGCAAAATTTATCTCTTCAGTAAGTCTCTTATTCTGCGAATATTTGCCACATTTAGCTTGACCTACACAGAGCCCACAGAGTTGTTCCATGGACATCTGGTCCCATCTGTCTCACCCACACTCAGGAAAATAACATAGAGAAACTTGTATTCTTCAAAGACTTAGAGCCTTTTCTCTGCTTAGAGTAACAGACCTAATGTGACCTCTTATCATTAAGCTTCATTACAAGAACAAGTCCAATTTTATATTTCCTTAGTCTTGCATTTCTAAATTTTTTTCCTCTACTGCATAGATACACTGAGACTATTTTGCATTCCCCCTTTCTTTTATGAAGTAGAAAAAAAAGAAAGTTTGACTTGAATTAGTGGGTCAGTAGCATTAAAGAACATACATGTACCTTTCCTTACAATGCTGCTATTCAGAATTCAGCATATTCAAAACATAGCAAATGGATGTTAGGAACTGGCAATCTCTTTGCTACCGACCTAGATGTTCTCAATTGACTTCTTTAGGACAAGCCGAGCATCTACCAAATCTCCAGAAAGCCAAGTTTAAGGAGATCCGTGTGACTTTCCCACTTCTATGATAAATTCACTTCAGAGTCCAAAGCAAGGAGATTAGAGAAGCAAGCACCTTGCATGGAAGGAAAACGACTTCCACTCTAATAACATGACATCTTCCATAGGACTCACTCCACTTTCAACAAAACATGTTTGCTCTTCTGTCATAGCATTGCCTCTTCTTTCTCAAGATTTCTAAAACCAGATATTAAAAATGAACACGAAGCACACCCATAAGTGCTGAAGAAACTTGGCTCCAGATACATCCTGCTCTCCTCGAGTGTTTCTCTAATTGCTGTTCTAATCACTTTCAAAAACACATTGAAGCACCTCATGTGTACATTTCCATTTCTCTCATTGCTCTAGGGCTTGCCTTCCAGTTTCAGCTTATTTTGTTTTTCAGTCTGACTTATCCTATGAAGTCACTTGGTCATGGTGTGGCTGAATGATTAAGCAACAATGATTGTCATTGATCAAAAAGATCAAGATTCTTCATTGACACATATTTCCTATTAATATCTAAAAAATTATAAAGGTATTAAATGAAGCAGTAATTGTTAGTTCTTTAAAATAAAAAGGAGGGACGGTGGGGGTGGAAGGATCCCAACACATAGGGATGATAGTGAATTGCACTGTAGGAACAATGTCATATGGTTGGAAACACAGCAATTGCAAACAATCCTCCCTTCCTCTTGATCCATTGGTCAGTTCCTGGCTGGAGTTCTGAGTCTATATAGTCTATATGCAGGTATACGTCACTGCGGGAAACATCAACCATGGATCAATTGGAAAAGGGTCCAGAAGAGGGCAATGAAAGTTTTCAGAGATCTAGGAAAAATGGCCTCCACAGAAAGGCTGGAAAAGTTGGATCTGCTGAGTCTAAAAGATATGGTAATTCTTCTCACATATATTAAAGGAGAAGAAAAAGATAAACTCTTCATATCCACTGAGGGCAGGACAAGACATAATTTGCTTAAGTTGGGGCAATGGAGACTGATTATTTTTTTTCTTCCTTGATATTAGCCTGCCAATTAAGATACTTGGGGTAACTCTGTAAAGAGAAGAACAATTAAGTGCTGTTACAGGTCAACTGAGACAAATTGGAAAGCCCTGTATGGGACAGTTCCAGAACAGAATATACCACCTAAAATTTTTTTCAGTAGGAACCTCTGGTTTGAGCCAATAGAACAGACTGGATTACTTGACAACACTTCTTCTACGCTACCTTCTATATTTTGTGATACTGTCTGGCAGTTTCAGCATAAATGCTATATGTGTGTCTTAAACAAGAGCAGCAGAAATCTGGAGCTTATCAAAAGACCATAGGAAGGAGGAGGAAGTGTACAGTCATTACCTTTTCCACAGAAGCATTTACAGAGAAAGATTCCTAAGGATTCAACTGGCAAGACAACATATCCTCATAGCCAAAAGGTATCAAAAAATCAATGACAGATGTAACAAAACCAGAACCCAAGAAACTCCTACTACAGACACTCTGTTAACCATAGATAACAATCAAATCAACATACAAAACCCTAATCTAAATCCAGATTGGGATAGCTGTATAAGTATAATGAAATCAAGATGCAGAATTTTTTTGCCAAACCTACGGTTTTGAAGTCCATTAATTTAATTTATTTCCCTTAAAGGATAGAAAAATTGAAACTGAAAATTTAGAGATACAATGGACAGTTAGTAGATTTGACTTTCACTGACTGCTTGTTTCCTCTCATTAAAACTTTTCCCCTAACCAATACTATTTTCTCTTGAATTGTCCCCATATTTAATTTGTTTATAAAATTAATTTTTTCTATTATTATAGAGCTCTGATCTATTAATGTCATGTTTATGATCCAAACAAAAATAACGATACCAACTGCAGCTGCTACTCTACCAACATCAGTATTCTGCTTCCAACAGTGGCTATCAGGTATTTAGAAGAAGATGGATTTGATTCACCTATCAAATCATGCAATAAATAATAAGCAGGATAAGACAGGTGAATTCTTTTTCCAAGTCCCTCAGCATTCAGTTTACATTCTGGAGCATGAGATCTACTTACCTTTAACTTCACAGGCACATCTACACATATTATTGAGAGTCATAAACCAAAATCATCTTTTATATCCAAGTTACTAAATCATCTTGCCAAGAATTTGATTAACTAAAATTCTGAAACAGATAGGAGGGAATGGAAACCAGCAATAGGAAGACTTTTCTCCCTGAAACACGAGTAAATATAGTAGTCACTCTTTAGCTCACCCTGTTGCATGGCACAGTGAGGCATATGGAAGGAGGTATACAGAAAATGACTTCCAAAGCAACACTGTAGTTCTGTCCCAAGAATAACACAGGTGGGCTACACTCAATCAGTACTTCAAAATAACTGTCTTTTATACACATAAAATAGGAGGCTGGATGCAGAACACATCCAGATCACAGCTTCATACTACTGGATCGTACTGCATCATACTGCTGTTTCATATACCTCTAGGAAAACAAACCAGCCCTAAAAATCTCCTACTGTGTTATTTTGAATTTCATTGAAGACTTTGAAGTTTGGGTTCCAGGCTGTAGCCAGCTCATCCAGACTCATGTGCAGGCTTTGGAAAGATCTGAAATCTCTGTCAGCCCAGCCACCCCAGCCTTCCTGCCGTCACAGGCATATTCACTTCATACGGGTGAATCCTTTAGCAGAGTCACCTGTCCTTAAAAGGAGCAGCTCTGAAGGTCCAAGACTCCCTTAGCTCAAAGCAAAACCATATTTTGCCTACATCAGGGTAGTTCATCTTAATATTTAGACCACAGTGAGGTTTACAGAGTCAGCCACTGGGAGACCTTTCTGGGGACGAGGCTTCAAACCCAGACCTCTTCTAACCAGATGCTGTGACCCCTAGCCAAGCCAGTCTGCATCTCTGCTCCCTGTCTGTACAAGCTTATTTTGTCTGTTTTAGGTTGGAAACACTTCAGGCAAGAATTGCCTCTCACTCAATATAGAGATGAACAGAGTCCTGTAGTGTGACAGCTACATAAAGTAACAACGCACAAACACTCCCGATCAAGCATATGTTGCCTAATTTGGTTCTGCAACGTTAGGACATTCCCAATAGGAAAACTGAGGTACCGAAAAACAAGGCATCTTGCTGAATCCCTGTCTTAATCTACAACCCGATCCTGGCGCTTTAGGATTAAGCCAAGGGGAGTTCTCCATGCAGACGACAGTATCAACTGCTGTTGCGGTGCTGACAAAAATCATAATATGGCAGTAAAGATTTCTGCAAAGGCTGCAGCCCAGCCAAAACACAGGCTATGCTTTTGGCAAGTGTAGAACAGGTCACTTTGTTTGCTGTGCCATGATACCCTGCCACAATCTCCCCTCTGCCACTGAGGAGATGCAGTCCTCTGCTCATAGCTATCTATGGTTAAAACCAGATCTCAGTCTCGTCTATATGAATATAAATTTATATAATCTCTAAAATATAAATTCTGCACAACTTTTTTACTTTCATAGGCTTCATAAGTGGTCTTTTGGGGGTTTGCTCAGTTGGGGTGTTCTTCTGTTTGTTCATTTAATGTGCAAGTTGGACAGCGTAGAGAGGAGGCTTTTAGATCCAAATCAGAACCTCTTATGTTCTCTCTCATAGTTAAAGTTGGATCAGAGTTCAGATGAAACAGAGCCAGCATTTTCAAACTGCTCTCAGAAGATTTTAGCTGGAACATCTTCTGGACAGTAGCTTTTCTTAGGAAGTCCACCTAAGGCCAAAATTCCATAGAAATGCTTCTTGCAAGAACTGAAGTACAGCCCTGCAGCAGAGCTCCCTTCTGTACTGGACCTGAAATGGGCACCAACAGAAGTATTTCTCTCTTTCTACCTCTTCCCAATTTTCTTTGAGTGATTTCATAACTGAGGTTGCATTTCTACCTTTTTTGTCTTAGTCTGATGTGTTGTGGGAATGCCAAACACCACAGTCAGTCACCCAGAACCTTCTCCCTCTTATCCCAAAAGCTCACGTGTCTTTGCACACCCTCCTTCATGTTTTCAAACCTTTTGCACACCTTTCATTCCTCATCCATGACTCCAGTCTGTGGCAAAAGTCTTCACCTGGGCAGTAACTTTCACACAAATGGCTTTGTAATCTTTCAATCTTTGTAATCTTCAAGCAGCTGTATACAGTGAAGAGTGCAACTATGGCCAAGAAAACTTTCCTTCAACTATGTTTCAGCCACCTTTGAGCATTGACTTCCAAATATAAACTTACCTTACTAAGACTACAAATCATGGATATATTTGTAAACCTCAGGGACCATTACTGCAAATTCCTCAGCTCACATGAGCACTACTGGATCTGATTAAAAAGACTGTGAGTCAGCCTGGCTCTCATATATGTTACTATACTCAGGGAGCACCTCACCAGGTCCATATCACAAATAAACACCAGCTCCTCACGAATTAACATCAACTGGATGTTTCTGAAGTGAACGCTTCACCAGCTTTATATCTCACAAAGATGATGGGCAGGGGAGAGTTGGACAAATCTACCTCCAGCTGCATCTGTTTTATGCAACAGCATATGACACAGTTTTCTTTAATCCGGTAAATCCATATGCTGTGCCAAGGAGTGGATTACCAGCCTTGTGTTCAGAAGAAGGTCATCATTTACATGAGTTCAGAGTACATGGAAAAAAAGTATTTCATTCTCTCCATGCTCCATTCCTAGCTCTGCTATATTTTTTGATGATACTGCATTCATTTTGCACAAAATATAAACACATCTGAACAAAAGACAGCCTCACTTTTCCAAGATTTTCGGCTGATTATATACTTGCTTATGCAAGTCTCTTAAAATAAAAATCAACAGCTGGGAAAAACAACAAAGCCAACTTGGACATGTTAAAATCATATTTTCAATGCGTTTCTAGTGAAATTTGCAGACATTCGATAGAAAGTTCACTCCTTTTTGGTTGATTTAGTTCCCCTTTTCTTTTAGCAAACAAGGTGACAAATTATTATACACAAACAGAATTTTTAATGATGGTCCTTCCCCCATTTCTACAAGCTTTCAGGTCACGTAATATGGTTTTCTGCAGCCTTTTGCCCAAATATTTTACTTCTCCAGTTCTTTATATTTTCCAGATCATGTATGAACTTGAACCATCCCTCAGAGCAGCCATACCAAATGCAGCTCCTATAGCACTATCATCCTCTAACAAATATGGGTACAGGGCCAAGAAGTCAAGTGACATGTAGAAGACCATATGCATCATCAGCAAAATGCAGGGTCAGAACTCACAAGATGATCCCAGCCTTCTTTAGCTAGAAACAAAGACCATGGCTTCAGCCTTTTTTGCATCTTTGAACGACGTTACCAAAATTCACAATTGAAAGACTCAAAGGGTTTAAAGAAAGACCAGTTTCTTAGGAGAACATACCAAATAGGAGCATGATGTGGTAGCAGAAAGAGTCCTAGCAATGTTATATGAAATAAAAGCAACTTCACAGAGCAGAAATGTAATATCCCTAACAGAGCTCTGTGGCGATCACACCTGGAATACCTCATTCAGCTCTGGAGAACTCATTTCCTGAATGATGATAAAAACCCAGAGGAAGATCACAGGAGAGCCATAAAAATGTTAAGCGAGTAGAGAGGGACTGACTTACAAAGAGAGATTAAAAGAGCTAAGGATGCATCGACTGACTAAATCCTAAAAAAGGTATGTGACAACTGTCTCCAAGTATTATTAGGACATTAGCAAAGGCAAGGAATCATTTTAGTGAAACAAGAGTTTACAGCTACAGGGAGTAGTAGTAAATTAAAAGTAATGAAAATATTTATTGATCAAAAATCATTTTAATAGCAAAATCTGCTAGAGTATGGGGTAGGCCTGCTAATATGCTTAACCAGCACTACTTCTTCTCAACTTCTTTTTTTATAGCACAAAAATTTACAAGCATAAAAATTATCATCTACATCCTGAAAGCTCTATTTTGAAATTTGAGGTTGAAAACAAGTTTTGAAATTTTCAGACATACTTAACTCTGAAGCAACACAGACACATCAGACCCATTGCTTCTGCTCTACCCCAGGTATAAGTTAAAGCTTTGAGTAGGAACTCAAAGCTCTATGTAGTAGGAACTCAAATGACACAAGCAGCCAAGCCTACATGTACTGATGGACAATGTCCCAAGTGGGGCATTCACCAGTGGCTCTTGTCTCTCATCTGACTGTCCTTTAGAAAAATTGTGAAAATAAATGCCAGACCCCATTCTGTTTGGCTTTGAGATAATTTACAATAGTGGGGGAACTAAAAAACTCAATATTTAGTATTTTCTGTATCTCTTCTTTCTTTTCTCCAGGAAACAGAATGGACAGGCACATAAATGGACCTTGTTGACAGCCCATCAGAACACAAAAGGTTCCATCTTCCAAACTCAATTAAACCTTGTTTAGAAAGTCACCAGTTCACTTGTTCACTCTGCCTCTGTTGGGGGCTACCATGCCTTGGATGAGTCTGCCAAAGGGAACAGCTGTGCTTGTGCCTCAGCCAGTCAGGATCGCTGCAATCCTGTTGTTCACCTGAATAACCACATAATGCTTAACTACTATTTACTAGTAAACTATTGTTTAACTATATTTAAATCTGATTTACAGAGCGATCAAGACTTATGGATGAAAAGCACAAGGGAAGCACAAAGTCATGTTATAACAACATCAATTTGGGGTTCCTTTGTCTTGGGAAACACACCTTTTTTGCTATCAAACTTTAATGGCAATATTTAAAGGGTTCCATTTCTCTCATTTTATTAAACCTGCCAGTTCTTAAGAAAAGCAGTGGCTGTCTACTCCATAAAATATGTGCACAAACAATAAGTACATCAAAAGCCTATTGCTTGTTGGCCAATTTCCACATAACCTAATATGGTTAAGCAAATGTTTGACTGGAGCCCAGAGCGGAGTGCCAAACTTAACAACTCTGCAGTAAGCAGAGTGCCCCAGAGCCCTCTGCTTAGGCTCACTATAATTTCAGCTTGGTGCAGTTACTACCCAGTCACATGAACTAGACCATAATTGTACTTCTACACAGTTACAAAGCCCAAGAACTTTTGTTCTCTCTCTGCTGCCAGTGAAGATTAACACTAGCTGCCCTACAAGGCTTTCAGAGACAGACGCTCCTTGGAGGAGAGTTTCCCTTCTTGAGCTAGCTACAATAAGGAAATCCTGGGTATCCTGAGGATATACAAGAGCACACTCTGCATGAGGCACTCTGCCTTTGTGTAAACATCTCAGAAACATCCTCATTGGGAAACTAAAGAAATGTGGGCTGGATGAGGGGACAGTGAGGTGGATTGAGAACTGGCTGCGTGAGAAGACCCAAAGGGTAATGATTAATGGAGTAGGTTCAAGCTGGAGGCCTGTAACCAGTGATGTCCCCCAGGGGTCAATACTTGGTCCAGTCCTGTTCAATATATTCATCAGTGACCTGGACAAGGGGACTGAATGTATCCTCAGCAACCAGAACCTAAGGTTCCCGGATTTCCAGATGAAATAGCAGAATCATAGAATAATAGAATGGTTAGAGTTGGAAGGGACCTCGACATGGTGTCCTGGTTCCAGCGGGGATAGGGTTAATTCTCCCCAGGATCTAGCCTGGACACAGGTATCCAATC
>JAOXNG010000001.1:68843517-68857196 GCA_028566535.1 Scolopax minor | reverse complement strand
CCAACACAGCCTCCCTGGAGACTAAACAAACTGAAACACCATTCCCAGAGGATGGCCACTAAAAAAGGACAGATATCAAAGGATCTTGCTAACCAGAGACACCAATTGCAACACTAACAGTATGTTTAGTCAGAAAAGCCCTTGTCTTTCTACCTCCTTCACATACTTTCTGTAACTGTTAGGAGATGAGCCCTGACTCGGACTTGGCTCCTTATTCCTACAGCTGGCCTTTCAACGAGTAAATCCTTGTTCCTATCACGAGAACCAGTTGCAGGGCTGGATTATCCATGCCGATACTTTGCAGTCAGGCACATATGTGATGCTACTTAATGCCTGTGCAACTGATTGCATTGACTTATTTTCACCCTTACTATCAAAAACAACAAATAAGAAGTACACATCTCCTGACAGGAGTGAAGAAATAAAAGCTGGATACAATAAAAAAATGTATTCCATCAAAGGCTGACACCATTTCTGTTGCTACATACATAACAGGTAGCATTGTAGCACATGATATTATTTCATACAATAGTGATTGCCACACCACTGCCTGTAGCAGAAAGTCAACATATTTGGAACTCCAGGCTTCTCCCAAAGCTCTTCTACATGGGCACATCCCTGTGGTGACTTCTGTAAGAAGCTAGGGCAATAGCAGCTCTGAATACCTCGGAGACCTGTCCCAGTTCCCTTAGCAATTCTCTCTGATAAAGGTATGAATAAAGAGCAGCTTGTTCTACCTTGCACAGATGGAGGAAACCTCTGTGGCCCATCCGTTCCAAGGTGCCTTTAGGAAGTGCCTGTGCAAGGGAGAGCTCTTTGGTGGCTGCTTCTGCTTGTTGAAGCTGATGGTTACCTGCAGCACCCACTGCTGGGTTAAGCAGCACAACATTGGAGAAAATGGAACAAATTTTGCCACATTCAGCTCTGTACTCAGTTCTGCTCTGCCACGCTCTCCTGGGGCTTGTCGCTAAGCCAAGGATGCAACATCTTCAGCTACCCAAGTTTCCTGCTTTTTTGTTGTCAGTCGTAAAGTGTACAACTCACTCATTTTAGGATACTCTTCACATAGAAAAGAATGATGTTTGGGCAGAAATTTAATATGAGACAAAGCAGCTTAAACAAAGGCTGGTTTGTCTTTTATTGTGGAGGAGGTGGCTGACCAATCTGTCTTCAGCAGGGATCTCATGAGCACTTAAGTTTGCCATTTCACATCTGGGAAACTCTAATAACCCTTAACTTCTCATTTCTTTGCCTGGGGAACTTGGTTGGTTAGAGGGGAGAGGAGGATGGCTGTGCTCTAGTGATGTTCATCCAGGTGACAATGAAATCCTGTCAGACTTTTCCAGCTGGTGTTCCCGGGGACAACCTCCTCCTGCAAATGTAGTTTGTTTCATACTTTAGAGTGATAAGGAGGACACGAGGCTTGGCCAAGCAGAGGACTAAGGTAACAACTTTCTCCATTTCTTACATTGGAATATATTCTGGACAAATTAATCTTCAATCCCAATATGCAACCTAAAGAGAAGCAGATTGTGCCTTCCAGTGTTGGTCCTCATCGGTCTAAATGGTCATCTGGGGGAAGGGGTTTCCTTCTTTGGAGAGAAGGTTGAGTAAATGCGGAGCAGGGAATGAAGATTGCAGGCCAAATCCTTGTACTGAACAGACAATGGCAAGTTACACAAGGAATTTTGAGGTTTCCAATCTTGAGTCACTGAACTGATACTCAACATAATACAATGTGAATATACTGCTGGAGGCAAGTCTTTTAGATGTATTAGTTGTTTTCACAAGTTAATTCCTGTTTTTCTTCCCTGTAAATATTGTGGTTCAATTTTTATTTTTATTTTTTTTTAAATGTTATTTTCCTGAAACTATTTAATTAAAATGGTAGTTTAAGTGCTAGTACTATTTTTGGCAAATCAGCCAGACTAACATATGAAACAAATTTATTCTTTTCACTGGCTATTCTTTCAGGATGGGCAGGACCCAACCTGAGGTTTTCACCTGATCCTTAGTTGAGAAGACTTATAAAGATTCCACTCTTCTGGTCACAGGAAAAATGTTCTTTATATTCTCACTTTTACTATAGTGTAGCAGCTGGGAATTTAGTTGGAAATCAAAGAATCATGGAAAATTGGGCTAAGAGAGACCTCGTGAGACAACGTAATCCATTTCCCTGTCTCAAGGCAGATCGTACATTCCTAAAAATGTTTCTAATGAAAGGTTCCCCAAACTTAATCTTAAAAACTCAAATTATGGAGATTCTACAATCTCTTCAGGCTATCTGTTCCAATGTTTTGCTATCTAGAAGATACATGTTTAGCCTCAGTTGATTTTGCTTAGTACTTTGTTGCATAGTAAAACTTGAAAAGGAGATTGAACACAGGAAGGTAAGACACAGGGAGTAGAAAGGACCTCCAATATTATCAATGCCAATTCTGTTAAAGGCAACTATGTCAGGTAAAGCCTTCCTTCTATATATTCAGAGTTCAATATTTGAAGTGGTTGAACTTTTTCTCTAAGTGCTCAAAATAAATCTGCTGAGAACCTCATCTTTCTCAAAGTTAAGAATCTCCTGTAAAACAGAATAATGAAATCAGAAATAACAAAGCCTATGAGACACACTTTTGGGCGTGTAGTGTGCAGATAATATTTTTACATTGTGCCAGAAAATTTGTTTGCTAACAGACATAGTGAAAAGTGAAAGAAGACAGTGAAAAGTGAAAGAAGACAGTCTGAAAAGTCTCCTGAAAATTACAATCCCTTCTGAAACAAATGTTGATGTTTCTAAATTTCCCAAGATGGTGTTTGAGTTCTCACACACAAAAAAATAATAATCAGTCCTTCACCAGGACTGCACAAGATGCTCCTAACTTTCAAGAGAACTACATATGAGATAGGATAGTGCTATTGAGTTCAGGAAAAAAATAAAATTATGACTCTTCTAAGAAGTCTTAGAAAGTTTGGAAGAAAGAGAGAGAGGCTGGGTGGCAGTAGAGTCAATACACAATTATCAAGAAGAAGTAAGATTGAATTCAGTAGAATTGGAGAGGAAAGTTTCTGAGCTGAGAATAAGGAAGATATTAGAGCTGGGAGGAGCTCTTGCCTTCATTGCTTCCCTAAATGTTTAACATGAAGGACAAGTATGACTGTCAGACATGACTGTTCTCATCTTTACTAGTGTCATAACTGATGATTCAGACAGTATTTGCCAACCCCAATCTATCAAGGTATCCTTCAAGATACAAACCCCATGTGCCAAGGTATCATTGAAGATGTGAAATGGCATGAGGTATCTGGGTTTAGGTATCTGGATTCCACTCATTATGGATCACTGAATTTAAGCCTCAAAGAAGAAAGCCTTGTATAATCATAAATTATGTGAGGTCAGAATCTTTGTCCTTGTCCTGCAGCAACTTAGTTGGACAAGTAAGTTATAAGCATACCCCATGGTGCAGCTATACTAGTAGAATGCCTTGGTTCAATGGACAGAAAAATACTTTCAGCCAGGACCTGCTGGGGTACTGAATATTACCAATGAAGACTTAACTTTAAAACTAAAGCAATCCAAACTGCCATTGAGATGTAATCCTCTCAGAAGAAACATTTTTTTCCAAAGCTCATAAACCAAAATGAGTCATGCTTGATTAACTTCACTTGGTCCAGAAGACTAATCATGGGGTGCTATTTATAATTTATTTAAGGAAAGTCAGAGAGAGCATTAGAATACCATTCAAAATGGAAAACATGTTATAGCCTTAACACAGTATCACTATTATAACTTAGTGAAAACAGAGAACTAGGAACCTTGTCTATTAGCAGATGTTGCCTTTATTTTGGTTTTTTTTTTTTTTTGGTTTTTTTTTTTTGTTTGTGTTTTTTGTTTTTGTTTTTTACTGTGTCTACTCTCCAGTGATAAAGTTATTAAATATATGAGAGACTCCAATCCAGCGAGCAACTGTCCAGCTCAGTAACTGGTGGGGTAATAGATCAGAAAGTTTCACCTCCTCCTTCTCCTCACAGCTGCCCCGCACACATGCACACACACACAGAGGCCAGGAAACTCTATGCCTACAGCACCTACCTTGGGTTTGAAGGCGATTAATTTCAGGACCATCTCAACAGTGAAGAGACCAGTGAAGAGCATGTTGAGGATATTCATGGCTTCCTTGAACATGCAGCTTTGACCGTAGTGCTGAAAAACACCATCCCAGCAGCAGCGTGAGGAAGGGACTCACCAGCTCCACAGGAATCCAGTATCCCTCCTGATCTCCTTTACGTCGAGGTTCTCTAAAGAAAGCCCCATCTTGCTCCATTTTTTTCAATTTAGAATTTCTCTTCACACACAAGCATTTCCATACCTCTAGCCATTTTTGCCATCTTGATCTGGATCTTCTATCTTTTTAAAAAATATCTTTTTGAGTGGGGGCTACCAAAATCACACTTATCATTCCAGCTGAGAGCTCCTTACAAATTTGCATAATGATACAAGACAGTCTCCAATTGTGTTTGTTATCTCACCCTTCCCTAACACTGGATTGCTTTTTTGTTTGATTGCTAATGCACAGTGAACAGGGGTTTCACTGAGCTGTTCATAATGATACCAAAGCATTCCCCAAGTAATTATACTTAATTCAGGATTCTGCAAGGTACACGAGTAGCTCAAATCATATCTTTCCAATATGCATTATCTTGCATTTGTCAACTTTGAATTAAATTTGCAATCATGCTGCCCATTCACTTAACTTTATTAAGATCTTAAGAAGTTACTCTCCCTCTTCTATTGATTAATTCAAGTAGTGTCTTCTGCAAATGTTGCCACCTCACTCTTCATATTCCTATTTCCAGATCATTATACTTGAGTCTGACTGCACTTCCTTAATTTAAGGTCATCTTCCAGTTCATGTTATAAGACCTCATTTGTAGTTCCTTAAGTTTGATACACTTTATCCATAAACTGGAATGAATTTTAATATGTCCCATTGTCTCAGGGTGATTTATTTAAAGGCATTTCAGTTAAAACAATTGAGCTGCCCACAGAAATTCAGACCACAGAAAAATGTATCCGTAAAGCATTTTCAAAGTTTCCTATAAGATTTTCCTTGAAAGATTAGTATCTGCAAGACTCTGCTTAAAAACATGGAATTTTACTGGAATTTGGCTTTTGTGTTTGCTGTCTGTTATGATGTTTGACTCAAATATGGCCACAGTACAAGTGTTTGAAAAACTGTACTTTTCTCAAGATCGACTACCTAGAATCTCCAGAGATGTTGTCTTGCCTGTGGGCTCACAAACATCTCACAGCTTCTAGCTCTACCTGCCCTGGGCGTGTAGCACTGTCACAGCAAGTGAGCAAGCTTCAAAGTGAACATAACAGTCCCTTTCCACTGCTCCATGAGAGCGGGGCAGTAGATACTTCAGCTGAGAGCAGAGCACTTTCTTGTGCTTATGCTGCCTCACTCCTTTGTTGGTACTTTAGGCAGAGGAAGCCTTTTAAATGGGAGATCAGACTGAAGATCATGAGAGAAAAGCTGGCCACTTAGGAAAGGTTTTGGCTCTTTCTCCTTTACTGCTCCTCAACTTGCACGTGGGGATCTACCATCTCTATTTGCTACTCTATTTGCTACTCTTATAGATCCACCTGCAAATAATTCTTTGGTGGATTCACATTAGATGTCTGGAAAACCTTCACACAGTAAGGAAAATGAATGCACAGCATAGCAGGTAGTAAGCATCAGTAATGAAGAAAGTTAGGCTTTCGGTGGAGCTAATCCTGCCTTTAGGTGATGGTCTATGTCCTCTAGAAGTTCTTTCCATATAGGTTCTATGGTTCTTAACACAGAATAAAAAAGATATTAGGACCCTCCTACCCTCTTTCCCCAGTTTCCTAATTGCCCTGTTTGCCAAAATATTTGCTCTCTACTTTTTAACACAGAAAAACCCCAAATTTAAAATTCAGATTTCATGTGAGTGGATGTTCCAGGCTTATTTCTACATTTCACAGAAGACAAATCAGAACTGAGAAGTCACTTGTTATAGTGGCCACTGAATGGGTCTGATGTAATTGTTGGGGTTTTTTTCATTTGTTTCATAGAATGGAATGATAGAATCATATAATAGTTTGGTTTGGAAAGGATGTTTAAAGATCATCTAGTCCAACACCTCTGCAATGAGCAGGAACATCTTCAACTAGATCAGGCTGCTCAGGGCCCTGTCCAACCTGACCTTGAACATTTCTAGGGATGGGCATCTACCACCTCTTTGGGCAACCTGATACAGTGTTTTACCACCCTCATTGTAAAAAAATTCTTCTTTATATCTAGTCTAAATCTACCCTCTTTTAGTTTAGAACGACCACCCCTTCCCCTATCACAACAGGCCTTGTTAAAAAGTTTATCCCCACATTTCCTGTAAGCCCCCCTTAAGTACTGAAAGGCTGCAATAAGGTGTGCCCAGAGCCTTCTCTTCTCCAGGCTGAACAACCCCAACTCTCTCAGCCTGTCCTGTTTTTCTTTAAGGAGTTAAAACAGAATTGTTGAAAGTGTCAGATACTAGCAGGGAGAGAACAAGAGGCAGATTCCTCATTTTAACTGAATGTCACCAGGAGTGAACATGGTATATTGCTTTTTATTATGTCCTTTTCCTTCTCCCTCAATACCTGATATGAAGGTTAAAGCAGGTCTCAGCCTCAGCCATTTCTACATTTTCCCCAAGAAAGTCTAATGATTTATCACCTGTAAGGTTTTTTGCTTGCTCACTTACTTGCATGGCCAGGCAGATGGTGTTCAGCAGGATCAAAACGAACATCAGGTATTCAAAATAGGTGGAGTTGACCACATACCAAACTTTGTACTGGTACTGGTTTTTAGGGATGTATCTCCGCAGGGGCCGGGCTTTCAGGGCATATTCTACACACTGGCGCTGTGAAAGAGGCAGGAGTAGATTTAAAAATCAAAACAGAATACAGGGTTGGTCAGCTACCTGCAAATATAATAAAAACACTATGTTCTTCAAGTTTTTTACTGAAATGACAATGGTCAAGTAAAAGAATTTCTTTTAGGTCATAATCTGAATGCGCATATTCTACCTGTTGAAGAGTTCCATATGCATTTGCTTTCAGCAGACAATGCTGTTATGCTCATCTAATCTCAGTGAGCCAAATGGTACAGCTCATATTTTTTAAGTAAATGTTGTCCTTTGAGCAAATTTTACATCAAGATTTTTTTGTGACCTGACTCCTGAAAGACAGCAATGAAGCTAGCTTATTGTTTTACCTTACTGGCCATCTTCACGTGCTCTCTGTATGCATTTCTTTCTTAAATTCTTATTCTCAATGTAATTTCTCCCTTTAATGTCAACAAGGTATTGTAAATTACCTGGTTTTTGTCCAGCTCACAGTTCTTGTACTCTTGTTCTCCTTGTTCCTGAAATGTGACGATGACGAAACCAACGAAGATGTTCATCATGAAGAAAGCAATGATGATGATGTAGATAATAAAGAAGATGGAGATCTCAACCCTGTGATTATAGATGGGTCCCACATCCTCCATGTGGGAATCAATGGACCTATACAGCAACCTGAAAGCAAACAGGAGCTCGATGCAGAGAAAATCTGCAACTGCCTTGAGGCCTTATAGCTGATATTATAAAGTTTAACTTTGTGATACTTTACATGTATCAAAATTAATTCACTCACAGATGTGCAGACTTGCACTGACCTGAATGTAAACTCTTGCAAAAGAGAAGGGATTCTTACTAAATTTACATTTGAACCTGTTGAGGAGTGAAATGTTTTCATAGTTGAACAATTAAAACTTAAAACAAAAGCATGCCCTTCATTTAAGAGAAGACAGGAGAGTCTGTGCTGGGAAATGAGTTTTTTGAGAAAAGGGGATCTCAACACTTTTAACATTTCTTGACACTGCTGTTGGCATCACCCAGTGACACAGGTCAGGGTCAGCCTCCCAATACTCTGCATGCCCATGTCACTCCGAGAGAGTGGAGCTGTGGGAGACCTTGGCTCCTGTGGCACAGACAGCACAACCTGGTAAGACATCCCATGTCTGCCCAAAATGCAGAGTTAGCACTGGTGTGCTTCATATTGCCCTCCTGGCTCCATCGGGAAACTTGCAACACCTAGCAATACTGGTAAGTGCTTGAAAGGCACTTTATATCCATTTATATATATGTAATGTTTTTAATATATATTGCTATCACTGGCAATCATTTTTAAGAGCTAGGACAGTGCTGTGCACTGTTTACAAGTACAGGAACAGCAATTCCTGCAGGCCCCGAGGAATTCACCAAGTACATAATACTGCAACGACTGCTGCCGCTATTGCTACGTTTAATACTTTAGACTTATTTTAACACTTAGAATGGGAAAGACTATGCTCTACATTTGGATTTGCTCTTTTGAAATGAATGAGGTCATTGCTAGTGTTGCATCGGTCCAAGAAGCACTCACTCTGGCCAGCCCTCAAAGGTTGAGACAGTGAAGAGCGCCATCATGGCAGTCAAGACGTTGTCGAAGTCAAACTTGCTGTTCTCCCAGCTCCGGGGCTGTATCATGGGCTGGTTGACCTCACCATCCTTGTACGTAATGTAGTACCCTCTGTGGATGAAGAGCAGAGAGAGAACATGGCAGAACTGTACTTCCAGTACAAGGCCGAGAATGGTTGGCCAGTGAAGGGAGCTAACTGGGAAAGGTCAGACTTACCTACATTCTGCTTCCGTCTGCTTGGAGCTATCAGTGCAGCTGTACAGCTTGCCCTTGAAAATGAAGAAAGAGGAATGAAGCTTCCTTTCTTGACAGTGCAAGGATTAGGGCAGATCATGTATCAAGGAAACTGCATTTACTACTTGCTTAACCAACTATGAGTATGTTTACGTGCTCTTTTCAGGCAGATGTGAGCAAACTGGATCAAGAGTTGCCTGCATCTGGGTAATTCAGAGCACAGGCTTCCATCTGTTTACACAGTACTTTTATGTGTATGTCCTGAGGTGCACAATCACTGAGTGTTGTGGAACACCATTTGTCAGAAGGATGGTGGGGGTCAAAGAAATAAAAGCAGACAAAGAAATGAACGAATAACTTCCCATGATTACCTGGCATGCTCCTTCCTCTACAAGACTGGGAGGTAGACAGCCTACAAGTACCAATCCTTTAGAAGAGTACCCTTCGCCTCCCTGGCACTAAGTCATGCCACACGCTATTTAGGGAATAAGGAGGCTACTGACGACTTGTTATGATTCCAGATGAAGGGCAGGCATTCTGAATATGCCTGGTCAAGTTTTGGGGAAATGCTGCTAACAGGAGCCCAGGTAACACTGACGTCGCCTCAAATGTTTTGTCTTTCACACATTCCATCACCCCTTCCTCAAGCTTCTTCATGCTATTTTTCTTCCTGCCCTGTAATACAGCTCAGTGTAATGGATGAATGTGTGGGCCCAATGGTTTTACCTTAAACAACTGAACTCCAATGCAGGCAAACATGAACTGCAGCAAGGTGGTGACAATCACAATGTTTCCGATGGTTCGGATGGCGACAAACACGCACTGGACCACATGCTGCAAATGAAGATAGGAACAAAAGTAACTTGCAGGATTGTTCTGAGCTCCTCTGGCTAAGGGAGAAGCCCAAAACTAAAAATATAAATAAAAGAATTTCATTTAACTATCGTCCATTAAGTAATGTCTGAGGAAAGGGGAGAGGAGACCAACTGGTTACATTCCTCACTGTACTTTTAGAAGCAGGCAGGAAGGGACAGGAAAATACCAGAGCTCAGCTCTGAAACTTCCAGTGACATCGACTTACATAGTTGGGCACTCACCAGCCCACAGGAAGGGGTTTATCTAATACAGAAAGGTGATGTTAAAACAGACTTGTAAGTCCATCTGTAACCTTAGCAAACTACATTGTTTAACCTCAGTGGTGATGCTGAGCTACTCAGCTGGAAAGCAGCCTGACAGAAAAGGACCTGGGGACATGATCCCTCATTGCCAAGAAGGCAAATGGTATCCTGGGCTGCATTAGGCAAAGTACTTCCAGCAGGTTGAAGGAGGTGATCCTTTCCCTCTACTCAGCACTGGTGAGGCCACACCTGGAGTACTGGGTCCAGTTCTGGGCTCCTCAGTACGAGAGAGCCATGGACATACTGGGGACAGTCCAGTGAAGGGCAACAAGGATCATTTAGGGACTGGAACATCTTTCTTATGAGATGAGTCTGGAAGAGCTGGGACTGTCCAGCCTAGAGAAAAGAAAGTTCTGGGCAATCTTGTCAATGTGTATAAATACCTGAAAGGAGGGTGCAAAGAAGGCAGAGCCAGGCTCTGCCTTCCAAACTCAACCATTCTGTGATTCTGCTGAAATACTACTTGAGCCACTGCAAAGATCTTTGTAGCTTGAAATAACTTGAATTTACAGTTTACAGAATGCATTTGGGCTCTTCTCACCTTTAGTCCTTTGGCTCTGTTGATGGCCCTCAGTGGCCGAAGGACTCGCAGAACACGCAGGATCTTCACCACATTGATGGCACTGGACCTGGAAAAAAGCAGTAGAAGGTTTGAGAGATACAGCAATATAGGGGCTGTGCTGCTGTGCCCACTCTTTCTTGTTTGAAATCCTACATAGCCTTAGACTACTTCGGATAGTTAATCAACTTTACTATGGCACTTCAGAGGCAAGGAAACTACTCCCTTATGTTATCTTCACAGGTCTTGCTTCCTGGTCTGGGCAGGCTCAGCATACATTCTTCTGGTTTCCACCATCTCTGCTGTATTATTGAACAGAATGGAATATGGACAGGGTACTTTTTTAAGCAGGGCAAGCTGCCAAACACATTGTAGCTATCTATGATATGGAAATTGTGCCAAGACGTAGCCATCAAAAGACATTTTCAGATAAGTCTCAAAAAAGCACTGAAACATCCAGAGAAGAGTGGGAACTTCAGATGACTCCAGCTTTAAAGCTATATCATCCACCTAGAGTTTGGTCCTTAATGTGCTTGGCCTCTGATCCTGCAAGGATTTAAGTGTGTACATATCAATTAAGTGTGTACTTAAATTTACAAATGTGTAAACTTCCACTGAATTGATTGCAATGACTTTGGTACTTAAAATTAAGTACTGAACACAACTATCTACTGCAACAGGTCTCTCTGCATCTTCCAGGACTAACATCTAGACTGAGAATGTTCTCCATGCTGTATGACATCAAGCCTTCCTACTGATTTTGGGAACAGTTGTTTTGCTGACATATTAAGAGTCCAACTAGGTCTGCAGGAAAGAAACAGCAGGTTACAACGAGGACTGTACTGTTCTTAAGACAATGACTGAAACCTCAATGGACCTGACAAATCCTTCTGCTTGGTTTAGCTCTGGAACATGACATACACGAGCTGCTAACCTGTAATGGTAACAATTGGGAGCTTATTTCTCATCAGTTGCAATCAGCTGCTTAGGAAACTCCCTATCTGACACATAGAGTTCCACATAGTCAAGTAAATCTATAAACTTACTAAGCAAATTAGCAGATCAACCAACACAAAGTGGCACGACAGAAGCAGGATCAGCTGTCACTGCTACCAGTACTCTGCAGATTCTCACCTAGCTCTTCAAGCACTTGATGGTCTTCCATTGACCAAAACCCACAGTATCTTAAGAAGTAGCAAAACATTATCACTCCATTTTCCAAAGAGAAAATGAGAGCTCTAGGAGGAAGCAGTAAGTCACTTAGCTGCTCAGAACTGATACAGTGAATCAGAGATCTTGGACCAAAGCTAGGTATAGTGATTCCCGATGGACCAAGTTTCCTGTTCTCATTTGCTCTTTCTGGAAGATCCCCCCTCCAAGGAAATGCTAGCATAGCATTTCCCAATTATTACCTCCCCTCTTGGGATAAATTTTAATGGTCTTGAATCATCTGGAAAAATACCTCCAAGCTCCTGAGAAAAATCTTACCCAGATAAGACTGAGTCTGAGGTAACACCTCCCAACTCAGCCCTAAGATCCCCCCAAAAAGAGTCAGTTGAAAATAGCTCACTCACTGGATCCCAAAGGAGATGAGAGAAACGCTGACCACCAGCAGGTCTAAGATGTTGAAGTAGTTTCTGCAGAAGGAACCCTTATGGAGGAAAGCCCCGTATGCGGTCATCTGCAGGAAGGCACACGAAGACACAAACACACTTTGCCATTAGCGCCTGTTCAGAAACCAAACCCAGCTGGTTGTACTCAGAGAATATAATTGGGAAAGGGCAGTATTTCTAACATAGCAGGCAATTTACCCCCAGACCCCAAAGGAGAAGTTGAAGTCCCCATTGAAAGAAAAGAGAGCAAAGAAGACAGTAAGATAACTATGAAAGACCTAACTAGGGAAGGAAAGCCAGTACTAGGTTCAGTGAAAAAAATGCACACTTTGAGTGTACAGAGTACCTGACATTTAGAATCAGCAAAGCAGCAAAATGACTGTTTGCAAAAAATATTCCTTGCAATCATATGCTTTTCCCTTTCTCTTCAGTGGCAGAGGACACTTGTGAATATGATGTTTGCATTATATAAAGGCCTCTTCAGCTAAATTGAATAAATAACATAAAATAAAAAGAGCTCTTTTGTAATGTTTTTCAATGGTTAGACCAGCTGCAGAGGACAGTTGAGCTCTCTTTCCTCCATGAAGAAAAAGCAGAATTCCTCAGGGACTTCTGGGTTCTTTGGGAGCTGAACTGAAGCAACAGGAGGAATTCCTGCTGTCGTTTGCTCCATCTGTTCAGCTCAATATCCTTCTATATCTCTTTTCCTACTCCTATTCAGCTTCCAACTTTCTTATTCTAAAAGCTGCTGCATTTTCCCCTTGGTTTTCCTTGCAAAGCCCAAGGTAAGATACCTTGAGACAGAGTGGTTTCTTTGTGGAGGCAATCATTGTGAACATCACCCAGCAGCGGAAGGGAAAAATGTTACATATTTTACAAGGGCCTCACTGCCTTTTCTGCGTATGAAGGGGTATTGAATAGCTGCTGGCTTTGAGGCAGATGTCACAGCTCTAGAATTGGATTAAGTGACAGTGTAAACAGAAATGGGTCTCAGCCACAACTAAACACTTCTGAGCTCAGAATTTGAATTTTACACTGAGCTCAGTTACAGGATGTGAGCAAAGAGGGAGAAGTGATGGGTGTATTTGGACCACCTACCTTAGGCTTGGTGTGCAATCTAATGTAGCTGCTTCGAAGAAAGCCCATCCCCACAACTGCTAATCTCCCTCCATTACCTGGATTAGGAACACCGGCTTCTAAATTTGGTCATCTGAATCTCCTCTAGGTTAGATGTCTAAAGTAACTTGAAGCAGGCATCATGAGACTGTTCCTCAATGACGAGCTCTAGCCAGGCTCCCAGCTGAGAAGCATGAACTAGACATTCAAACTGGAGTTTTCTGGCTGCTGCTAATGTCACAGGTTGACATACCTGCTCGTGATTTCCAGCCATGCCTACCTATGACAACTTTATTCAGAGGAGAGTGGAAGGGCACATGGTACACCAGATTATTCTTTTCACCAAACATCCATGACATCAGGGAACTGACTATCAATCAGTCACAGAACTTAGAAGGGGAGGAAGTATAAACTCTGGTCTTGGCTTAGAATTTATACTTATAGACACATTCATTTGGGGAAAGCCCTCAAATCAG
>JAOXNG010000001.1:68801761-68819680 GCA_028566535.1 Scolopax minor | reverse complement strand
CCACCTTTTTTTTCTTTTAATTTTTTAATATTTGTAGGCTTGCTTTGGCCCCTCTCCCTGAGACCGTTAACTGATTTTTCTGTCTCTGCCATCTAATCTTGAAAACCATTCACCCTGCCAGAAAGTTGAGGCTCAGAAGCTTTAAGGGTAAATCTTGTACGGTGTACAAGTCCAAGTCTGGTGTTTTTTCTACCTCACAGCTCTGCCATCTTGAGCGTCTTCCAGTTTTGGTCTTGTTTTTCTCACGCGCTATGTTATTTATCTCAAATTTGTCAAAAATTTCCTTTGGGGGGTGTTTGGATAGCTGAGGTTGCAGAAAGCACACTCTTTCACAACCTCAGTCAAGCTTTTTACAAGGGGCTGACTGGTGCCCACATGGGAAAAGGTAGACAGACCCTGCACTGCTTTGGGTGAGCACTTGGATAGGTTTGTTCCAAGAGTTCCTAGGTGAGCTGGGAGCTGATCTCTCCTACAACCTCTCATCAAGCTGAAAAACTCTTGCCAAACCAAGCTGGAGTTTTGACGATATCTGACTGCAGGAAGCAGCAACTGTTCAACACACACCACTGTGCCTTTATGCAGACGGAGAGCACAAAGAAGGAAAAGGAAAAAGAGGGGACACTGGAGTTTGGAAAAGTCTGGTTTCTCTTCATGCTGGACTCCTCTGAAGGAGAGACATTAGCAACATCCTTTGCCTATAGCTGCTGGTGTCGATACTCTCTCCCACCCAGGCAACTGTTGAGTCTACTGGAGCTGGCATGGACTCCTCAGTCAAATGCTGTTTTGGCTCAAAGTAGTCTTTCAGGTTCCTCTCCATCACCATAAAGCAACAGAAAAGGTCACAAGGCTATCTGCTGTTTTGTTTTCACTTTGCCTTTTGTAAGGAACCCTAAAAGCCCGAGCTCAGCTCGCATTATCCGTTCAGATTTCAGTTTGGTATCTAGTGTCTCCAAGCCCCTATTCCAGATTCCTCACCAATCTTTACTTCTCATATCAGGGATATGCATTCTGTACTGCCCTCCTGATCCTGCCACAGACTTCACAAGATGAGGACTGTCAAACTAGCACTCCCACTACCCAATTAGTGGTAGAAAAAATGAAAAAGCAGGGATGTGAGTGACTTGTATCTATACATGTTGTGCATTGAGCAGTAGCTCTCCTTTATTCCCAAAGAAGCACAGAAGTACCTTGTGATTTTAAATATTCTTAGGAGTCGAACACATCTCAACACTGAAATGCCCAGCGGTGACATAATCTTCGTCTCAACCAGAATTGTTTCCAGGATTCCTCCACACACAATGAAACAGTCAAAGCGGTTGAAGAGTGAGACAAAATAGGCCTGGAGACCAAGGCTGTACATCTTCAGCAGCATCTCTGCCGTGAAAAGAGCTAGCAGCACCTTATTGGCAGTGTCTCATGAAAAACAAACAGAAACAGATTAATGAAACTTAGTCAAAAGATCATCACAGCTAACCATCAGCCCATGACTATAAGAAACTCCTTCCAGGATCAGTCTGGAAGGTTAATTTCATAAAATCTTGGGTCAAAGAATTTACTTCAAAAGCATGGGCATCTCATTCACAGAAATGTTTTATGAAGATGCCTACAGCAATTCTTATGTATTGCACATACAGCTGCAATGTATTACACAACCACACAACCTCCATGGCAGGGACATGCCTTCCTGTGCACAACCTCCCATCACACTTGTCATCTGCAGATGAGAGTGGGAATAGAAGAGCTGCTGTGCTACCTACTGTTGCTTAATTAAGCCTTTCAGCTGCTCTCACCTCCAGTGAGGATTCAACTGTTCTGCAGACATGAGAACTTTACAAATCACTCTTACTTCCTCACCTCCCTAGTAACTAGAATTTATCATAAATGCCATTTCAAGGAAAGCCTTGGAGAACCTGTGGCTCCCAGTAGCTTCCCATAAATTGGAAATCCAGTTGCTGCAAATATATATTTAGCATAAGCTCCGGATTTCACCTACACTCAGTGGAACACTGTTTTGGCTGAAAATTAAGAACTTAAGTTTTCTCTGAGATTTCTCTCGTTGTAGGCAGATATTTTGTTGTATTCTCTAAGATCCTCCACAGATGGAGGACTATTTGGAGCTGTGTGTTCTCCTTTTACATTGTGTGGCCTAATGAAGCCCCCTTTTTGGACACTGACCGCAATAAACAGAACCATCAGTCTCTCCTCACCTTGGACCTCCGTGAGCCAGTCTGGCTGGTTGTAGTGTTCAGAAGCAATGGTAAGGGTGTTGAGAAACACAAGGAAGATCACCAACCAGTAGAAAACATTGGACTTGACAGCGGCGCGGCACTTTCTTCTGCAGAATCGATTCCATCGGCGCCAGTACCGACTTGAAAAATTGGAGAAGGAAAAGTTCTTTTCAGAGAGGGATCCTTAGGCTATTGCAAATTTCTGTCAAGACAGACTCCAGTCTTGATTTATTGTTCAAGAGTGGCAGAGAATAACTTTAAAGTTCAACCTGAGAAATGTTCTCTTATTGTCATTTGAGTCAACAGTTTTGATCACCCTTCCTGTGATTGGTCTCTTCAAGCAATGTCTAAATCTGATTAAGACATCCATTGCAACTACCCTGAGAGTTTTTAGCCCAATTCCCACAAAAATAATTATTGTATTTAATGCTTTTTTCCTGCAATGGGACCTTGCTCAGCCTCAGAATAGTCAATGAAAAGATACTGCTATATACCATGGACTTTAGGATTAAGTCCTTGGAGAGGTGAGATTAGATAAAATCCACGGAACATTTCCAACATTCAGAAATGTTCAGGAGTAAGTTCAATATGAGGGCTAGATCTGAACAGAAAAACAAAACTAAGGGGACCTCAGCATCACACCTTCATGCCTAGAACTAAGGATACAGTTTGCTAATCAGCAGACCTTTTAAAGTTTGCCTTCCATGAACACATCCCCTTGTGTCACTGATTTCTGAGGGTAATTGCTAACCACAGAAGATATTTAAAGCTAATTACACACCTCCTACTCTTCAGAATTTAACTTGCATAGCAACCAGTTTCCAGGCAACACTTGCCACTGTATAATAAATCTAATAGTTTTATATAGATATTATATACATATATGTTTTTGTGTGCATGTGTGTGTTTATCTCTAAAGAGACACAGAAACACACAACATTGCAGGAAGAGAGAATTTTTCTTAGCTCATCTTCTAATGTATTATTTTCAGTGATAAACTATGGCCACGCTTGAGGTCAGGGTTCAGCGCCTGTAAGAACATAAACCAGGCAATGTTCATGTTGCACACTGGAAAAGAATTTTTCAACAACATTTTAACAGGTAATCAAATCCAGGCTGTTTTAGCTCTGCAATTTATAAAGGCAAGGCACCCAGTCTAGCTAGCACAATTTAATAAGGATTGTGCGGTTTGCAGAGGATTTAGGACAAGAAATGATGTTATGGGCATGACACTTAGGCATTCATGTTGTCATTAAATCACTAGCAATGCCACACACTTATGTGTGTACTTGTGCACAAATATGCATGCATGTGACCATGTGATGATACACCTTTTTTTTTGTGCTTACACCTACATACAAATAAATCCATGGATTGTAGGAATACGATCATGCATGCAACTTTTTGCACAGGGACTCATATAGACAGCATGGATGCACATGTGCATTCCTGAATTTACACTACTGTTCATTATTTAGATAAGCTGAAGGACAGAGTTGCTAACTTGTTCCAGTTATTCTGACCATTAATTTAGGTTTTATAAAATTGACTTTGAATTCAGAGTTATAAAGACAGCTGGGTTCCTACTGAAGAGGTAGCAATGGACTGGGACCTCAACAATCAAGTTCCATGAGTTCAATCAGCCTTTCCTATGGAAATCCACAAATGACCACCCAGGGAGTGCTTCACATTTTCAAAAGCTTTAAGTCAACAGAAAAACAAGTATCACCAGAGAAACTCCACACGTCCCATGGTGAAAGGGAGCATTTCACAAACAAGATGTAAACCTTATCAGTGGAAAGATTTACAATAAAGCAAAGCAGAGTAGTACAACAAAGTGTAGGAAAGAGAACCTTGAGCTGACAGGGTTGATGCTGATGGATACAGTATAATTATGTGGTTGAACTTTTTTTCCTTCTGCTTTTTATATTTTATGGCTTGAGATATGTAGGTACCAATCAGATAGGTACTTCTGAGTGAAATACTATCAGTAGCCCCTGTGCCTTATTTCAGTATGAAATTAAGAAAAGGCATCTTGATTTTTGATAGATGACTGACTAAAATCTTACAGGTTTGGCAGTTTCTCCTAGAGCCACACTGTCCCACAGAGTCAGGATTAAACCACAAAGTAAAGGAACAAACCCAGTGGAAAGGAGGAAAAGCAAATTTTTTTTTTTACTTACCTAAACTTTGATTTTGAGATCCGATGCCTGAAAGACAAGAATTGCCATTAAAGTCTCTGGAGCTGTCCCATACCTCCCAGGCTTTTATGAAAATAGCAATAGAAAGAAACAAAGTTAAGCTCAATTAATTTTTTCATGGATGCCATTTTCCTCTTGAATCCCCTGTAAGTCAATGTAGGCACTGGGCATGGCTAGAATTTCTTGATATACAAATCTTGTTTTTTGGCTGGAGTCATGAAGGAGTCACACCATGATGGGATCCTACCACCTACAGACATCAGTGAACTAGCTTTTCTCTTTGGGTAAAAAGCTGGTCTAATACTAGAGGTACTCTACATCTGCTACCAAATTTATTTTTCAAATAGAACTCTTTTTAATTTTAGTCACTAGGTTTTTTCTGCTATTAAAAAATGTATGACTTTATACAGACAGACTTGTTGCTTTCACACATCACCTGTCACTGCAGGATATATATGCACATTATGAAACCATGGGGAAAATAATGCTTTCTTTTTTTTTTTTTTTCTAGCAATTGAGGGAAAAGCAGTGCATGGTGGATATTTTCAAACTTAGATAACAATGTTTATTTTTCTTTGTTATCTATGTAAATTGATTTGAACTCAAAAGGGTCTGAACAGTAACAGATTCTGTTGCTACCAATGAAATTTTGGGAATTAAGCATTCCTGAAAAACTGGCCACGTTCCCACTATATGTGTATTTAAATATCTAATTCCATGCACTTGGATTTATTCAACCAAATAATTTCATCAGCCTTTTATGAGAAGTCACAGGCAAAGCTAGAGATAGACCCCAGTTCTCTAACCACTACTTTGCTCTGCTTGACACGTCCTATAAGGCCTTCAAACTATTAGGCTGCCTTTTGGTACATACATAATGGTGCACAGAGAGAAATAAAGGTATGTGGATGCAATGACATGAGTCAGAGGTGATTTAGGAAGCTGCAAAATCTGCTACCAATAACAGAAGAAATGAGAATCTGGGGAGTGACTACGAACAAGATACTTCTGCTGGGCTGAAGCATTTCTTAAGGACCCCGCTATGATAGGAAAGTGATTCATTGTTGACAACAGTCAACAAAGGTCTTACTGTACTGGCTTAAAAATGGATTCGCTGTTAGTAGACATGGGACAAAGTAATTCTCAAAGCATCCAACACTACTCTCTGTGGCAGTCTTAACCCTGTTTGAGGACATCAGTCGCTGACAAGTAATCAGCAATTGGTCAGTTTCCTTATGTGGAAGAGATTTTAGTGATAGGAACATTTCACCAGCAGATGGTCCAAGCAAAAAAAAAAAGAAAAAAAAAGCCTTTGCAATGAATACATCATTCCTGCTGTGTCACAGGCAGCTTGTCTAGGCCACATACTAGGCAGCAGTGTGGTTATAGACACACACAAGAACTCTTGATAAAGAAGAAATAATGCACTGACTGAACAAAATGCTAACTTATGCTGCAGGGACAAAGGGAGCCTTAACAAGGATGACGGGTGAAGCATGAACAAAGTATATCCTTAATGTTAAAGTTATCCCAATTTCTTACTGAGAATTCTTGCTTGATAAGTGCTACCTACAATCTGTAATGGATCAGATTTACAGGCAACAGGAAAGAGGGCTCAAAACAAAGACAGCTGAAAGAAGAAAAAGTCACAATGAAGGAGAAAGCTGGGCACTGAAAAGGAGATGGCAAAGACTTTCACAGAAAAAGATTGAGCGGGGAGGTGCGGGGAGAGAATAAGACAGATGTCATGGGGAGCCTGCCAGGTGGAAGGTGAAGGACAGGGAACATGAAGTTCTCTGGTAACCCCTCTGGTTAATGGTTTCCCAGGAAGGGAGCTGTGCGGCATTTTAGGAATATTTTATTTATTTAAGCAAAAGAGATGTGGCAGGTGTAGTACTCATCATGCATGTGATAATTATATCTTTGGAGCATTATGAACAGCAGCCAAGTGCATTCAGTGCTCCCACAGGTTAGCTACAGCTTCTCTCCCCATTGCCTTACTGCTATGGCAGAAGGCTTTATCACATGTGGGTGTGATATATATATAGAACAGGACAAGGAAGGAGGAAGAGATTTATATTTAGAGGCAGAATCCAAGAGTGAGATGGAATTTTGGAAACACAAACTGTACAATAACTGATTCTGAAAACATTACAGCCAAATTGGAAACACGTTTTTCAAATGACCCTTAGGACCAAGAATCTTCTGTCTTTCAGAAGCAGGGTTAACTATGTCATATACAAAAATGTTTTTATGACATCACTAGGGACTGTCAAATAGTCTGGACTTGGAGCCTTGCCACAACCTCTTTGTGATGCTCCAAACTGGCACTTGCCAGGGGTTCAGGGTGGACTAGTTTCTCTGCTGAGTTTAAACATGGGTCTCTTGCATCCCTAGTACCCTAGAAGCTTTATATCACTGGCAGAGAGAGTGTCCCTATTTGTGTCCAGCTCTGGAATGTCTTGGGGAACTATTGTTTAAAATTATTGTGTAGAAGCCTATACAAAAACCATTTCAGACCACTACTGAGTGTTTTTACCATAGGAACCATGCAACTTAGATTATCTTTCAGAAAGACAAACACAAAAATCAGACATCTACTGTTTGACTGTTAAATTCTCTAAAAGTTTTCTAACCTTACACAGTTATGTATGACATACAGATTAGACAGTTAAATTAAAATTTTTATCAACATAAATTCAGGATAATCAGCATGATTCAAAAGTAGTGAGATACCTTGCATTCTGAGAGATAAAGTCTCCATTTCTCTGTTCATGATAGACAGCAGAGAAGACAAACTATGCACTTGTGAAGGATGTGACACTTGTATAGCAGGTTCTGAGGACTTTGCGTAATTGTACACACAACAAACAAACCTGGAAAAATCTTGTAGGTTTCCAAGCATGACAAAAAGGCCATGTTACAGCTGATTTCTGGGTGCAGAAATTACTAAACATGACCATGAAATTATCTGGCATGCTAGTTACAACTACTTTTACACTATATGATCCTGCCTATAGGCAACTATCTTCATGAGGACTTAGAAAAGCCCTTGGATACTAGTAAAACCTCTCAGAAAAGCAGTAGTACAGAAATTTACTTACTATGCTTCTAGGTTATACACAGCTTTGGGGAACATCCAAAGAGCTGCACTGTGCATATCCTACAGATTTTGGAACTGTGATAACACAATCCTGGTGTGACGTTGATTCTGTTTTGGTGCAATATGGTGCATTCATGCAGTTACCAGTCAAGCAGCACAGCATTTTCCACTCTCTGTATTGACATTTCATTGCATCTAGTTGGCGTGCTGGCATCCCTGAAGAGAAGATGCCCACCCTAGGGTGCTCTTCTCCATAACACTTGAACAAGACAGTGTCATGACATTTTCAGGAACGTATGCTGCATACCTGATAATTTTTCAGGCTAATCAAGTGTTAGGACTAAATTCTACCTTCAGCTATGCCTCTGCAAATCACACTGAAGCAACAGTTCTTCATCCTTCTGCCTGGTACCCTCTGTACTATTCAATTAACACCGGGCAGTTGTATAGGGACATGTGATGACCATTTCACATTTCTGACCATTAATTAAAAGCTTCCAGCAAAACAGAACAGATGACTGGCCCTGGAGAACTTGCACTCTGATATGGACTGAGATCCTCTTGCTGAGGCAATCATTGAATTTCATCAGAGTCCACAGAGTGATGCCTCTTCTCTTTATTTACATCCTTGTCCTTGCAGAAGCAACAAAGAGCATGCTGACCTGGTGGGAACAATGCTGGTTTTAAGAGAGAGGTCACAGTTAGCCATCAGCAGTAAGAATCTACAGAATACCCTTAAGAAAACTGCATCTGTCTGTCATAGAATTGAGCTGGTCTTCTATTCAACAGCCTTTCATACAGGCTGGAAAAACGGGCCAGCACTTCAGCATTTACTGAATAATCTTGCTCTCCCTCTGGCAAGTCACAGGCAAGGCCTGTCACAGAATCTGAAGTAGGAAGAGAATTCCTCCTCCGCAAGGGCATGTTATTGTCCTTTAGACACATGTCTAGAGCTGATTGTGAATATCAAACCACCTTGCTCATAATAAATCAGAAAGCAGTAGCTGAGGCTGGTACGTAAGGGTTGATCCTCTGTGTTTTCCTGCTGAAGTCAGCAGTGGTTTCAGAGCTTTTGGCAGACTTTCCTTACCACTGCTCCTGATGTGATGGGGACTTTGGTCCTCACAGGAGGAGTCAATCTTCTCATTAGGTGAAAACCAGCAGCAGCTATAGTGAGCCTGCAAGCAAACTGACTTGCCTTTACCACTGGATCCGCCACAGATTATTGCAAGAATTGCAGAGGAATTATGTTCCCAGACAGAAAAGCACCAAGGAAAAATCACTGTTACGTCAGCTTCCAGGGAAAGCTTCAATTGTTCATAATATTTCCAGGACACACAGTATTCAGTTGGAAAAGCAGTCTAGGTTGCTCTTTTTCTTTTATCCTGTTTTATTTTATTGTTTTAACCCTCTTTGGTGGAAAAACAATTGAACTGTCCTCCAAATGTATGGAAATCCCATCCAAGGTGAAAATGCCAAGTGGCTTATTTTTTCAGTGAAAGCAGATAATTTTAAGCTCTCTTTCCCTTTGAGATCAAGTGCTTCACTTTTTTATTGAGGCTCTGTGGAACATTAGTTTCCACAAAGGTCTTTTTTTTTTTTAGCTAATACATATGTATAAAAGCAAGCTCTATTGTGGCACTCCAGATCTGTATGGTTGTATTAGAAAATTAACATTCTGGATGTATTGGAAGATTATATATGCTGACATCCCACACAGAACAGATTACTTCTGATTATGGGCAACAGCCTGCCCTCTGGAATCTAAGTCCTGCACAGCAGTAACCACTGAGGCTCAGGGAATATTGGAAAGTCCTGGGTATAAGGCTATCCTGTAACTAGAAACCCATTGCTCCTAATTCTGGGTTTATCACACTGACGCTCGCTGCAGAGGCAACACGTTTCTCTGAACCCAGAGGCAACAGGTTGTTAGAGCTGGGACACATCAGAAGTAAGATAAGTTCCACTTCCAAACGTCGTCCTTGAGGATAAAAGCTGTTGTGTTTCTACGGCAGGGCAGATGTCAGAGCAGTACAAGGCAATACTGTGACAGGGATGATAAACTGTGGAAGTTGTGGGACGCTTTTCAATGTCCTGTGGAACCCTAAGAAATTTTTCTCAAATTCAGATGTCTGATAAAGCTAACACCCATTTTAGGAAGGGAACCTGCAGCTTTCTTGATGGCAACAGAATTCCACCAGTAATGAATATGAATAAGGATTGGGTTTTTTTGTTTTGTTTTGTTTTGCTTTAGTTCTACGAAACTGGAACTACACAAGAAGCAAAGAGAAATTAGATGTTAGATTCCTGATGAAACTCCTTCAACTGGTTTGAAGACTGGCATTGCTCCAGACAGCACAGCTGAAGAAGGCAGCTTCTATAGTATGGATACTAGAGAAATAAAAGCTTCTTTGAGACAATTCATCAGTAGGAGATAGCTTGCGTTTGAAAGGTACTCTCCTGATCTCACGTAGCATATGTCTCTGTGGAGCTAAGAAAGGCTGTCATGGAAGAGCTCCTTTTCCAAAAGGCATGCTTGAGCCTGGCTTCTCAAGCAGATCTTTCTGTCATTCACAGGTCCAGCCTTTCAAAGCTCTACAGCTTTTGATAAGAACAGAAAGAGCTGCCAGTAATTCTAAATTCTCTTCAACGAAAAAGCTTTTTCTTTCTTTTCTCCTGGGTACTTTTTTACTCTTTTGAGTGCCTTCTGATGGCAAGGTCAGCCTGTAACCATGGTGGTGGGGCTGGGATGGGTAAATGCCCTAGAAGCCCGATACCATTAAATAAATAAATACATTACTTTTGACTTGGAATCTCCCTGTTGCTCCAGTCATGTCTGGTTGCAGTTTTCCCAGTGCAGTCTCTGCTCTCTAGGAAAAAATGTGTTTATAGCACAGCAATGGGGACTCATGGCCACTACGTGATTTTAGCAGGGTGTAAAAATGAAGACTCATCTGTAACAGATGAAATCCAACAATCTGTCCAAACCCAAACCTGTCCATCCCTTTTAACTGTAAAAACAAAATCCAGAGGGCAGATGACTGCTCAAAATCCTGGGCCTAATCTTCAACTAGAGTAAATAAGGATGGCATGACTGTAATTATTAATGCTTATTCAAAGTCACTAGTACTAGATGAGGAATTTACTTGAAACACTCAACCAACTTCACACATGAATTATCTCTAGTCTTGAACACTGGACTGAATTCTGATTCTCTCAGTCAGGTTTCAATAAAAGAAAACACTCATTCAAATAAATTCCTGCTTACATTTTATATGTTACATTTTATATGTTCTGTTATAGGCAGAATATTGGCCTATGGGAGGTTTAAATGAGGGCTCAGTAAGAAAAAGAGGACTTAATAATTCTTGAACCCAGGAAAGCTGGTTTCTCTCTCTGAGTGTGATGCAGTAACAAAAACAAAACAGAAAGAATTAAAGGCAGATCTGAATGTACCCATAACTAAGGACTTTCCACAAGTCTGAAACAAACATTTTACAAAAGCAGGGAGCATTGGCAGAATTTGTATCTCACTCCAGAATTTCAAATACAATGATATAGCTATTAATTTTTCTGGATGAAGGAGCCTATCCATCTCTTAGAAATGAAAAGCAATCTGAGTGTGGCCTTGAGGATCTTAATTGTCCTTGGGTAAGGGGTAAAAAAAAACCCTTCTCAGTAACAGACCTCAATTTCCTTACTATACATCACCCATTTTCAATGAAGTGGAAATTGTCAAGGAAACTGTTTATCTCCCTGAATCTTATATGCCCTGCTCTGGTGAAACTTGGGGCCCTGTTTTAATATTTACAACACAAGAAGAAGAAACGAAATTCTGTTTTCCTGTCATTTTCCTATGTCTTCTTCCCTAAAATATGTTGGATGTAGCTATCCCATCTCCTAATGCCAGGAATATAGTGACTGCTGTGCCAGATCACAATACTGCCGTTCTCCTGTGGGCACACAGGGCTATTCTAAAGTAATACTTCATTCTAAGTCATGATTATGTTTAGAATTGGGTTTAACTTCATCTCTCCTGGTCGCATTCCAGCTAAGACAATAATGTCCTGCTTGCCAAAATCCCCCATGCAGTTTCAGTGCAAAGCAAGCTATCCCTCACACATCCTTATACACTTGTGCGCTTTGTTGTTAAACACCTGTCACATTTTACCCTGAACTCTAACTCTGTGAAAACAATCCCTGCATTTACAGTTCATAAAGTCCTTTAGGATCCTTTGGGATTAAAAACATTAAATAAATGCAAGCTGTAATATTAAAAATATATGCAACTTTGTAGTAACAGTTGCCATTGCCATTGTTGTTGGCACTATGAAGCACCAGGGGACCCATTGTGCTGGGAATCATAACTGCAGAATAGAGATGGTTCTCCAAATTGGATCCAGCTGGAAGAAGTGATCACATATCCAGCTGTTGCTTCCTGTAATGCGACAAGATGTTGTTGGGGTGCTAAAGGGAAGGTTACAACTGCCTCAGTGACATGAATAGATGTAGCCTGGTTCTTTCAGAAAAGAGTTCATAATCTAAACTAAAATATCAGGCTCAGCAGGTAGGCAGCAGCAGGAAAGTGAAGGAAAGCTATCACAAACAATTTCTCCTGGGGTTTGTAAGTCACTGGCTGGCACTTACAGGAAAGCAGATTGAATTTACCGCATAGTCCACATATCACATCTTGTAGTGCAGATAAGATCTCCTCTTCTGTTTGTAGAGGAGAGGGCCAAGGGTGTGTGTGGGAGATACAATCAAGGTTTACAAAGTCATGAAAGTGATAGATAAGCTGAATGCAGAACTGTTGATCAGCAAATCTCACAGTATTAGAAGGAGAGGACATTGACTAAAAGTAGTAGTAGATCATCTAAAAACAGATATACGGGGAAAGTACTTGTCTACGCAGCAGGTAGTGAGATTCTGAAACTTAGTGTCAGAGAAGACTGTGAGGGCAGACAGCCTTAGCAGGTTCAGATAAATCCAGGGATGGCAGGTCCATAAATGGCCACTAAAGACAAAAAGCAGAAGTGTGCCTTTAACATCTCTAATCCAATAAGCATGAATATCAGAGCAGTAAAAGGGGACCGGAAAGTAGGAAATGGCCAGGCTTGTGCACTTACCCTCCTGTCACTGTCAGGACCTGAACACTGGCCAGCTGGACCACAGGCCTTACAAAATACATTTCTTAGGTACTTAATATGAGCATTTGACCAACATTGAAGAGCTGAAGGTATGCCCAAGGGCAGGACAGAGCCTCCAAATACTCCAGCGTGGTACAAGCTATAGCACTGATATGCTTAACCCATTTTTCAAGGAAATTTGGAGAGACTAATATATCCCCCCACAGCATAAAGTCCAGTCTTGTTCAAATCATGCAAAAGGGAACGAAGGACTCCTTGCTCACTGTGATGCTAAAAACCATAGCACTTACCATGTTATATGGTATCTCACACATTCTTAAGTATCTACATTAACTACAATGGTGCAATATCAAGGAGGCATTACTTCCTCCTAACTGATGTTTTTCTTTGTCGCTACAGTATTGTGTTCAGCATTTAAAGGGTGTAATTCAGGCTGCAGAATGGGAGTTACCATTCACGTATTCCCATTAGAAGACACTGTAAGTTGTACAAGAATCGTTATAGAAATTAAAATAGACCAGTCATTTCCACTTTTTAGTCCACATATACTGGATTTGATTATCTATTGCCAAAGAGGACTTTTAAAAAAAGAACATTGTTATCTATCAGTTCTTCTTTTAGCTATTACGCAAACCCAGCTCTGCTTATCCTGGACATTCTGTGCTTTATTTACATCTGTGTAAACCCAGAGGCTTTCCACTAATATTTACATTGCAATTAAGATAAGAACCAGGATCAATAGATCTTCGGCACCCTTTCCTTTCACTCATTGTGGGGCTTTCATCCCCTTAAAAAGCCTGACATTTGCCCTGGCTTTGGCCCACCAAGCTCAATCAACCCCCTACATACGAATATCTGTGTATATGTACTCACGCTAGCCTAGCACCGCAGTTTTCTCCTTCAATATCTGCTCCAGGGACGTTGTCTGTGTTGACGGACTCGGTCTCACTGGTGGGCATGCTCACTGTAAGAGTCAAAGGGAAGAAAAAGAAAGGGTTGGCCATTAGAACCTGGCACATCTATTAACGAATCACATGAGTGAAGGAACTGGCTTAATGAAAAGACCCTCAGCTGCAGCTCCTGAGGATTAAGCAATTTGCTGAGCAAGTGTAGTGCCTCCCTGCACAGGTCAGGCTGGGCAGGTAGACTTCAGGAACATACACAGGTTACTCAAATGCTAAAGAAAAGGGAAGAAGCAGCTGTTCTCTTTCTGAGTCAGTTCCTGGAAATTTTATGAATGAGAACCATTGAAAGTTAGAGAACAAAGAAGCTTTTGCTTGATTTAATGGAACAACTGAAAAAAACACCCCTTTACTTGACCAAGCCCAACCATCTCACTGCCCTCCCCAATGTCTTATGCAATGAGTAGCGAGCAAAGAAAAAGATTGACAAATGGCTTCTGTTAGCCTGATAGTAAGTATCACATAAACAATGCTGATGGCTCATCTGCCATATACGTGTTTCAACCTTACACTTACAAACTGGACCTATAGGGATAAGAAGAGAATTCAGACTCTGACCCATTCAGATATTACCAGAAAAGGAGCTAACAAATATGGACTATGGTAGAGATTTTGTGACAATCCACTAACTAAGAACTGAACAGAATCTCCTAGGCTTTTATAGAAGTACCATGAACAAACATCAAATGAAAGCAATCTTAGGCGTGAACTCTGGATTCAAGGTCCTGTCACATCTTCTATCTGTTATCAAACCTCAATATTTTATTTTATTTTCTTCTACAGATCATAAGAAAAATAAATTACAATTTCCATTCTCCAGTTGCTCACAGTTCCTATAAGAGGTCTAATAACTCCTTAATATATAATCATTCAACATAAGTTAGGACAATGGATAGGATCCAATATGTGTCCTTGTCCCTCCTCCCCTCTTTTCAAATACACAAAACAAATGAAAAAGTGGTACTTAAAACTAAATGACAGAAGAGTTAAAGAGATTTCTCATATGCCTGGTAGAACTTCACAACATGACCTCTAGTAGCAGTTGGTTATGTATCTCAGATAAGACATGAGAGCACACTCTGTTCACTGTTGGAGGGGCTTCTAACAGCCTGCAAGAATATGTTACTCAGTACTAAGAACATATCTATTTGTGGGTCCTTGGCACAAAAGGAAGCAATGTAGAATAAATAGGTTCCACTTTTCAATTGGGCAGATGTCTAACAGGCTATGGGACCAGGTCTTCTTTCAGAGGCCAGAAAGATATCACAAGCTTCCGTCCTTCATCCCATCCCAACAATTCATGTGCCTACAACATATCTCTTGGGAAGCCTACAGTTCTTGTGCTGAGTTCTTAGGACTATATGAAATAATAGACTCTCTAGTACTCCTGACAGAACTGTGAAATATTATACTCTAATGGTCCCTGTTGCTTTACAAAGACTAGATGTTTCAATAATCTTGTCTGTTTGGAAAGAAAAATTAAGGAATCAACTGAATTTATATTTTGATGCAGATGAAGCAGTCAAGAAAGCTGTAAGAAAAAGCAACATTCATAATTAAAATTTTTGGTCCAGACTATGGCCTTCAGGAAAAAAACAAAATGCTGATATTTCGCAAGTCATCTTTGAAGATGAGGTAAAGCACTTTCAAGACATGTTTGAGCAAATGGAAAACAATTTTGAAGACATTAGCAAGAGATTGATTTGCAGAGCAGCTTATTATCTTGAGTGCATGAAGAGGACACTGCACAAGCAATAGAAAAAGCAAGGCACGCACATGCAGAACTATACAAAAATATATGTCACTCTGTATAGAGATATATAGACACATACACAGATATAAGCAGTGTGGACACAGAGTGCAGTGGAACATTACCATGGGTTTCTGTGGAGTGACTAAACCAAGCAAACTTTCCTTTCTTCTTATCAGGCAAGCCAGCTGGAGTGCTTCCTTTCACAGACAAGATGGTCAGTGTCAAGTACCAGGAACAAGACATCAATAGAGAACATGCAGCCAGTGACAGGCGAAAGAAAAAAACAAGGAACTCAGCTTACATATGACATCCACTTCTGTCTGAAAACTTCATCATGTGAATTAAAAGTACAAAATTAAAAACAAAGGAATACGAAATATTATAACAGATCATCAGAGGATAATTCTTCCTTGGTTTCTGCTCTTTCTTATATCTGGCTTCTGAGAACATGAAGTTCTTGAATTTAAGTTAGAAAGGGTGAAATCCTTTTTGCAGTGGTATCAGTGGCAAAACTCATCTTGTTTGACAGTCTGACCTGTTGATATTGATGAGACTAAGGCAATCACAATTTGTCCCCAGGTTGTCTCCTGACCTTTACGGTCAGAATCTGGACCAGCCAACTTCTGAATGCAGTTCCTTGGCTTTCTTCCTAAATTGCTCCAATATCTAGAAACTCTTTCAAATCTGTCAGAGCTGCTAAAGTAAGTCGTTGGGGTAATCACATTTCTCTGTCTTTCTCCATCTCTACAGATGAACAACCTTCACCTAGCACTCAGGTATACACTGCCTTACCCAAACTAGGCTACCCCTAGACTATGTCTCATGATTTCCATTTGAGTTGACATCTGGCACTTGCGCTCCGACGTCCTCCTGCCACATAGCTTTTCATGGCAGCAATGTTGATCCTCTGCCTGTTATGCACAAAGGTCCTCACCCCACACAGATCAGATGTGTGTGGACAGAGAAATCTTCACACTTCTCCAATTGTGCTGCTGCAGAAAGCCAACCTAAAGTGAGGGATGCAGGTGCAGTGGCACACAGGCTGAAGAGACAGACTCTTGTGGCTGAGCCCACCTTGCTGCCACTATCTCCCAGGCATCCATTACACTGCGCTGATGGGAAATGTTAAAGATGATAAAAAGTATTCAGATGGTATCAATTAAAAGAGGAATCATGGCCTAGAAGTTAAAGGTCAGGACAGACAGGAGATTAGGACTGTATTCCCCAAGGTGGTATGCTCTCAGCAGGGCAATCTCTTATTTTACCTGGCACCTCACATCACCTTCAATATCAGGGGATAATTGTGTGCAGGTGCTGTAAGGTTCATTCAGGCCAGTTAACAAGCCCTGAAAATAGAAGAGGCTGCAGGAGAGATGTGTATAAACTGGGGCTGAATATGAGAGGAAGTAAATCAAATACTGCCCAGAAGGCTTTCTTATCTGACTCAGATCTCAGAGACACAGACCTTGTGCCCAGAGCCCGGCTCCAGTCTAGAAACAAGGCAGGCATTTTTTTGCAGTCTGGGTAATCAATTACTGGAACCATGTACCAAGAATGCTGGTGGTAAACCCACCACAAGAATGTTTTAATTAGGAAGAGATGTTTTTTCTAAATGGTGGGCTCTAGTCCAGACCAGAGTTATGTTTAGGACCATGGTATACAGACTATGCCATCTCACTAGCCATTTCCTCCTTGTAATTTTGGGAGCTGAGACAAAAGCAAAAAAAGAGGCAAATGCAGATTTCCTCCCACCTGGGCACAGAGCAACTTAGCAGTGGAAATCCTGGTGCCTCACCTCCTGTGCCATGTGTGTTCAGTGACTTAGGCACTCTTGCAGGAGTGGTTCTCTGTCAACTCCAAGAAATCCACTGCTTATAACCAAGTCAGAGATCCCCAGGGAATTGGCTCTGCAAGATGTAGAGAGCACATTGTTTCTCTGTGGGCCCCCCACCTCCCTACTTCCCAGCCTTCAAGTAGAGCATTAAATCTTCAATCTACCACATACTTTGTAATGAAGCCACTTCAGTGTCTAAACTGCAGCATTGGGCAGGGCAGTGACCAAATCCTATCCATACTACTCAACTGCCCACCTAACACCCTAAGCTATTAGGTCAGGCAACTGAATGCCTATGTTGTGTACAGGTGATTTCTTGACAGTAGAGAACAATTCTGCCCCCCTCACATGTCCATTCTAAGTGACAGCAGGATGTTAAAGTAGTAAGAAGGCATTTCCATCAGGCAGTTTGCTTTTGCTGAACTACAGCAGGAGCAGCAATACAGCAACCAGGGCAATGGGTACGCACAGTGCATGGCTCACTTCAACCAAACCAGTAGAGTGAGCCACTTAACAACAACACAGGGACAGGTCCATAGAAGGTATAACATATTTCACAGAATTATAAAATGGTTTGGGTTGGAAGGGACGTATAAAGATCATCTAGTCCACGTCCCCTGCCACGGGCAGAGACGTTTGTCACTGCATCAGGTTACTCAAAGCCCCATCTAACCCGGCTTTGAATGCTTCC
>JAOXNG010000001.1:68748066-68760526 GCA_028566535.1 Scolopax minor | reverse complement strand
GGTGGCCCCATTCCCCTCAGAGTTTTGCTCTTCAGCCTCACCTACTTGGCCAGTCAGGGCCGCTCTGAAGCTGCCCTTTTCCCTTTAGGACTGATCCCTCTTGGTGCCTCATGTTCCCCACAGGGTAGTTTCTCCCCTCCTTGCATCTCTGGACAGCCCTTTTTTGTCTGCCCCCCCACCACCCCACCTTCCAGAATGACCTCCTTTTCTGCTTTCCCTTCCCTGTCAGCCCCTCCATCACCTCCTTGAAGGAATCCTGTCACCTCTCAGGGAGCCTTTTCCCAAAGGACTCATGAACAAGCAGGTATGTCCCTTAAAATCCATACCTCCAGATTTATCTATGTAATGAGGATGCCCGAGGGTGCAAAAGGTTCATGATGCCACATGTGGAAAAAAAGAAATATTGACCCTTCTTCTTTGACTCTCTCTTTTGAGTAGCATCATTCCCCATTTCCCTAATTTCACACTCAGTTGCCTCAGCCCTACACCCGAGCCTGTGCAGAGAGGCACAAAGTGTCAAAAAGTCAAGTTCAGCAGAGTACGTGCTTGTGAGACAAGTCATGTTAATGAGGAAGACATGAATGATAGATGTTAAATATTTTTATTGTCTAATTACTGCGGGGATTCCCTTTGCAAGTGGCTGCTTTTCATGAAACAGTGACTGTGCACAACAGAACTGAGATGGAGTGCTGCAGATTTATTTACCTGTTTGATCAGATTAAATTATTTAATGTATTAGTGCATTATAACAAATGTGCTGTGGTAGTGGAGGAAAAGTGTATTCAGAGCTGGAGAAAAATGAGATCTATTGCCAATGCTGTATGTCCTATTAAACCTTGTTGGGAAGAAGCATTTTTTTTTCCACGTAATGGACCACCACTCAATTTATGACCCACGCAAAGAGTCTTCGTATCACTGATTGAGCAGCAATGAGTGTTCACACAATTGTGTACTTTGTCTTTGAGGCCAGTTCAGACAACATAGGGTTCAGATAAGTTCATATGAGCAGTTTACAGATCTGTGTGATAGCCCAGTAGACTCTATTTGGTAGGATATCACTGCCATTCATGTATTGGAGAGCACAAGAATCTCCAGGCTTGGTTTTGTTATAGAAATAGATATGATTTGCCTCTGTGCTAGAGAGTGTAATTTTTGAACAGGGAGAGTATGCAGAGTTGGTATCAAAAGTTTTTATAAGGGTGAGACCGTTCATGGGCATCTGTTATTTTTGATCAAGACATGACACAGAGAACAAGGGCTGCAGATGGACGTATCCACAGATATGAAATCCACATGATCCTCCCGTGGGAGCCCTTCTAGTGCTCAGAAGAGAGAGAAAGCTGAGATTTGAAGATTTTATGGCAGGTGGGATGTGGCAGCTGAGTTCTGGCAGTTGAGATAAGCTGTGCTCACAAGGTCTCCTTGGAAGAACGGGAAGGCTGCTGAGGTTAGATTAGTCACAATATTTCATTGCAAGCTAGTGACTGGTGTTATTGTTTTGTTACCCGAGAAGGAGTTTTACATTGTTTTCATTCATTCACAGGAGACAGGAATAGAGGAAAGAGAAACGCAAAGTGTGTATACATTGTAGTGGGGTGGATGGGGAATAAACACCATGGAAACACGAAAAGAGATATATTCTTAGAATCAGATCATTCTCTTGTGTGGAAAGCCTTACTAATTCAAGCTTAAGTGCCGCAAGAATAAAGGGTTAGAAGGAAAAACACAGCTGGTGAAAATTGGGGGTTGCAGCTCTGCGTTTAATGTCTTCCACTTTGTGGCAATATCTCTGTATTCCTCACAACATCTTCCTATTTGGCTGCAACAGGCTGTGGGGGGATGAGAAAAGCTCACAAGATATGTCAATGCTGTCAGCAAAGTAAATTATATTCGTTGCCCAGTTTGTTCCATTTTGATTTCATGATGGGAATTGTAAGGGTGACTGTTAGCTCCCGTTTCAAGCTAATTTAGTGACGCTTCAAAGCATGATCTCTCAGATTCAGAGATGGAAGAATCTTCCAAGACAGCCTCTTTAACCCACCACATCTCTATGTGCTAGTCTACACTGTCCTTGGGGGTGTGATGCTTCTTAATGTTTCCACTGATTCAGTCTCACTACATTGTGGCTCTCTCTATATTGTAGTGGCTCTACCATCCTGTTTTAGACTACCAAAATGTTTTCTTGCCTAGGGGCAAGCCTAGTTCAGTTAAATTTCAGGGAGTCAGCTTATTACATGCCAGCTAAGGCATCTCTTCCAGGGACAGGTTAGTGCCCTGGATCTCATCCAGACCTGGCTTTAGTCCATCTATAATAACACCACACTCTTTAGTTTACAGTTAGAGCCTTGAGGTAAACTGTCCCTGGAGGCACTGCATGTTATTTTTAGAGACTCGACCAAGTATTCCAAAGTGTTGTCCAAATGACATGGGACAAAGCCAATACTCCAAAAACAATGGCAGGCTTAAGGCGGCTCATTATTAATAATCATCAAGCAGATCAAGTAGAATTACTTGATCCTAGAATTCAAGCTGTAATGGGCAAGCTGTATGCAGAACATCTCAGGGCCAGGGTCTCCACTACCCAGCAATGTGAATAGCCTAATGCAACGACACAGGGTTGCATTTTACACTTCCTCTGCACTCTGTTTTAATTCATGTATACGATTGCTTAGATGCAGGGGAGTGGAGAGACCAGGCACATAAAACTGAGGCTGCAGTGGGCAGTTTTGCATGCAGTGTCACAGGGGTCCAGCTGCAGAAAGCAGATTTCACACAAAGATGAAAAGCCTTTCTAGAGACAGGGCACTGTCCGAGATGTATTTAACTTAGAAGTGAAGCTTCCCCTGAAGGACTCTAACAAAGTGATTAAAAATAATTAAAAAGAAGCCACATTAGGGATGGTTGAAAGAACTCAATCTGCTCAGATTAGAAAAAGATTAAGGGAAGACAACAAATGCCTACAAATACTTAAACAGGATGTTACAAACTGCACCGGGATTAATTTTCCTCTTTAGTCAACAAGACAATAAGAAATAATGGTCTGCAGCAGAGAATGATTACAAAATGCCAAATGACTCAATTTGTAACATTTGGATTTGCATCTGCTGCTGGAAGTTCCCAAGACTGAGGGGTCTTCAGAAACGGGCCTTGGTGCCTGCACAAAGGAACGAGCTGCCGATGCTGGCTGATCACACAGTAAGGATAGCTTTGGGAATAATAAACTGAATCTTTTTACAATGCATAGGAAAAATTATGATGTCACAAATCAGAAGAGGTGCCTGTCTACCCCAATGATTCTATGAACTGACTGCGTGTGAGAAAACGCCACCTGGCAGTTACACTGGGATAAAGCAAACCTCATCAGAGGAGATGTGCTCCTATAAACAACACTCCCTTCAGCAAAGATCAACTCTTCAGCAGACTCAACAAGGTTGCTTTGCACAGATTTTCATCCTGTCCAATACAGTTATTTTACATTAAAATTTTGGCTCCTTACAAGTAATTATCTTCCCTCTATATCAATGTCAAACTGTTTTCCGTAACATTTTTTCTTTCACATTTCAAAAGAAGCCAATCTACTCCCAAGTCTTATCTGCTGAGAGGGAGAGGAGATTGGAAAGAGTATTGATCTTATTGATGTCAAATACTTCTAGGGAATAAAAGTTTATTGCTTTCCTATCTCTGATTGTCTTTTTGTGAGGATGTGGATCACAGTCTGGGAAATAGCATTCCATGAGAGAGGAGACAAGCTTCACTACAGAGGTGAAAAGCTAGAGGAAGCAGGAAACTGAAGGTAAATTTGAAGAGCTACTAAGTGGATTAAGAGTCCAGGGCTTGTGGAAGATCATACAGCTTTTTAACTTTTAAACATGCAGGTTTAACCTTGCAAAGTGCAGCACACAACAGACATAGGTTTAATGAAATTATATTTTTCAGGGCAACAAGCTGCATTGTGCTAGGATCTCGCCATTCCCACTGAGAGGAACGTGGAGATGTAGGTATCTTTCAAAAGCTATTTTTCAGAAAATAGGAATATATAACTGAAAAGCATTTATAGAAAAGTTCAAACCAACAGAATTGCTCCATTGTCTAAACATTTCCAGGCTCAGTCCAGAGCTTTATCTATTGTTCTGCTGAGTTTTAGGTCAGGCTCTAATTTTCAGATTTAAGGAGGAAGCAAACTCCAAACATCCACATGTATGTATTTGGGAGATTATCACAACAGAGACCAAGGCCTTGATTAGGCATCTGTAACTCTTCATGTTGTATACATGACTGCATGTGTAAAATCTCAACAGCATGATCAAGATTTTACTAAATAGGTGAGATCCTGACTTTTTGAATTTAATTGGAATTCTATTTGAGCCCAGCAGGACTTCAGATTCAAACCTTGGTGTTGAACTTGACTTGCAAAGGAACTAAGAACCTAACAGTCTTCTTGAACTTTGAATGCTCTTGAACTTTTAATATTAACCCATTAACTTACATGAGTAAGTTTAAGGAATGACCTCTGAGAATCATCACCTGAAGTTTTCAGCTGCAAAATTTTCTAATTTACAGTCAACATTTTCTTATACTGTTCTTCAACCTGTACTTTCGTTTTAGTATAAAATGGACAACCAGCTTGAGATGTAGTTGGGAGAGGGGATCTTTATGTCTGGATTTCTAATTTAATTAACCGTGCAGAATTCTTTCCTACTAAAGTAAATTTTAACTTCTATGACCTCACTGTGGATCCAAAAGATCTTTCAAAATGTTTTCTACTTGAGAAGAGAATAGCCTCTTATCTCTATACTCTTGTAGAGATGCAGCCCCCAATGTGTTGTCTCTGACAAGTCTATTCTTCCTGGGCTGAAAAGGCAAAGGCCAGGGAGAAGAGTTATATATAAGAGTCAGATTTCCCTAAAGAAAAAGCGGCTGACATGGAGTTTGAAACATTATATCCTATCCCACTTACTAAAATTCTTCCTTTACTCTCAGAAACTGAGATGTTGCATATTTTCTCTTCTTTACTATCCAGAAGTACTCTTCTTTTTGATCTCTCTAACTTAGGCTGGAATGCCCTTTGCACGGACTATAAACTTACTGTATAAAACACAATAGATATGGTTTGAAACATCCACATATGGGAATGTTTAGAGATGGTTTCTACACATAAATATTAAAGTCACAATGCTTGCCATAAGTGTGCCCTGTAATAATCGCTCAATCAACCTCTGCCCTCAGAGTAGCACAGACCCCTCTGCAGAAGGAAATACCCGTTGTACCTCAGATACCTTCCCTACTGTAAGGCAAACACTGATCAGTGCTGATGTTTATCCACTTCGTCAATATAGCACAAAAAGGCAAAAAAAATCATACAAGACAAGAGTACTCTTAGGATTGTTTATGGCAGCTTAACTGAGTATGTCTGTCAGCTCAAGTGTTCAACTTTGTATTTCATGGCCTTTCAACATAGGTGATATGTTTTTCCTTCACAAACTAAATTTCCTCCCTTTCAATTTCTGAAATTTTATCTGCAGTGCTAACTCTTGCTTTTCTAGTCTTGTCTTGGAATAACTAGGAACTGATGATAACAAATATCTCCTTTATCTCCAAAGCAAGCATTCTATCAAAAATATAGTCTAAAAGTGTAACTATACAGATGCCGCTAAAAATAATGACCATCAATCTGTATTAATTTCAGGTTTCAGTTCACCATACTATCTCTAAAGGAAAAAAGAACAGCTCAGGCAAACAGTGAAGAAAGCTGGCTGAATACCAAACAAAAGCCAAGAGCTAAAATCCAGGTTGCTGCAGGGATGCCATAAAAAAATCAGACCATCTGCAGCAGTCATGGTAAAAAATCATTTAGCAGTGAGTATATGCTTTTGGCTTCTGTTATTAGATAACAGATAACTGAGTTCTGAATGATTCACATCCAGTCACGCAAATGACGCATGGAACCCAAAAGTGTGGGGATTGGCAGGGTCTTTTATAACACGTGCCTTTTGGAGAAAATGATGATAACTTCTGGATAGGTTTCACAATACTGAACGGTATACACTGCCAGAGATATTTTCCTGTTTATTTCTGATTTCTTTTAGTCACTTCTGTTTTCCCCTGAACTACCTATAAATCCTCTCAATCACACAACGACTGGAAGAGTGTGAGCTAAATGTGGGAAAAGGACAGGTATATTACATGTAGCCGTAGTTGAGCAGTGGAGTAGTTTCACACAGTTTCTTTTCTGACATAACTTCTGTTCTTCTTCATTATTTTATTAATCTATACCCTCTTTTTAAGAAAAGGCAATTTTTATGCTCTGAGACCCAGACTCCCCTTGTGGTTTCATCTCTGCCTTTTATCTCAGGCATTAGAAGGAAGCTAGAGTCATGATTCTAATCTAAATTTTCGAGGATAAAGAAACAACTACTATCTGTTCCATATAGAGAATATCTATTGCAGATAAACTAAATCTTCAAAGGGAAATCTTGTAAACTCTAACTCACTGGTGAGTAGAATGCAGCTTCAGACTCATGTTTAAGAGAGAAGCTGATGTTGATTAACAGTGCAAACTGCTTTAATCCAGATTATCCTTTTGTGTACTTTGGGTCTTCTTGAGTTAAATTCCATCATGCATTATGGCACAAGGTTTATTTATACTGGAAATCCTACCATCTTGGAGAACCAGGTATCATAACATGTCTCTTTTCAGTCATAGACCAGGTTAGCCTTATACAGACATGATTGAGAAGCGTATGAATTAAATTCCTAGACCATAACATAATGCTGAAAAAGTTGATGGCAAGAGCTGGTTTACAGGTGAAGGCTAAATCTGATTTTAGGTCCTATAGTATAATTTCCAGTGAATTTCCCAACATTTTAGGAATTACAATGTAGAAACTAAAGCTACTAAAACTTCCAGAATTAGGAAAAGGACAAGATGAGACTGTATTTAGATTAAAGATAATATCATGTTTGAGCTAAATGTGTAATGATACACATTTGTAATGTGTATGATGTGTAATGATGACCAGTATTGATTATATGTTAGGAGAATTTAAATAAATTTAAATAAAAGTCATAGGAGTAGTGCTGGCATGAAAAGGGATCTGTGAGGCCTTTCTTATAAAACCTACAAGCTGATCAGTGTAGTGCCTTTGTAACATTAGTGCCATGGGTTAGAGGTCATAAATACTTTTAAATCTGAAGATATAGGAGATATTTCACTCCTGCAGAGAGGGTCTTTACATGACATTCTGCTCAACAGAGGTACACTGCAAATCTTCAAACCAATAAGCCACGTGCCATCTTTCAATGTTAAAATATCAATGGAAAGTCAACACTTACATTTGATTTAACTGCATCAGATGCCCCCCGCTCCCCTTTTTATCCACTAATATTCTGAGTTAATTAAAGCTCCATGCAGGCAACCATGCCTTCACTATATAGAACAAGCAAGAAAGCTGAAGCCCCCAGGTTTCAACACAGCTGGAGCGCGTGAGCAGGCCTTTCAAGCTTATCATTTTCGGATACGTACCCAGTACAGCACAACTGTCCAGCCCTCCATCGTGATGCACTGAAACACGGTCAACATGGCAAAAGCAAAATTGTCAAAGTTGGTAATGCCGTGCTTAGGTCCCTCCCAGCCTGCCTTGCACTCGGTGCCATTCTGACACTGCCGCCCATGCGCAGACTGGGGGGCACAGGGAGACGGGTCGTCTTCTGCAGGTGTATCTTAAAGGAGAGGAGGGAAAAAACAGAGATGAAGAGAACTAATTGCTAGGTGACACACTGATAAGGAAGCGAAGGCTATCTGATTTTAACAAATACATTTGGCAGTGAATTTGACGGCTTTCTACAGGAATACACGAGACACTGGATTAATTTTAACGGGCAGAGGGGATGTTTTGTTGTGCTTCACGTTCTTTTTGTAGAAAGAATGGCCAAGCTGTCAAATTCTACAGTCAAAACTGAAACGTCTTTCAACATTAGATGAAGTCTATTACATTTCTTTAGGCTGCATGTTACAGCCACTGTTTTCATACCACAGCCACCTGGGCTAATCTTGGAAGGGAACTGCAGCACCGTCAAAGGAGGCTGAACCCCTGCAGCAGACAAGAGATAGGTTGATATGGTGCTGGACTACCAGTAAATTGCAGCAGAGAGTCTCCAGAGCTCTGCTCTTTTGGAGGTTAGAAGTTGTGTGGCATTTTATCAATAGCCCGGTGGCACCCAGAAGCTCTGTGAGGCTCTATTGCTTGATTATCCACCTCTTATTCCGTATAGGTGTTTCCAAAGATCTGAGAACTCATACAACAAGTCTGCCTAGATGCTTTGCTATATGCAAAATGCTACAGAAAACACTTTTATAAGCAGAAAAATTCCTGCAACGGGATTTTTTAAAATATATGGATGTCTATATATTTGGCATATATATATATGGCTATAGCTATATTTATAACAAATGCAGATGCGGGGGGAAGCAGGTAATGGTGTTTGTTTCTTAGCTTATGTGGCAAAACCTGAATTTTTCAGAAGTTCTGATCACGTTCTGATCATTAAAACATGCCAGAAATAGCAATATTAGAAATAGATGCTATATTGTGTAATAACTACAGAGTATGGAGAAAAATATATACACTTTAAAGCTGTAAACCAGACTGATAATTCATTATAGTTCTAACATCGTTTCCAGAAAATGAAAACTAACAACAGGCAGAAAATATAAAACTTCTGAAACAATTTCCTGCTTTTACGATATTTTCTTGGTTATGAGCTGAACTGGGTCCTAGATATTGGGACCCACCACCACATGGGGAATCACTGCTGTTCAAATTAAATAAATCAAATGAAAAAGAGCAAATAGTTAGATGAGTGACAATACAATCAAATTGTTTTGAATTATTTTGAAATTTGAATATTTCTTTCTGTAAATCATTTGAAAATTCTTTCCTGGTGGATTTGGTGCAAAAAGTTTCTTCCCATTAGTATATTCTATGATTAGGAAAAAAAAAAAAAAAGGGTACCAAACCTCCATTAGATATTCCTTTAAAATGGTACCAGTTTAAAATGAAGAGGTATTTGTGTACAAGATTAATAATAAAATATAAGACTTCTTCATTTCTGTGATGCCATCTCATTTGCAGCTCCAACTGCTAGTGGTGGAATAATCACTACTTCAGTGTTGCTTGAGCCTCTAGGAGATTTGTTAAAGAACTCAGTCTGGCTTGTAGAGCCAAGGGTCCACATTAAAACATCCACTATTGTGTTCAGCAGTAATTGACAGTTTTGTTGTAGCTTTTACAGATAGGACAGCAACTGTGTGCCCAAGGTGAGGAAGTCTCACTATTAGAGACAGTCTCTCTATATCAAAAGTGATCCATATCCAAGAAGCAGAACAAAGGAACCACCACTGTGAAACCCCAAACAGGTACACAGCAGGGAGCAACAGCCAGGCAACTTCTGTGCCAGCACAAATGCTCCACTCTATAAGGGGAAAGCCTCTCTCAAAAAATCTTTGTATGTGTGATATAGTGTTGCCCTTACCTATCAGTCCCCCTTGCACATGGTAGCAGGTCTTATGCATCTTCCCCATGAACAGCTCCAGTCCAATGATGGCATAGATAATAATGACAAACAGCACCAGCAGGGCAATATGCAACAAAGGGACCATGGCCTTGATAATTGAATTTAAAACCACCTGGAGACCTGCAGAGAGAACAGAAGGAAGCACTTATCAGCAAGTGAACAAAATTTAGAGGGCCTGTAAATTGCACAACAATATGTCATTTTTATTTCATTCCCCCTCACCTTAACTCATTATCTTGGTAATGTAAAGACATACATTTACAGATCACCTCCCTTCAGAAGATCCCCAACATTTCAAACTTACCATCGCAGCCTGAATCTGACTAAAGTAAAAGAGGTATTACCTTACCTATCATTGAAATACCACCACCCTGGGGAAAGAACACGTTAGCTATTTTGTCTGTTCTTGAAAACCAGGCCTAAGCTGATCCCCAGAAAGTATTCAAGAGTGTTAAAGCATAGGAAAAACTAAGAAAAAACAGAACTGAGGCAAAACAAGAAAAACAGGGAGATATGCAAGAGAACAAATGCTGGGTACCACAGAGCTTCACTCCAGAGCACCGGGAGATATTGCAAACTGAAGTCATGTTCCTACTATAATTCTAGGTCCTTCCAGAGGTCAAGCCAGTCTGAGACAGAGGTTGAGATGCTGAATGACCACTGAACCCATACTATCTGATGGCTCCTGGCCTTCTTAGGATGTCCCTGCACTCCAGATCCACCTCACTTTCCGTTTGAACAGACAGATAGTTCAGAACCAGCAGTGCTGCTGGTTTTGCCCCAAGATGTAGGGATCACTCTATAACCGAGGTGTTTGAGGTCCCCAGAAAGTGGTATGAACAAAATATTATTACATGGCCATTGTTAAGATGTAAGACTGGTGTAAGTCCTAAACATGAGCAAGCCAAGCATTTCCAGAATGGGAAGGTGACTTGTATGATAAAGTGCTAAGCAGCTGTACCCTCAGATGCAATCGTCTGAAGCTGCAGATTCATGGGCATCTCTCTGTGTCCTTCTTCTCATTTGTATAACCAGAATAACAAAGACAGCCTCATAAGCCTTTAGTAAGGATTTGCATTTACGAAGGGCTTAAAGTTATTATCACTGGTGGCAGTGATGGCAACCACTGTCACTGGCAAGTTATTAATGCTGGAAATATTGAGAGACCTCTAGAACTCTATAGTCTACAAATAGCCAGATCAGAACAATTACGAGCTCATGATTTTGCAATGACTGAGAGCCAGAAGCCATTAGTGTCTCCTGTAAATGCTGTCATCTCCTCAGAGTTGATATTAGCGATGATTTTTGAAAAATGTGATTCATGAGTTGTAAATGTCTGCTATACATCTGCCAAGAGAGTTTGTGATAACTATTAACTTTTAAAATCTATCATCTAAGATCTTAGATTTCATTTTTATTACTTTTTTTTTTTTTACTAATTTAAATACTTTCTAATAAGGATGACACATCTCTTGACAAGCATTTTCACTCGTAGCTAATCCACTTGTCAATTCACAGCTAAGGCTCTGTGTTTGCTCCCCAGCCATGATGGAACTCAGCAGAAGAAATCAAAGGTGGCATCAGCTGCCAGGTCAGCAAGATCACAGCCTGCTAGTAATCTAAAGCTGGGTACTAGCAACCCTTTAGTCAGAACACTTTTTCAGTCTGCAGTCAGTTTAGTTATCTGTTAATGGTTCATGTTACTATCCAAAGGGAGCAATATTCACCATGAAACATTCTGGCTTTAACAAAGAGATCCTTACATGAAGTACATTACAGACAGGATCAAACCTCATCCTACAGAAGGGTAACACGTTCTGCTGGCTCAGTTACCTCTAGGTACTTGGGATAAGAAATGTCTCTGGGGAAAAAATATCGCTGTGATTACATGAGGCAGTCAACCTTTTCCCTAGATGCTCGCCTCATTCAGTCTACTAATTCTAAATATATACAGGAAATATATTGCAGCCCACATCAACACCACATCAATACTTTACGGCAGTCAAGAATGTAACATTCACCAAAAAATTAAAACAATGTCCCACCTTCTCCCAGACAATGTAGGACAATACAAGAAAGTTAAAACCCTACAGATGGCTATGAACCTGAAAAAACCTACAGACTTTGCAATTTGCTCTTTTTATTATTAATTAATTTAAAATTCATTATGGGAGATGCCCAGTGCTCTTGAGAGGGTACTGAGGACAGACACAATGCTGAACACAACCCTCTCTCGTTTTAAATGTGGCTTCATTATCACCCACACCATGAAAGTGCTTCAGCATCAGCACTACAGATGCCCAGAGAAGATAATATCTGCACAAACCAATGCCCTTTGTGTTAACAAAGCAGTGCTTGTGAAATGCGAGATGACAAAGTGTTTAGACAGCCAAGGTGAACAAGTACCACCAGAAGATTTACAGGAGCTTCAGCTAGCTTAATTAGAGAAAAAACAACTTTGAAGAAGAAATGAGCTACTGAATACTGTTGCGTGTGCTGTGCAGTACCCTATTAGGGCAGCCTGGTTTTAAATCCAGATGATTCCACTAATTAGCAAGCTTACATACATTACCATTAAAATACTCAAAGAGTTTCTAAAAGTTTAAAACCACCAACTATGCAGCAATTTTAGAGATGTCCTCTCAGAAGATGTAATGAAAGCTACTCATAGAAGGGCAAGGGATACATGCACAGCACCAATCTCCTCGCGTTGTTGTCAAGCTTGTTGCTGCAATAGAGATGCTGCCAGTAAGTTACTTTACTTTCAGTACAGGCAGCCACTTGCAAGGTGAATAGCACTTGCAAGGAATGGCATGAGGAACAGAAAAGTTGGTGTAGTAGCAAGAGGAGAGAACAGGGAGAGAAGATAAAAATGATTAAAGAATTG
>JAOXNG010000001.1:68737513-68747882 GCA_028566535.1 Scolopax minor | reverse complement strand
ACTGGTATTTCTACACAATTTTACATGCTCTTTCCCTGTGCAGAGGAAGAAAAGAGAGTTGAAGTTAGAAAAAAACTACTTCTCTGTCCCACTTCATGCATGCTCTTAATCTTTGTAGACTGAGACAAAGATATTGCCCAGCAAGGGTAGTCACAATGCAGGGGCAATACAGTTCCCCCTCACCTGATGCTCTAATTGCACATCTTTGGCATTTTCTCCCTTGTGGAGGTAAGGCTTGCACTCCTAGCAATAAGCTGTGCAGCTTATAATCATAATTAAATCAGAATGCCTGGTGACCTGATCAGACTGAAAAGTTGGCCTCTGGATTTCAAGTAGATGATGCCAATAACTGCCTTCCCATTGCAGAGTGAAAAGCTATGTTTTTACAGCCCTTTACAGAGGCTGGCAATGCCATCATTGGCCAGCTATAAACAGAGTCCTGAACTTATGTCCTGGCAAGTAAATAGAAAAATAAATGGTTTTCAAATATTTGGCATTCTAAATGTACTTATTCATTCGTGGAATCTCTCTCCATGTGCTAGACACTCTCCAGACATCTGTGAAGGCACAGCATCTGCCTTGAGGTACTCACTCCAGGCTGGACAAAGAGATAACTGCACAGATGTTAGGGAAAGTGCCACAAAAGGGATTGTTTGCAGTTTTTCAGCCCATGTTTTTCTTCTGTTAATAATTGAAGTTCTTAAACACCTCTTAGTATTTATTTTAAAAGCACTTCAGTTTACCTTAAAAAGCCCCACCTCTTGGCTGCATTCTGTTGGCTGAGATTGACTTCATAAATGTTTCAGTAAGCAAAACACATTAATGCCATTCCCTGGGCTCACAGATCTAGCATTTATTTACACTGATAAAACATTTTAAATATTTATTACACATGAACAACATTGCTTTTTATACCAGGTCAAGCCCTTTTCAGCCTCTAGAGGACTGTGTCAAGCCAAATGTTTAGGGCACAAGCAGGGAGTAGAGGGAACGGGGAAGAGAGAGCTTACACCAAGCAACATCCTTTGGGAAGGATCCTTCCCAAAGCTCCGGGAAATATACAGTTAGAGATGCTGCAGGTGTTTTAGAGCTATTGTGTGATGCTGTATTTTCATCTCAGGAAGACAATCATGCCAAGGGGCTGGTTGCTGTCTCATCAATTCAAGCAGTTATTGAAGAAAGTGCTTATCTCTAAGCATGTAAGTGTCTGTACCTAAAGCAATGGGATTACCTACAAACCCCCCATTGTGTACTTACAAGCTTTTTTGGATTTCAACCAATACTCATCAAGATGGCACAAAAAAAACCCATGCACTGGACCCAGCTGCTAAAATGCACTTGGCATTGTTGCACTATGGAACGTATCCAAGAACACTAATGGTAGGTTGGTCTAAAAACATTCGTGCCTGTCCAAGTACAGCTCTATCTCACATTTTCATGTGGCTTCAATTTTGGATCAAACGTGGTTTGCTGGACAGGGTAGCTTCCTGTTCTAATCATATTAGTAGTCCAGATCTTCAGAGAAAGCGTATCCTTCTACTCCATTGGTTTTGCAGGGCTACTTTTTGTCTACACCATGGCGCTGCCTGAACCAGGAGTACGAGCAGGCAGAGCCTCATACCAACATCCTGGGAACAAGCAGGAGTAAAAGGGAAAGGAGAGAACTTTCAACTCCATCCATTCCTTCCCCACCTCCTGATACATACACACACAGAAATTTTTGTACTTAAACCAGTGCCAAGGGTGTGGGAGGTAATTATTTTTTTGCTAATACAGTTCAGAAGAAAACTACTACTTTCTGCAAGCAAGGAGGAAGCAGGGGAGGATTTGTGACTCAGCACAGTGCCTGAGTCAGATCACTTCTGGGAACCACTCTTAAGCAGTAGAGTTTATGCACCATCCCCAGCCACGGGTTAGGCCTACCCACAAATCACACTCTCTTCTGATGATACACTCAGAGACTGCCATTATAGTTATCTCTATTTCCAAAGCACAAGCAATATCATAGAATCGTCCAGGTTGGAAGGGACCTTAAAGATCATCTAGTCCAACCATCAATCTAACTCTGACAAAAAAAATAAATAAGAAATAAAAATCACTAAAACATAATCCTGAGGAACACGTCAACCCCTCTTTTGAACATCTCCAGGGACGGTTCCTCAACTACTTCCCCAGGCAGCCTATTCCTGGGCCATGTCAATGCTTGATAACTCTTTTGGTGAAGAATATAACCAGTAACATTCCCCCAAGTGGATGCTTATCATTTAATAAACATCGGCATTGTCTAAAAAAAATTTAAAAAACATTAATTATTCATAAATATGAAAGTTTTTATACCGATTTTGAAGGAAACCTGGAAAACAACAGACATTTTTATCATAAAATGATCCGCAATCAAGGTAAGATATCTTAGATAAGTACATCTGCAATGATCTGTGAGGGGAAACATTGAGGACTTTATTCACCAGAGTTGCAAAGGGAACTCACATGGCACAGTTCAGTTAAGGACAGCTGAACAGTAACAATTCAGGGAGGTAGTCCTTTGCTGTCTTGCTGGAGTCTCAGAATATTAGTGGCAGATTGCTAGATAAAGCAAATTCTGTGGGTGTAGTGCAGCATTCGTGGGGCTGCAGATGTCATTTCTATTTCAAGAATAATAGCAAGGGTCTTGGAATAGGAAGGAAAGGCACGACGCAGGACAGAAAACTAGCTGAAGTGAAAAGAAAGAAAAACTAGGAAAGATGCTTTTCAAGCTGAAGAGTGTATATATTTGGAATAGGTAATGCTATTCAAATATACAAGAACATATAATTGAGAATCATGTACTGGAATGATTAGAAAAAGAAAGTTTTGGCACCTGCTCCAAATGTTCTCATTTCTCTATTTTCAAACCATGTTTTCATTGACTTTTCAAAATGAAATACACACATACAAGAAGATTCACACAATGTGTATGCAAAAGCTATGGTTTTATATTTGTCAAGTCTTGCAATACTGCCCTTGCCTCATCATTTGAGGTGAGAAAGGAACAGCAGAACAAAAACAAAAGCCACAACAAACCCCAGCACTTACTTCTGAACTCTTTCCTCTTGGGAAGCAATTCACCTTCAGTATCCTCTGCTTGTCAGATTGACCTAACTTAGCCAAACACAGCTTGCCCTCAGCATGATGGCCACGCAGCCCCAGCTTTTGGGTGCCTGAGAAGGATGTTTGGATAAATGTACACACTGCCTTAGGCTCTTTGACTCTCTGCTGGAAGAAACCTCTACTACCACTGATAGATGCCCCCCTCTCACCTCTAGTGGGGAGGCTTTTTTAATACCTTTTTGTTCAAAATATATAAATGTTCACTTTCTGATGAAGTTGCTTGCTGATTAGAAGACCTTGCTCATCTTTCCAGTCCCAACACATCAGGTAACTCCTACAAGCTCAACTTTATTCTGCAGTTTGATGTTAGCTCAGCTCAGCTGAGAGTGAGGTTCAGACTTTTCAGAGCTACAGACTTTTAATGTAAAAAAACCAAAGGTGTAGCATCTCTGTGTACATACAGCTACCTGTGTACAGACAAGGAGCATGAATTGAAAAGTGACAACTAACTCCCTACTGAAAATGCACGTTACAGAAAAAAAAGACCATTTTGAGCAAAAGCACAAATGAAGTTTGGAAAGTGAACTTTGAGACTGTTTTGAACAAGACGCACAGTGCACTCTAAAGTCATCTTATGGTGATGGGGGGGAGAATGAGGTCGAGTATACATGGCCAGGGATTTCTAAAGATGGGCTGAAACTAAAGCAAGTAAAGGGCATACAGGAGCCCTGGCAGTTCCTAGGGCAGCAAGGATCAGCTGTTACCCTTTCTCAGGAAATAGCTTTGATTTTCTGCCAAGAGGATGAACATGGACTCTGAGAAAACTAGTCTTGGTAAAGGTTTTATTTATATATAATCGCTGTGAAGGATCACAAATAGGAAGAATTTTTATTTGCTCCTCTACCTTCAGAGATACACAAAATGAAAAGTGGTCTGGCCAATAGACTGCACCTATTCTCAGTGAAATGATCCATCATATTTTCACTTTTTAGAATTTCTTCTTGCTCAACTCCAGCTGTGAGAGAGAACAGTTTTCAAGCTCCAGTACAGGAGCAAATCCCACTGGATTCCATCAGAAAACTCGTATAAGGAACATGTCAAAATGCTGTACTGTCTTTAGTCCGGTCAAGTGAACAATATAATATTTTTTTATAATAATAATGGTAAAATAAAAAACACCAAACTAAAAGTTAAGTCGCCTCTGAACTGAAGTAATGATGAAAGAGCTTTGTTTCAGGATGTCAAATGCTGTTTGTGTACAGCTCTGGGGACTGACTACAAACACTACTGTGTCGTAAGGATGCAATATTTGAAACAAGGAACCATGGTCACCTGTAAAAGCTAAAGCAACACGGTACCAAAAATGGACTTAAAGCACCTGAGTCTCAATTTTAAGTGGACCAGCATTTAAGTGGGGAACTATTGGCTGCTGGTTCCAAATACCTTTGTAAAATTGTCAAAATCTCAGGGTCACACACAGCATTATTTTTAACTGTATTGTCACAACTTTCCAAATAAGTGGGCATTAGCCCCTTTTGTTCCTTGCTAAATAATCCTTTTCTGATCAAAAATTGATCTTCTTGGGGGTTAAACACTCCAAGCCTATCATAGCTGGCATACCATGAGCTACACTGTTTTACATTCTCACCATAGGAAAAGTGCAACAAAATGCCCTAGGATAAAGCCCTAGAACTTTTTATTTAGGTGGTTATTTATGTAGAAGTGCAGCATTGTATGTGACAAACAGGCTATATAGCCCAGGAGGAAAAAAAAACTCACTCTACCTCTTATCTTTGGAAAATGCTTAATGGGCATAGTTGGGACTAAGCTTTGGAGACACACAGCACGACATTTTCAAAATTGCTGTCATGTAGGGTTTTCAGGAGTATTTTGAGAACCTAAAAATAGAAAGTTATCTGCTTAGGTAATGAAAGAATTTATGCAAACCACACGTTGTGTTATCACTGCTGTGTTACTGTCTTGATACAGATGTGGGATTTTTTTTCTCTTTTTAAGCCATTAAAAATGCTGTTAATGAAAACACGTGTCTTAACGCCAAAATCTTTGAAAAGACATGGCCAGACAAATCTGAACAACTTTGTCTCTTAGTTTTAAGAAAAGAGTTTGGATTTAGGGACTCATCTATTCAGTGGTTAATCAGTCCCATCTCAGAATACCTAAATCTCCAGCTTTTATTCTTTTCCGCACTAAGAAAACTGTTGCTTTATATTTTCATAAATCTGATTAGACTTAAAACTCTGCTTGCAGGCACCAGATAATAAAATAGCATTAGGGGAAAAATGCCTTCTGATATAATAAGCAAAACTTCCTTTAGCTCACTAGGTAGCTCCAGTATGTTTGGACAGAAAAATTAATGGTTTCAGTTTTCACAAAGACGAATTTGTCAGATTAAAGGAATGATTCTTTATTGATATTTACTTTCTTTGTAGCTTTTTCATATGACTTGCACAATTAAAAACATTTTTGTACAGACTGCATATGTATTCCTGGAATGCATTTTAACTAAACATTTATTTATTTTGAGTACCTATTTGCATATAATAAGCCATCAAATGGGAATTGTAAGACTCTCCTGCTACAGACTGAACAGCTAAATTAAACTCTTCATGATACAGAAATCTACATATATGAATCCAAGTGGAATTTGGCCCCCTCCAAAGTAAAGATTTTAACTGAAATAATGATCTCAACACTGGAACATGAAAAGCAAATGATGGACTAAAGCTTGGTTTTAAATTTTCACCAATATTGTGAGAGCAAGGGTGAGATTTAATCTTAAATTCTTTCATCATGTGCTGTTTATGCTAAACAACAAATCTGTTAGATTTTAAAAAAGGCCTTTGTAAGGCTTGTGTGTATGGATACATGCATATATTGGTTTTATTTCTGACCAAGACATCAAACCTAATTAAAAGCAACTTTATCTTTTTGTAACTCCTGATACATATTAAAAACCAATGTTACAGTAACAAACTATGAGAAAATGTCAATTGTCAAAACAAGACAGAAATGTCAGCCAGGCTGCTAGTTTAATGTGTTAACAGTAATGCAAAAAACCCCAAACCAACAGATTATAGTTCTAAGATATATAGCACTTGGCATGTCCCTGTTCTCACACCAGGTGTGTATCACTGCCTTCAAAACGGTGAGCCCTCTGCAAGAATAGTATCTGATTGAAAAATGAGATGCTTGAAGAAAATTTAGAGAGGAGGTTTTGTAATCTGATAATGAAAGTGGATTTCTATAGATCTTTCCACTCCTAGAGAAAACAAAATTTAGTAAGCCTTATGAAAAAAGTGACAAAAATAGACTTTTTATCATTTCTTCTCTTTCTTTTATTCCATGAGCTACTTTCTGTCAAAAATGCTTCTGATGTAAAAATGTTGAGCAGCTTTAGCATTAATGAAGTTGGAAAAAAGATTCTTTGCAGAGGGCTAGCAGATGTTTTCTGAATCGTGATTGATGTGGCAGGGCAAACCAGAAGAAGATAATCTAAAACTGTAAAAAATAAGAGGCATAGCTATTGAAACAACTCAGAAAACATAGTTGCAACAAAGGGCAAAACACATATGGGATAGGTTACTGTTACATGTGTTAAACAGAAATTGGATTTGCTTCTGGGAAAAAGGGAGATTAAGAAAGATGTCTGATCTCCTTCCCTTTCCTGATCAGAAAGAAACTTTGAGAACATGTTAATTGGGCAGGTTAGGTGAGTTCTAGTTTGCCTTTGGTCTGTACTTCCCTGTGATCAGAACAATAAATTATTTGTTCTATCAGTGAACATCTTAAGCATTGAAAAGTTTATTAGTTGTTCAGCCAATATTCCTGTGTTCTGCACTAGCACAACAATATCAAGCAGACGTAACTCAGAAGGTAGTATTTGATCTTGGAGAGGCTTGACTAAAGAAAAGAAGAAAGGTCTCCAATAGATTTATGTAGCCATGGAATTTTTAAAATAATATTTCCTCAGATTTGCCAGTTCTAGATCAGTGTGCTTTGGTCTTTTTCCCTCCTACAGCACTTGTACAACACTCAATATTACTACAAATTCAGATCACCACTGAAAAAAATAATTTATTTGGAAACTTAAAATGTATTCAGCGGTTGGGAGAACCATATAACTGGTCCACTGCTCTGTGCTTCACTGATATTGTGGTAATGCTTTGTGAAAATCACAATGACCACAGGCATCTAACAATGCTTTTAGAGGCCTGGGACAAACAAAATTAATTGGAATGACGCCAGAGTCATGGAGCATCCCTGTATCGCCTTGTGTTCTGAGCAAAACACTCTTCTATTAACTCTTTTATGTCCTATGCCCGAGACAAACGCTACCCAGCGTGTGTTAATCACCTCTTCAAGACAGGATTAGAAAGGTTCAGGCATATTAAAAAGTGCTAGCAGTTCAGTAACAAAGGAAGAAATGTACATTCATTTTAGAGAAAATGAACGAAGGACTTCAAATCATTCTTTCCAAGTTCTTAAATGAATAAGCAATGAAAAATTTAGCCAATTAGAGTCAAAGTAGGAAATGACATTTGATGTAAACTTGGGATGACATCAGATGCAGTAAATGTCATCTGGGAGAGAACATAAGTAGAAAACAGAGTAGATCATATCCTTAGTATTTGGATCTGGAACAGTAATATCTTCCCTCACCCATCATGGAGACAGCAGCAGCCATCAATTACAAGTGAGCAACTGGGAACCTGTTATCAGGTTCCTGCTGATACCAGTTAGCTACAATCTGTATGTATACATCTGCTCCCTTATGGTCCAGACAAAAGCATATCTAAACAACAACGCAAACTGTTCTTAGGAGACAGCAGATGGCATTCTTAGATTTTCGGATGCTTTAGGACAAGCATGTTTTAGGATGGCATGGGCTCTCTCTGAGAGCTGTGCTCTACACCCGTTCTGTATGAGAACTCTGGGCAATACTTGAAGAACTAAAAAAAAAAGTTGCTCAGAAGAAACTGATCCATCCACAGTCCTTCTGAAAAACCTCTTACTAAGCCAAGCTAAGATTTATTTGTTTTTTACTATCTCTCTGTCTCCTCTTTGATGTCAGCGTGGGCTTTATTTTCTTCATTTGGAAGGGACTGTCTACATCCTGATCTGGTCCCACGTTATGGTATTGGGATATTTTGTTTTGTTCTGTTGTGAAGACATGTTGAATAATCACGCCAGCAGGCACAGTAATTGGTAGGATAAAGGCTGACACAGTTATTTGGTACATTCGTAGTTACTGCTATTTTTAAAAGAGCTACATAGCCAAGATCAAATAATAAATAGTTCCCTGTTTTCATTGGCATTCTTTAAATATGAGAGAAATCTTTATTACAAGAAGTCTTTGCCTCTGTGAGTAATCTTCTTTAATAAGACAACCCCCTTTTTGCTACACCGAGTTAACCTCTTCTGCTGTGAATTACATCGTTCTGCAGGTTGTACCACTCAAGAAACCATGCTTTAGGTCCTGATTACATAAGCCCTACTCATGGGAATGATCTTTACCTATGGGAGATGCTATGCTGGAATCAAATTACTCCCTGGAGCAACAGTGACCTAAGTAAATAAAGGATTTGAAAGCATGTGTAGAGTTTTAAGTTAACTATGGAGAAATAAGCTTAATGAGGACATTTGGTTCAGACTGTTCTCTCCTTTTTTCTCCACTCCCTTCCCATTTGTAATGAAAGCAAAACAAATTGGCCACTTGAGATTAAAAACAGCGAGGCAATGACATGGGAAAGGTGGTGCAACTTGTCCTCACACGGTGCTGTATGTGCTGGAGAGATGGTACAGATGGTTGAGAAGTCTTGTTCAAGAATGAAGGAGAACGTAAGAAATCTGCCTGAGAGCACGTTTCTTAGAGCTTTTAGAGCACAAGAGAAAAAAAAAGAAACGGGATTTGGCAATAGCTGATGTTATTAAATGCAACAACAACAAAGTTTAAGGCACAATTAAGATTTGGAAGCTGAATTTTGCCCGAATGTATTTGCAGTAATTCCCTCTGTTGTCAATGATCTTTATCACACAGGTTTGGTGGTGCCAAGTATATTGTCTTTTCTGCCTTACTCCACTCTTTCGTATCTACACACAAACCTTTCACACTTTGGAAGCTTTGATCAGGCCACTTCTCCTCACATAAAAGGTAAATCAGAACTCTCTGCTGGTATGCTGTTTATACAATAACTCACATGCAACAGGAGGGTAAATTTAAGCCTCTAGCTCCACGAGTGAGTGTATAAATACAAACCATGTGCAAAAGAGATGACTGCCACCTATACTTTGTCAGAAGCATACACATTTTGACTTTCAATTAGTATTTGCTTAAAACTTAAGACTTAGTACGTACTATTCCACATATAGAAACAGGCAGTGCTCACATTTCTTTGCCATATTCCAAAAGCACGATTCTTAAATGAGACGTCACTTTGGATTTCTTGAATTCTCTGCTTATTACCTCAACTAATTTATTACTGTATATATATATAATATATAAAGTGGTGCTAATTTTCTTGAGCTGTGCAGAAAACAATGAGAAATTAAAGCTGAAAATTTCAATTGTGCACTAAAAAAAAAAAGTAAACCCCAAATGCAAGCCAAATAACTACATTGTGTATGTTTTTTTCAATGGCTGCAAAATGGAATCATTGTAATGGATTGAGCTGTGTTGTCTCAGTGGCTGGAAAGGGCACCATGACCTCAAGGAGGGCAATCAAGGCCAGACAGTCAGGCGCTGGGGATGGAATCCACCTTAGGAGGACTACCGTGGTGAGTCTGACATTTCTTTACCATCTTAAACTCTGAAAGTTACTCCTTATTTTGCTGTAAAAGTCCTCTCACGGTTTTCTTTCAGTGTGTGTGTGGGAGGGTTCTGTCTCAGAGCTACCTGACAAAAGGTTGTAGAGAGGTAGGTGCCAGTCTCTTCTCCCAAGTAACAAGCACTGGGATAAGAGGAAATGGCTTCAAGTTGTGCCAGGGGAAGTTAAGATTAGATATCAGGAAAAATTTTTACAATGCCTGAAAGGGATATCAAGCATTGAGGTGGGCTGCCCAGGGAAGTGGTGGAATTGTCATCCATAGAAGTATTTAAAAGATGGGTAGATGTAGTACTGTGTGACATGGTTTAGTGATTGGTTTTGTCAGCATTAGGTTGATGGTTGGACTCAATGATCTTACAGATCCCTTCCAACCTAGACAATTTTGTGACAGAATTCCTCTATGATTTTAAATTATTAGATTAGATCATATTTCTTTA
>JAOXNG010000001.1:68681506-68704258 GCA_028566535.1 Scolopax minor | reverse complement strand
GGGAGAAAAAAGAATGGACTAAAAAACTGAGGCAAACCCTAAACCCTGGAACATGCTACATGGCATGTTACCTTGGAGGCAAGAACAAAGCTAGGTTACAACCATGTAACTTAGATCCTATATAAAAATACATTTATGTCCCTCAGACAGATGTAGGACCCCAACAATCCTCACAGGACACAGCCTAAGCGGAGTATTACAGATGGTATTTTGTCAAAGTCTCTTTTGCTTCCTCTCAGTTTGCTTACATGAAAATGAGTTTAAAGTACTGTTTGTCTGGTCTGCTGGTCACATATCACCCGTGACAAATCTTTCTAAAGTGAAAACAAGCAGGGAATGGAGAATGTTTACCTTTTTTGTATGAGATATCACTTGCAAAATGTTTCCTGGTATTGATGTAATTTACAAACGTTTTCACGGGTACATAATGTGTACCTGGGCATACTAGTAACACCTACCAAACTGAAACTTGGCTCTGCACATCAATCAGTAACTGTTCAGACAGTTTTATGAAAATCAAAATCATCACATCAGCCATCTATCCTTCCCAACTCAAATCTTCAAGTTTGAAACTGCTTATGCATTATGAAGCTGTAACTGGCAAATCCTTTTAAACTGATCTCAAATATTCTCTGCAGATCTTCATTGCCTTTTTAACTGAGCCTAAACAGCAGTTCAAACTCTGCTTTGCAATACAGTCTCAGGGTTTGAAATGCCATGGATGCTTTTGCATTCTGGCAATTTTTATTTTTTTTTGATAAAAGCTTTGGAAATTTGTCTATTTAGCCATAGCAAATTGTGATTTTGCTGGCATTTGGTGGGGTATACTTACTAATGATATGTTAAATTATTTAAATAATGCTGTAGTGTAATGGCCAATCACCAATGCCAGGTCTCCATCCTTCCCTTTTGCCCCATCTGTTCCTAGTTTCTTCTGCAACATGGTATCGCTACTTAGGGACTCAAATACCAAAACATCAAATTCTCCTTTTTCATGATATAGTCTTTCCTGTTGTGCCTCTGTTTTCCATAAAATAACTTTAACAGGCTTCATGAGTATGGAAAGAACAGTTATGGGACTTATTAACAGAGTATGATCTCATTGGAAATCAAAGTTATTATCCAGAATATTACTTAAACAGTCATCTTGTGGGGCATGTTTAATATACATGCTATTCTAATTCTGCTTTTGTAGGATTATGACTTGGAGACAGATGTGAACAAGTTGAGGTCAAGGGCAGTGCTCGACAGGCCAGAGGAAGAGCTTGGACAATATGAAGCAATGTGTCCAGAACTCTCCCAAAATTTTCAGGTATTACCATGGTATGGTTTCCTTTATTTGTGAACATTCAAGAGTTCAATATGTACTTGAAAGAGTACAAAGAAGAGATAACTAGACAAGGTTATAGCAAAAGGAAATGTAAATGTCTTATAGGACTAGAAAACCAAAGATTAAGACTTTTTGGTGTGGTTGTATTGGTGTGAATGAAGAGTGACTGAGAGTGATGTTGTTTTGTGCACATTTGGCTGTATGGATTAACTAGGCACTATTGAATCAACTGCCACATGAAAAATCTGTCCAATAATAAATTGTATCCGTGCTGGAAATTTCAACAGCAACATCAAGATCAGAATGAGAAGTGGAAAATAAATACTGTCAACTAGTGTTTTGAAGGAAGTTATAGAGAAGATTGTGCTGCCACTGAGTGTTCAAATCATTATTCTGTTGTAGTTTGGGACAAAAAATGAAGAGAAGTCATTGCAGTCATTAAAAGTCTTAGAATTTAGGAGAGCTGAAAGCCGTCATTCCAATATGAATCTGGAAAGGACCACTGACTTAATGTATCTCCTGTAGACACAATGCTGTGACACTAATTATGACCATAAGTAGCCAAATAGGATTAATTTATACACTTGCATGAAGGCAGGGGTGGAGTTCTCCATGACAGATTGGCCTCCTCTACCCTGCTGGAACACTTATATTCTAAAAAACATGCTTTGTGATTTTTCTTCCCTGATTTGTTAGAACAATCATCTTTGGTTGGAGATGACTCACCCAGATGACTCAGTCTGATCCTTTTTGTTTCTAAGGGCTACTGTTGAAACAGCTTTGTGTATAAAGAAATTCTGGCAGGTGGTCCATGGGACTGATTTTACTCTGCTTGTCTTATTGGATGAGTTTTGGGAGATTTGTAAATATTTTTCTCTTTCTTCCTTGAAAGTTTTTCTCTGGAAGGAGGCACAATCTGTCTTCAGTTTCTTTTAATTTCTTTTGCTTTTTAAATTTAAAGGAGCTTGAATCAGAATCTGAGGAAGAGAAGAGCTTGGAGGACAGGACTGAGAGTCTCCCCTCTACTCCCTCTCATTTCATTCCAAGTGCCACTTCTGTGAAACATCCAAACTGCAGATGGAGAAACCAAAGTGTCACAGAGATGGGACCAGATCGAGGAGAAAAGGGTTTCGAAGTCCCAGAGCAGAGCTGGACAAAGAAGGAAAAATGCAAATGGGATCTGACTGATGAAAAGAGAGACACTGTAGAAGCATCCCAAGATGCAGGCTCCTGCAAAGGGGAAGATTCAGCCAGGAATCGCACACTTACTTTATGTTCCCTCCTAAAAGAGGCTGCTTGGTACAAAAAAATGTTTTGCCCTGAATGTGAGGCCTCAATCAGTCCTAGTCCTGGTGGGAGGCTGGAGAGCTCAGACACAGTGACAAATCTTCTGGAGAAACACCAAGGGGATATCCCGTTCCACAGCCCTTGCTTCTACATAGCTAGGGCCAAATGTGTGAAGTCCATACCAGACTACAAAGATGTGGCATTCCCTGATTTCTGGGGTCACCAGCCACCTCCTTACAGCAAGCCCATGTTGGAGCTCAAGTATGGGGTTCAAAGGTGATTGTGCTTTAATATAATTGCCACAGCTAGAGCCCTCAGACTCAAAACTGGTTTGTGTAGGTTCTGATTCTCACATCTCTGAATGTTTTGGGAAGTTATAGAATGAATTTTTTGGCTATTCAGTGATTTGCTGTGAGGAGATAGGCCAAACAACAGGATGGTTTTATTTAGATTTTCCTCACGAGGAGAAGAAAATGGTACCCAACTGGATTATGAACAGGATTAAGAATCAACAGGTTTATTTCCTATTTCTGACATGGATTTTCTGAGTGTTAGTGAGTAAATTATGAACTCTGTGAGTTGCTTTCTTTGTCTCATTGGTGAAGGTGGTAGAGGTGATCTTGCAGTGAGATTTGTGTGGTTTCTGTGAATCTCACTTCTCTCATATTCCAAATTGTTACTGATTAAGCTAGTTATTGGTAAAAGTATCTGTGTATATGATGGGACTCTAAACTGGTCAAAGCTCTGATATAGATTTACTAGTGGCTTTTCCTTGAAGTAAGCAGACCAAAACCCAAAATGAGCTGTGAATCTATGGCTTTGTTAGAACACAAATGAGAACAGGCTTATTTTTGAGATGGAGAAGACTCTGTCCTTTTGGGATATGTTTTTGCCTTCAGTCTTCCTCTTAATCCAGCGCCTTTAGTGTGTGCAACGATGGTCCCATCTGGCTTTGTAAGGAAATATCCATTCTGTCCTCTTGGAGCTGTGTGTCTGTGTCAGGCTGTTCTTGGGAATCTCCCTGTCTACCCTTCTGTTGCTGTGTCCTCTCTTGCTCTCTGCCTGCTCCATGGGGCCCTCCAGAAGCTTTTCCTCCCCTAGCACATGCACCTGCTTCTGGGAAGTCCCTCATGAGCTAGAGAGCATCAATGGGGACAAGGTAAGTAAGCTGCTTTCCCTTCCTTCTGCCCAGTCTACAAGAAGATGGCATATATGGCATGCAACACACAGAAAGAAAGAAGAGCAGATCTCCCCTGTGGCACACTGCTAGAGGCTACTGTTTTTTTTCCCCTGTTATTTCAGGTCTTCAGATGAGGGAAAAGCTGTATTTTGAAGATGTGCTGGGAGAGGAAGCTCTTCTTATGACTACCTTTTTGTCTATTCCACATGTGGCTGTGTTCAATGACTCTGTCTTTCTTTTTAGTGGCATAGGGAATTATTAGAAGATACCAAAGAGGCTGGATTCTGGGCTAAGCTTTAATGTTGGTCAACTCTAATCAAATGGTGTTTGTGAAGGCTGGTAATTTCTGGCCTCTAGAGGAATAAGAATTGTTTCTATAGCAAATAGAAAAGCTAAAAATATTATTTAGAGGTAAAATCACTCTACCATCTTCTCCTTGCACTGTTGCTCTAAAAGATTTGCTTTTATGACTGTAATAACATGTGTAACCATACAGCTAAAACAGGAATAATCATATCAGGCTTCAGGGCATAACATGATTGCTGCAAAGGTCAGGGAGAAAATGTGGTGTTCCACATTTGATCACCTTTAGAGATCAGAGAACTTCAGTTTAATAATGAGTAGAAATTAGCTTGATTTAGAGTCAACATTCACTACGCAACAGACTAGTAGGTTTATGGCAGCTATTACCTCATGGGGCAAGGCTGGCCATTTGGGAGATTGACATTGACTGGGAAGAACTGGGGATAAATAAAGATTGACAGAGCACTGCAGAGAATAAAAATTTTACAGAATCAGTCATTTAACCCAAAAGACATCTTGTTGTAACAGAATGGAGCAGGAACTTTCTTGTGGTAAAAAAAAGTAATAAAATAAATATACAAATGAAATTCACCTGGTAATAGACATAGAAGTTCTATTTTTTTTTCTCAGTCCTTCAAAAGAGTTTCTTAAACCTCTTCATACTTCCTCTGCAAGATTACCCTATACCAAGATTTCTCACAGTGTTGTTACAATTTGCCTTTTTTTTTTTTCCTTAGGAGCAAAGTACTAGATGATGTTCGCCGCTTAATCCAGCCAGGTGATGTGATAGGCAGAACTGTTTTTGATTTAGACGAGCCCAGGTAGGTAACATAAATTGAGTACTGTGACCAGGGACACTGTCAGTGCTGGGTGAGGTAGTGAGCTCAGTTTACTTTCTCAGTGATTTGGAAGAGAAGCACTAAGTCTGATGCAGGGAATTGCACCTATGAATCCAGGTGCAGTTTCTGCACACCCTGGAGTGGCATTTCCCACTGGGACTGCACTTGAGTGTCTGTATGGTGAGATTCACAGGCCATGGATGTACTCTGAAAGGTGTGGTGCTTACAAAAGTATTCCAAAAACAAATGTTCAGCCGAGTGAATTGTTTTAAGAGCTCAACTATGGCCAAAAATTGTGGTCCTTGAGAAGATGTAGTATAAGCCAGTTGAGAGGGTCACAAAAATGAAGAAATTGCTTTTAGAGGCATGTTCTTCAGAGGAAAAAAAGATGAATGACAGTTTGAGATAGGAAAGTTATGAATTTGTTCAAGATAAATGTAAGGGTTTCTAATCTTAAGGAGAAGGAAACTATATAGATGAGGGAAGAGTAAATACATTGTAATTGTATAGAGCTACCTCATGCAATTAATGAGTTAATGGGAGTAACTCAATGGGAAAATAACCAGAATAAAGAAAGAAATACGAACTGAGACAAAAGGGAGGACTGGGAAAGGAAAAGATGATGACATTTAGAAAGACTAAACAAGAGTAGAGAATGATGCTGCATTATGGAAGATTATGGATTTATTCCATAAAGTTAGAAACCTTTGCATATAGGAAGATTATGGATTTATTCACCTCTTGCTACTTCTCAGGGTCTTGCTTATAAAAAAATATTACAAAAACCTATATTAGTGTACAAAATGTGCTAGGGAAAACTTGTCTTTGTAGCAACCTGGTACAGCTATCTTTGTTTTGATTTACTGCAGTCACTCAAGCCCAGGTGCTCCAGGCTGTCTGACATTCTTCTCCAAGTTTGAATCGGGAAACCTTCGCAAAGCCATCCAAGTGCGTGAGTAAGTATTCCTGTGGCGGCTGTGGCCCAACCAGCTCTTCTGCTGTGACCACAGCATGAAATGGTGGAGTTCTCCTGGGTTTGGAAAGGGTTGACCAGGGAAACAGGTTTTCTGACACAGAGTTTGATGTAATAACACCTACTTGTCATGAAAGTAATAGGAGTGAGAAATCAGAACTTAATGTTTTGACATGACTGACATAGTGTGAGTACTTAATGGTGTGTTTGGGCCCTGTTAGTTTGATGGTGGTGTTTGACTCTCAGAGGATATTAATGAATTTGATGAGATAGCCTGCTCTCCTCAGCAGGTTCATTGGCAGACTGGTGGGGTGTTCATGACCAATGCTTTTTTTTGGTCTTCCTTAACAGATTTGAGTATGACTTAATTATGAATGCAGATGTCAACAGCAACCAGCACCACCAGTGGTTCTACTTTGAAGTCCGTGATATGAAATTAGCAGTTCCCTATCGCTTCAACATTATCAACTGTGAGAAGCTGAATAGCCAATTTAATTATGGTATGAGTCCTTGGGGAATTGGGAGAGTCCTCTCTTTACAGGAATATCCATTTATTGTTGTCAAGGTTTCTAACTTTTCATGTCTGTAAGGGAAATTGTAACTGTATTCTTATCTGCACTGAAATCCATGGAAAGAGTTACTTTAGCTTTGTCAAAGGACCCTTCTCTACCCTCAGAAGGACTGAGGAGTAAGCTGAATATTGAGACCTGGGAGAGGATTTATGGGGGAAAAGTGTTGTCATTCTGTTTTTAGAGACCAGAACAGAGGAAGAATAGCACTGGGGTTGGGAGAGGTGAAATTGAATGAGCAGCATAGGATTGGAAAATGCTTCTAAGATTTAAATAAATACAGATAATCCTCAAACAAATATTCATGATTCTTTGATCTTATCCAGAAAGACATCTCTGCCTTTAGACCCGCTGAGGCTTCTGCTGATATTAATGATAAGAAAATTTCTGTTCCTAGTTGTCTTTGAGCTCCTGTCATAGCCTGTGGTTCAGGAGGAAGATGGCATTGCTTAGAAATAGGCAGAGCAAATCCTGCCTTTTAATGTCCATTTTAGAAGAAAAATTATTTCTTTTGCATGGAGACTGTGGGCTGAATTCTTAGCTGGGATAGGCTGGGGTTTTTTTATTTGTTTCCATGGAGCGGTGTTAGTTTATACCAGCTCAAGATCTAACTCAGAATGTTTAATAAGCCCCTAATATCAAACTCTGCATTCCTCTGAAACCTCGTGGATACACCACCAGGAGAACTCTCTCAGGATCAATGTACCTAAACCAAATAGCACTAGGAGTTGGAATGACTTGTGACTTGTATTTGTGAAACTGGCTGGCTGAGTGGCATAATGAATTATAAGGCATTTGCTCTTTAACCCTGGGGCTGGAGTTCAACTGTTCATATAGATCCCGAATGACAATTTATTTTTTTTTCCTGTCATCTTATTCTGCTTCCCTGAATTACCAAACAGTTCGATGTTGGTGTGTCTGGTAGCTTCCTGGAAATGAAGTATGTTGAGAACCTACCCCAGTACAACCTCTGATACAGCTTCCAGTAATTTCATAGTTGGAGATTTTGGCTATTACTGGTGGAAGGTTGCTTGTTATCTCCTAATTTGGCTGTTGTCAGCATTTATAACCTCATGTTCTGCACCTGAAGTTGTACATGACTCACATGTACAAGCATGGAATGAAAAATACATTTGAAAGACAAATGTGAAAACTCCATCCAGTGTAGGGAGGCTTAAGTTGTGGCTTGCTTGTGTATGGCTTGTACGTGGGACTGGCTATTAAAGCAATTCTTCTGTGGTTTACTTCTGCTGCTCTGAGGGCAGAGAAGCTCTAGCTTATTTGGCTTGGCTGAGTGAGTCTTACTACCATTTCCAGAACATCTGCAATATTTAAACAGACTGTTGGTAAGAGATATTTTTTATTCGCTACATTCCTTCTGCACTTTCCTGGGCTAAAGCCCATGCTGTAGTATTAAAATCTTCCAGTTGTGATGTGGTGTCAAGGTGCCATGGCAATACTTTACAGCTTCTGATTACTGATCTGTTTTGACGTTTTTCTTCTCTTTTGCTCTTGGTTAGATGGCACTGTATCATTTTCGAATCAGCAAAAGGGATAATTCATGAAATAGTTGTGGCCAGGAGCAGAGCAAGTTCTCTCTCCTTCACCCTTTTCCACCATCTTATTCTACCATGGGAAATAATGAGATTTTGTTAGGAGCCTGATCTGTGTTTGTTTTCTAAAACTGAGTATTTCCATAGGGAAAGTAGAAAGGAAAGCATTTTATGGGTGGTTTGGTTTTATTTTGGTTTTGTTTGTTTGTTTGTTTTTATTTTTTATTTAATAAAATGAGATAGTATGAACCATCACTTGGAGGCGGTTTGTGTGTGTGTGGACTCACAGAGAAGGCTTCATGGAACACGGCTGATGGGAGCACTGCTGACCCTGAGCCTCACATCACTTCTTGGATGAACTGGGCTTTTGGGCAGGCTTGTGTCTCTCGGAAATCCCTGTGGCCCATACCCTGGAACCAAACACAGAATTGCTTCTTGTCTGTGGCTCACAGCACTGCTTTGGGAAACAACAATATAGAGGTTAGTCCTAGCTATAGGCTAGTTAGTGCTACCCCACGCCATGGCCAAAGGTGAGCTGGAATGGCATTTCTGCTGGTACACTTGTCAGTTCTTAAAGCACTGGAGAGTTTAACAGAAAAACCCAAAGGAAGAAGGGAAGTCAAATAGCTGCTCATGAAAAAACGCCATCAGTATTAATGACTTTCAAGCATCACCTCCTCCCAGCACAAGAACAGCCACGAGCAGGTTCAGGGGGTGACTTACCAACATGCATAAATATTTGAAAGGGTATTTTTCCCTTTCTTAAATGAGCTTTCACAGAAGTCCCACCAGCATCATTGCTGGGCTCAGATGTGGCTGGGCTGGGTCTGCTGGACCTGGCTGGCACTGCCCCAGGGCAGAGGCCACCCCTGAGGCTGCCAGGACTTTGCCAGGGACACCCCATGCAGAGACTTTCACTGGTGAGGGAAGGATCCTACCTGGACCTGTAAAAGAGCAGGCAGGTGAGTAGAGCAAAGGAATTTGACACAAAAACTGCCTGCAGATGGGCTGGTTTCATGGAGCTGTGAGTAATTTATACACAGCTCAGATCAGAAAAAGCTTTGCACCTCAGGGCATGAAACGGTAATATTTTGGAGGTCAGGGAGAAGTAATCTTCTGGCATAACATGGTACAAAGATGGGTGTTATTTTTATCAGCGTTTATAACACATAGGTATTAAAGAGTGGAGATTTAGATTAGATATTAGGAAGAAATTCTTTACTGTGAGGGTGGTGAGACAGTGGAAGAGGTTGCCCGGAGAAGCTGTGGATGCCCCATCCCTGGAGGGGTTCAAGGACAGGCTGGATGGGGCTTTGTGTTACCTGGTCTGGTGGGAGGTGTCCCTGCCCATGGCAGGGGGGTTGGAACTCAAAGATCTTTAAGGTCCCTTCCAACCCAAACTATTCTATGAACCTAGGAACCCTTTCCTTGGGATGTTGGGATTGGTGATAAGGCTGTGCCAGAGTACGCTGCCTGGGAAGTTATGGATTTTAAATCACTAGAGGTTAAATCCTCCTGTGGGGCAGAATGATGAAATGGCCTCCCAAGTTATCTTCAAGCCCTAGTTTTTGTATTCCTGAGGCTCTGATAGATATCTGTGACCACAAGATCTCGCCAGATTTGTCTCATCAGGGAGGCAGTTGTCTATTGGTTTTGGACAGAAAGACACCAGAGGACAGTCCTTCTGTATTTATGAGTGAATAGCCTTTCAAAATGTCATTGACACCCATGCAACCAAAGCAGTCCTATGAAAGAAATGTGTTAGTCGTTTTCAAGGGATTTCAAGGAATGCCTCTATACATCATTTGAAAACAGAGCTCGAATAGCTCTCTTAGGGGAAACAGAATTCAGGCTTCTCCCCAGGGCTGATCAGTTTAGAAATGGCATTGCGACTGCACTTGAACACAGTAAGTTTTTCTGTTCTTATGGTGTAGTTGCACAGTTTTCTAAGATTACACTGCAGAGGCCAAGTTAAGTGGAGGGATTTTCCCCTCTTTGAAAAGAATCTCAAGATTATTGTTCTGACCGATTCTCATCTGGTCAGATGAACATCACATCATAGGGCGATGTTTATGGTAGAAGCTTCTCTTCCTCAGTGGATCTGACTCTGAAGGGCACTTAGGAACATGACCTTGTGGATGTTTAGTCTTCTTTTGATCTCTTTTGCTTTGGGTCCACAGAGCCCCTGTAGCAGAGATCTATGAGCTTTGCTGAGCATATTTTTAATTAATCCCAGACTTAGACAAATTTGGGGATTAGTGGATTGCTGGACTCCCTATGTCTCTGGAGCAATGCTGGAGTTTCCTTGTTACAAAGAGCAGAGAAAGAGTTGGCATTTGTTGAGAATTTGGCCCAGGTACTGAATCTACCATATCCATAGATCAGAAAAGTTTCAAACCAACAATACTACTAGCTTGAATAAATACAGTCTCCTTCATACAAGGGTTGCCACAGACTTCACAGACAGCAATAAATAAATTAAAATATATATCATACCCCACAGGCAAAAGAGAAATTGTCTCCATTTCACAATTGGGAAAATTGAGAAATACATAGGATAAAGGTATTTGAAGATTTGGGGTCTTCCAGTTCCTAAGTACCCATTTTAGGACAATGACAGACTGATAGATTTTTTTTTTTTTTTTCAGAGACACCAAGTGGTTTGTTGACTAATTGGAGCAATGATGCCTCTAGGGATAGGAGCTTGGCACACTGACTTGGCTGACTTAACTAGCTAACGAGCTAATAGCAATTTAGAAAAGATGAACCTCTGACAAGCATGAAAAGAACTTGTCTATATGTTTAGAAATTTTTTATTAATTCCTGGCAGATGAAAACAGAGATGTTGCTGTCCCTGTCTCTCTTTGTTGCTTCTACTCCACCTGTTTCTGCCATCTTTTCTCTCTTTTTTGTTGCTTTGTTTTGCACTCCACTTTTATTCTCCTCATATACAAGGATTTTCAGAGGTTCACCTGAAGCTGCAGGTGTCTGGGTCTCCATCTCCATCACACAAGCTATACAAAACTGAAAGATTGAAAATTGGACCTACCTGATAACTACCTTATGACAAAATCAGGAGTGGGATGGTGGAATTCTGGGGGAACACTTTGCTATTGCATGCCATAGATAAATTGTACCTACAAGGCAATGTTCATAAGGTGCCAAAGAAACTTAATTACTGGAGAAGGGTATTTTTTGTGTCACTTCTGTAAACTATTCTGATATGTAATGCTATAGCAACACATATTATTTGGTGACATTTGCATTGTAACATCAAAACAATACCAAAGCATCACAAACACAATCACAGTGTCAATGGGGACCAGAAGCACCAAAACTCTCTCTCCACCAGCAACTTATTTCTGAACAAAAACCTGACAAAAACAGTTTATCAGCCTTCTGTTGCTACATTGGTTAAAAGCAGGGAGGATATACAATAAATTCATTATGCTATAACATATTATAGTATCATAGCTGGTATGTAGCTTCTTCTGCTGAAACCTTCCTGCTGTTGAATCCACGTCCAACCCTAGCTGGATGCAGAAGGCTGCAGTCTGCCTCACATGGCAGGGATATGCTGTATTTATACTCACCAGAGAGGGAAATGTAATACTTTTTGCACAATTAAGTTCTTCTGCTCTGTTTATAAACCCTGACTTGGATCAGTTGCCAGTGTCCTAATGGAGTTAGACCCCGTGCATCAACCCGCTGCTCCTCCTACCTGTTACGACATTATTATTTTTTTTTTTTCTGTGAAACCAAAACATCCCTTGCAAAATTGTGATTCAGTTCACCTAAACCAGTAAATGACAGGATGTACTCTCCAGGGCTGTGACAGAGGAATGCCCTAGGCCTCTGCTCTCTAAAAGGCAGGACAAAAACCAACTGTATAGAAAAGACAGTGCACCTATGGAGTGCACAGGGCATACATCTCTAGGTCTCTTTTATAAAACAGGCACAAAATAGCTCACTGCTTAGGCTATGGCACTCCTCCTTAAAAGCAATCAGAAGAATTCATGCTGTGGGTAGACTGATGAGAACAGAGATCAGAGATCAAATTTTGAGTAGATCCTAAATAGGAGACAATTTTGGCTTTCTGTAGACAAACGTAAACTCACCATGCTCCTTACAAACCTGCACCAGTCAGCTTTTGGTAAGGCTGGTTCTCTGGGGTGTTGCAGCATGAGCAAGGAAGACCTTCACAAGGAGGGAAATGGGGGCCCCTAAAAACCAGCCACACATGCAACAAATAGACCGGTGGGTCCCCAGAAAGAAGGATACGGCACCGTTCCAACCTTAGCTACGTCCTCACTGCCCTTACCCTCACCAGGGCTCCAACTTTGTCTTCTCCCAAGGGGAGCTTTACGGCTTTCTAAAATAATTTTTTATGAGACTGTGTTTTACCAGGCAGTAATTTCTGAGAAGAATACTGCAGTTTTAGCAGTTATTTTTAACTGTTTAAGAATGTGCCGATGTTTAGGAAAAAAGAACCCAAGAGTAACAGGTACTATCAATTTCTGATTTTCACTATCTTTCAAGTTCAGCCCAGTTAGGAAGGAAAAGAAAATGTGCTGTCACACGTACAAGCCTATGGACATCAATATATTTTAATGGATACATTTGTCTCTTCTATCTAGTCCTTGAGTTTTTTCACCTCTGAGCAAGACCAAAAGCGCACCACATCTTCTGTACTGCTTCCTAACCCGAAACTTCATGTCTTCTTAGGAAGCTTCCCTTTCAGAATAATTTAATAAAATGTTATATTAGGATTCCAATGGCCTTTCCCTCGTGAATTAGAAGTGTCACTCTCTCTGTTTTGACTAATATCTGCTAGAAAAATACAGCCTACCTTGATTAGTGAAATTCCCATGTTCTGCATTTTTTTTGACTGGTGAGGTTTTCTTTACTTTGTACCCTGAGCTCTTAAGTGGCTTTGCCTCGTTTAAAAAGCTGTATCTTTGCACAGCACGCCTGCATTCCTGTGGAGAGTTGCTTAATCCCTCTGTATACTCCCAATCTGCCTGCAAGGAACGTGGAGCATTCCCAGAGCTTTAAATGGAGGCGACACAAAAATCTATTTTCTTTTATTAATGGAAAAGAATCCCTGTACTATTTACCAAAAAAAAAACCCCACACCAGGCCTCCTCCTTTTTGGTATTATCTTTTTTGCTGCTTTACTCAATTATAGCTGATTGGTTATTAACTGTCATGACATATGAATCATGCAGGATCTAGGACACAGGATGTGTTCAGAGTTGCTTAATCATGTTCTAATATTTAACATGTACACTTGTTTATTAGGTAATAGAGTTGTGCATGATATTTATGTTGCGCTACATTAATTTGGGATGTTAATGCTAGAAGTACCAGAGAATGAGAAACAAGAATGATACAGAAAAATGAAAAGTAAAAGCTAAACCAAAGTTAAAGTGAAGATCAGATTCCCAGGGCACGGGAAGGAAGAATTTTCAGATTTTTCTTTTTTGACTCTTGTAGGTCTCATTCTCAGTTATACCAATTTAAGCTCAGAGTAACTTTGTTGTCATGGTTGATTGTCTAGTTTTTACCCTAACTTTCTACACCTCAAATTTTCTCAAAAATACCTAGCTCCCAAATGTCCCTAAAACTCCTTCAGTATATAGGAGGACAGCTGTCTGTGCACCAAATCATGACTTTTACTGCCCGATATGAAAAGTGATGATGACATCTGCCTCCAATTGCACAAGGAAAGGAACTTCCTATATAAAAATACATATATATTTCTCCTTTCTCTCTCTCATTACAGCAGTTAACTCTCAGTCAGCACAGCAGACACAGCTTTCAAAAGGGCACACATAAGGAAGCCAAGCTGTCTCAAGGTGAAGCAGATGATCGCAGCACTCTATTCAGTGGTGAGGCATGAATGTCAATGAAAACACAATTTAGCCTGAGGATTTTACTGTAAAGAATCATTACCTTTTTCATGGGTAAAAACAATAAAAAAAATCTAAGTAAGATTACTTGGCTGTGAAACTTACCCAGGAACGACAAAGCTACATAGATAAGATGGAAGAAGAGAACAGAAGTAAGATATGCTTAAATATAAGCAAGGATGTTTGAGCTCAGGATACTTAAGGAAGGTAAGAAATACGTGAAAACAAAACAATGCTATTTGACTAGTTTCTCCTCGAAGCACTTGACAGCTGAACGTGGTTTGAAAGGCCTGAAGGCAGTTTTCCACAGGGACTGAGTCAAGGCAGCTTTGCATGAGAGAGGACGATGGCATTCTGCAACACACAGAGGACAGATGCCTATTTTAAGGGGATGGTTTGCTGTCTCCTGAGACCCTTGATGTGGATACAAGACAACATGGAGGAGAACTGCAGGAAGAGCATTCACAGAGGCAGAGCTTAGCCTGGAAACTGTTTTACAAATTAATTGCTTATTATTTCAATTCTTTTCTGCTTTTCTTCCTCACATTCAATGGCTTTTGCCTCTTGTCCTCTATCCTATGACTTCTCCCATTTTCATTCCACTTTATCACCCCTATTTAAATACTTTCTTTTAGCTTTTGTCATGTTTTGTCAGTGTTCCCAAGCCACTGATAAGATACTATAAGCACCCTTATGGTAACAATATTTGTAATCTCTAGACTAGTTTAGTTTAATGGAAAGAAAAATATAGTCTTTAGGAGTCACCAAAAGCCCAAACAAGGCAGCACCAGGAAAGGATAAGGTACATAGCCAGGCACATCTTGGGGAAAAATCAAGCGGTCTGAGGATCCAGCTTGTGCTCTAGTTCTTCTATAACAGCATGCAAGGACCACTGGTGCTGGCCCCACAGCTCCTTTGTAGTTCTCTTTCCCTGACTTGCAGAGAAATGCTATGATGATATCCTGTTAGTGTTCATCTAGGGTTTTGAATAGAGTACATGAACTGCAAAGTATTCCCAACTAATGGCCTCGACCTTTGGAAGCAAGAGCTGCTAAACTTCTAACCTGTATTATGGACAAAATGACTCCCTAGAAATTCCCAGAAAACAGAAGAACCCCAAATCCCACAGCCACATTTCCCTGTGTTATTACTAGTTCTGCAATAGGCACAACAGCAAATCAGAGCCAGTATTTTAAAAGCCACCCAATCCAAATTCTGGCTTCCCTGTCTCTACCAAAGCACCTACCAACATTTCCTGAGCTATTCCATAGCTCTTGCTGTCTTAAGCAGAAAAAGGAACAGGATTACATTTCCCAAGAAAGCAAAGAGATTTTTACTTTGTACACCAAATTTCACAACTATTGTGTTTGTGGCAGGTATGCACCTTACTCTTTTCAGTTCTACCTCGTGCCTAATATCCAGCAGCAATCCCAAATTGGTCTGCTCCGTCTTCAACCCAGTTGTTTATCTAGCTGCCCAGAAGCTGCTGCTTCCTGGGTGCTCTGAGGAAGACTGATCAATTCTGCAGGCATCCTTCATGTCTGCTCCTCATCCCTAGGCTTCATTTCTATTTTTTATACTTTTCTTTTAACCACCAATCAGTTTTCTTGTTAAGGAGACCCTAAAAAAAAAAAAAAAAGTGCATTTCTCCTTACGACATGACAAGCATCTCAGTGATGTGGCAGAAAAGCTAAAACACACAGTGAATAAGATATCACTTCAATTTATTGCCCAGTTCAAGTTATCAAGGCCCACACACTCCAGATCGTTCTCTCAGAAAACAGAATTTGAAGGGCACAAAACTCATGCAATTCCTGTCCAGAAATGTTACCACTTTAGCACATCACAAGTGATCATAAAACCAGCAGCATCTCCAGTACCAAAATACAGAAGAGCCTTGTAAAAATTTATTAGATTAAAGGGAGGAAAGACAACTGGTAGATCTAAGTCCTCCACCAATCTGCTAAAGGGAAAAGAGTAAAGCAGACTGGTTTACAACGTTGGAAAAGAATTAATCTGACTTATACAATTACAAAGGGACATTTGTCTTCATAACCCAGTAGGCACCTGCATTTTTTATCCTGTTAAACGGTATTTCCAAATGTTGCTTTACTTGCCTTGTTAACAAATAGCCCTTTTAGTCTTGTTGCTTTTTAACTGTTATTCAAGTTAAAAAAAAAAAAAAAAAAGAAAAGAAATACGAAGTAGCTGGAACATCTATGTAAGATATTTGCTACATAGGATAGATGATGGAGGGAAGACACTGAAATCCCCTCAGCTTGGTTCCTGCAGGGAAAAAGGAGGGAAACACTACTGTCTTGAAGCTGAAAGGCAATGTTCAGCTACAAGAGCGGCAACGGCTTTAGAAACACAGAAAATATGCAGAAATTAAATAATGACACTTATCTTCGATACACCTATGAAAATATATATTAAACTTACATAACATTTTGAAAGCCAGTGGAGCTCCTTACATCAAACCACTTGTTCTTTAGGCACATCAAGAGGACCTGAATGAACTAATTTGTCTATACAAAATTACATGCCAGCAGAAGTTTTCTGGTTTTATGGATATTAGAAGTGGTGTCATTAAAAACTCAGCATTTCACCCAGTCACCAGGGAGAGATGACCTTTTGTTTTTAACCAGTTCATTTAACCAGAAGATGCAGCAAACTGTTGTTTCTTAATGGCCATATTAAGGTAAAACATTAGGATATTTCATAACCTCAAGAATTTCTCAAGTTATATGGAAAAAATAGAGTGAGGAGGAAGCTGGGGATTTCTTCTGTCCTAGGCTACAGATGAGTGAAGGCTCATTAGACGAAGCGATGTTTTAAATGGGCCACTCAGCCCACAGCAGAACTGAATTTGGGCAACTACTCTGTCTACAGCAGAAAATAGCACTGCGAGGCTGGTTTTTGTGAGTAGCTCTTCTGCAGTTTTTTAGGCCCACTCATAAGCTTGGCACAAACGTCACATTTCTTGCTTAAAACTGGGCATTCCGTGATGAAAACTCTGGCCTGCGTGATTTACCCAGATCATGCTCAGTGAGCTGAGGGTATTGGAGGGCACAACCCAGAACACCCCCATCAGTCCCCAGTTGTGCCAACACCATCAGCAATGCACACTGCGAAAGAGGTAAATCCATACTCTATAGCGGTCTTCTCTCAGCAAAACAAGCATACTGGTTGCCTTCAAACTGCGGATATTGTCAAGTTAATTATTGCTGTCAAGTTAATTATTGCTGCTGTTCTTATTATTTTCCACCCATCATCTCTCCTGTAACGATTCACTAGCTTCCTTGGAGAAAGAAGTGTGTCTGCGGGTAATGATTTCACTGCTTTTCCTCCTCTGCCCGCCTCTCGATCACTCTTTTATATTGAATAATCATTTATACAGTAGTTTAATTAGCTAATTATGAACGTGTTTGGGTATTTTAAGGAGGAAGAATCATTGTTTACTTGCTAGTTATTAAGTGGGTTGCATTTGATTTCAGTGTCAGGAAATTTATGAGTATTATTTTTCTGCGTGGCAGTACCAAATATTAAAAACATAATTATTTGCTTATATCTCGGTACCCTGAATGAGGAAGTAAGTTTCCATGGCAGTAGGCTTTGAGCTTCTGGTGGATTATCATTAGTATAACTGATCTGGATATACTTATTAGGATGTAGAAAGAGCAGTCAAGAAAAGGACACTAGTCACAGGCAGAAAGCCTCACTGCATTTGGAAGGCTTTGCAGAATACTCGATTCACCTGTCTGCTGTCAACGCCAGCACGAATGGCTTCCAACTCCTTCCTCCCCTTCAAGGGTATAGGCAAAAGCAAGCATCTAAATGGGTCTTCTATGGTCCTTCTGATCTGTATGCAGTAGCTGTACTTGAAAGTCAACATTCATCTTGTGAGCCCAAGAGAAGTTCTATGGGCAGGAAGGCACTGCTTGATGCTCTTGACACTAACAAACAAGAGAAGTTGCCAGAAAAGAGCAGCAGGCCTGAGTGGAAGGGAATGGGCAAGAGCAATGGAAACATAGACACTGACACTCAATTTTTACCATTCAACATCCTCGTGAGAGAGGGAGGCAGTAGCCCATCCGCTGCAATTCTGCTCTGCCATGAATGGCAAGAGATCAGATTTTAGGAATCCCACTAAAGTATTTTTTAAAATGCACAGACTATGAAGCAGGACTAAAGAAAATCACGTAAGCCCAGTCATGATCTACCTCCAAATACTATTAATTTCCCAGGATCAGGGCTTGCTTATGGCACTCATCCTTCCTTTCCAATGGCAGACAGCATGGAATGAGATGAATGACGAAGAAACAATACAGTGTGACTGACTGACCAGACTTGCACTGCATTTGTTAACCTCTCAATTTGAGCAACATACATTACTCAGTTACCCTAGCTTAATTGGGCATGATTTTAAAGACCTCTATTTGCCAGTTGCAGGGACAGCAGAACAAAATCCCTGTCACAGGCGAAGCCCCTTCCATCATCCATACCCTATAGCTCACAACATGAAGGCACTTAGAAAACAGTGATGGGAAAAGTATTAATTCTTTGATAAAGGAGCAAACATGTAGTACATCAAGTCAGTGTGAGAGAAAGTATATGTTCCTACCAGTTTATGTTATGAGAAAGCACCTAGAAAGAAGGGATATCTAAAGTTCAGTTCCCTCACAAAGGCTGATTTACATTCCCAGTGATAAGAAAGCCCACACAACTTCTATAATTTCCCATAGCAGTTTCCAGTCTCATTAACAGATTAGAAGGAGGATAATTTTTTTCTTATATATAAAAAAAAAACAACCCACAAACAAAACTGCCCTGTAACGTGTCTCCTATTTTGTTCCTTTTCAAGCAAATTTTAGGGGAGATTATGATTCAGCTCTTCCACACTATTTTGTACTTTCTTGTACACTGCTCATTGTTTGTTTCAAATGCAGCTTTTTTCTATGAACTATTTCAAGCTATTACATACTTTAACTAAAAGCAAATAAATACAAGAATCCTGAATTTGCCTTAGAAGAACCTATGTTTATAGTTCTTTTTTTGTTGATTTATAGTATCTGAGGCTATACTGCACATTTCCAAACTTTACTTCAAAAACTATGCAGGCTAGAATAAGATGTTAGCAAGATACACAAATTAGACAAAGCAACATCCATCATAGCCCACTAGAATTTATCCATTCTCAATTTCTAATTCCAAAGGTCCCCCAAATTCAATCCATCTTGCAATGTGAACTGAAGGTCGTTAGAGATGGGTCCAGCTGCACCAGCAGGGGAGTGAATCCTGAAGTCAAGGACCTGGGCTAAATATAACCTGCCATCAAGCTTCATCCTGCCTTAACCCTAAGGCTATTATCAAAGCATTCCAGTGAATTTCAAGTGCCTTGGTATCATGTGAGAAGAAAGTTGCTCTCAGGTATTCATACCACTGTGGTTCACAGCTTCACAGTTTATTAATGATATACGTGCAGTAAACTTATATGTATGAGCCCCAAGCCCCCACATCCTCACACCACTTTCTCATAAGTATTATTTTTTTCTTTTTAGCTTGGAGTTAAAATTGAAAGCAGAGTCCATTCCAGCATCTCATGGTTAATTAATATCTTGGTTATACAGACAACATTTTATTGCTTAAACACTTTGAAAATCTAGTTTGTATACATTCCCATAATCTAATTATAAATAATCAGTCTTCCGTCAGTTGTAAAAACATCTGAACTGACTAATGAATATTAAAGGTTAATACTTTATCAAACATCTTGAGGTCACATATCATCAAGATCTACAGCACTGTGACAGCTGCTAAAGTATGCAAACCACACACACATCTATCCAAAAATTTGGAGGTAAGTTCACTGAAATGTTGGCAAAATGGCAGAGCCCCAAAAGACTGTTGCAAGCATACAGTTGGGCTTTTGTTCACAGTTGGGGCAAAACCCTCCAAAAATGCATCTTTAAAGTCAAATACTGACACTTGCCTTGTGCAGAGCACCCCATGTCTGCAGGCTCATGGCATTTTAAGCCAGTAACTCTACTTGTGTATTTGGAAAAAAAAAAATAAAAAAATTACTTTGGAGCAGGAGAAACAAAATTGTAACTTCTCTCTCAACAACACCTATATGTCATCAAGAGTCAGGAAGACTCTTATGTTTCACAATCTAAACTTTTAAAAGCTTCACCTTCCTTAAGAAAGCTCTTTATTCTGCCTAATCAATACAGCCAGTGTCCCTCATGCCCAGGTGTTACAGTCATTATGACCTGAAATTTGTAGATTTCTCACAAATATTTACACTGGTAGCCAAGGACAGAGAAATTTTCACAATGACCCATTAACCATTGTTTTTCAGCCTCAAAACCACAAGAGAACATGCTGTAGAGCACAAAGGCCCCACAAATGCTATATATATCAAACTTCAATTTCTGTACCTATTGTTGACAAAGAGTAGGGGAGAATGAAGGAGCAAGGGGAGGTGGAATGCCTTCAGAGATGAACAGACAAAAGAAAGAGATGTTTACCATGTTTTTTTCCACCTCTAGCCTTAAAGAAACACCATTTTTTTTATTCGATGGTTAACACCATGCACAGACACACTTCTTATCTTGGCAGAAGCAAAGCTACTAACAGCACAGAAAGGGAAGTCAGAAAAATTTCAACAGTTGCAGATGAAAAAATAGGACTGAGCTCTATGGCATGTTCTCCCCTGCCATGTCCAGTCTACTTTTATTACGCTTATGTGATACAGATGAAGCTTCTAATATTTCTTTTCCAAGCCTCTTCTACAAGCCAGGCAGCCTCACAGTTGGAACGTTCCCTAATATTCAAGTCATCATTTCATTTGTTATATACTGCTAGTTTTTATATTATTTCCTTCCTCCAAATGAGTTTCCAAACTCAAGGACTTCTCTTTTTAGACTTTTGGGGAAAAAAAAGACTAACCAAATGCTTTTTTTTCTGCACTAACAAATCAACCTTTTTTTTTTTATTCAATGGTTAGTAGCAAAAAGGAGTCTACCAAAATAGGATCAGAGATTTTTTAAACCAGGGCGGGAAAGGGAGGACAGACACATCCCCAGAGTATGCAAAATAGAAATGAGACTGAAAAGTGAATTAGGTTCAAATAAAGTCACCTTGATTCATATTACACAATCACATGCTGCAGTAGCATTAGATATGTGTCTAACTACAAGTTACCATCCCCTTACTAACACGGCATGCTTCCATGCAAAATAAGCCTATAACCAGAAATTGATATGCTATTGGATGTACTAACACCCCTGAATTAGTGTCCAAACAGGCAAGTTGCATCCCACAGAGCACTACCAACCCTGCAGGTCAGCCCAAGTCCTATCAGCCTGATCGGTTACAGCAAACAGTGCAGCTGACCCCAGGCTGCTCAGAGAGGCAGCCAACCTCTCGGAGAGGAGACAGGATGTCATTTCAAGGGAAGACCTCAGTTCTGCCCAAGCAGTGGGGCTGGAGGATTGCATCTTGCCTCGAGGTTCGTCAGCTGGTGTAAGAATGAAATCTGTGACAGGACAAGCAAGATCCAAACACTCAAAAGCACACGGCTTTGCTGCTGCAGCTGGATGAAGCACATCCAACCACAGGGGTGCAATCAACAGGATGGAAGAGAAGCCTGAATCCAGCACAGGCAGCTTGATCGTCACTGGATCATAACTAAACTGTGATGGACCATGTGGCACGCTTCAGTCTTCTGGTCCCCCGTGGTCCACATCAGAGCGTGCCACAAGCACGCTCTCAGTCCCTGAGCCTGGATTTCCTTCCCAGGAAAAGACCACATGCCTCCAGGCATCAGGTTTGGAAGCAGCCAGGGAATACATTTAGACCCAAACAGTGCAAAGCACACTCAGACCTCACTGTTTGTTTATAGCTGGAGTGAACACAGACGGATGTGCATTAAGCAACGCCCTGGGGACTGGGATTCTGCCCAGTGCACTTCCCCTCTCCCTCCCATTCCCAGAAGAACACGAGTCCTCTGGATCAAGGCTTGCTGTGCACGCTGGAGTGATGGTTATGCTAGAAAGTATTTCTCTGTACTTTTGCACGCTAAGAACTTTTGCATGTTGTTTTGGGTTATTCCTAAGTGGAAAATACATGAAGCTGCAGATGAAGTTTTTTTCATGTACAGATGAAAACAGTAGTTTATAGCCAAGTGTATCAACCTTTTCATTCTGTGGCCAATCCCTCCTCCTTAAAGACTGCAGCAGCCTGGACCTGGAGGCTCGTGACATTCTCCAAGGTGGGCTATAAGAGCATTTCAAAACTTTAATCAGTCTCAGCTACTCGCATCTCGCAGTACAAAGGAGGATAGAAAATAATGAGCCTTTAAAAGAAGTCTTTTCCATGCAGCAGTCCATCATAAACTTATATTAAATCCATTTAATTTGGGACCTGAAGATGATGGGGTTGGAGAAAGTCATACAACTAACCCCAGAGATTTGGGAACCAGTACTACTGAATTGGGAGGAGATTAACAAGGGGCAGGGCCCATTTATTTGGTTTGTCTTTAGCCTCTCCAAGCTGGACTCTTCTGGACACTCAGTCATCAAAGGAAGCCAAAAGCTGGATTTAAAATTATTATGGCTTCCAGATGGGGGTAAAAATGAATCAGAGAGGATCATTATGTGTCATTTGCACACTGAAGGGGGAATATTTGCAGTGACATGAAATTTGGTGTGTTTGCCAAAGGAGTGCAGTTTCCCATGGCAAGCCGAGGCATCTTGTACACAACTCTGAAAACGGGTTTTGCCTTGGGGTTAAAGTTTGCTTT
>JAOXNG010000001.1:68652493-68666482 GCA_028566535.1 Scolopax minor | reverse complement strand
CTACAACTACTCACATTTGAACCTGTTTGTTGGTGCTAAAATAGCACATTCATTTCCACAGACGTCACCGTTAGACCCCTGTATGGCCCATGTACACTTATGTCTGCTTGCTCAAAGGAAAAAAAATTCCTCACTGGAAAGTGCTGTGACAAGAAGAAAAAAGGAAACTACAGCACGTGACATGACTACAGGGTGGTGTTTCTCACTAAGAGTAAGAATGAAAAGGAGTCTCCTCATTCTAAGGCAGTCTTCCTACACAGTTCTCTTGGGCAACGTTTGTTCCTATGTATCACACCAGCCAACTTACATCATCTTTCAATATTATTTTGGTAGTAAACTATGTCAGAACTCTCCTTGGATATATGTATCAACCTAGAATGGCACCTGTTCGTTTCCTGATGGGCGATAAACTGCTATGTGTTCTGTTTTGAGTGCCAACACAGAGCCAAACTCACCTAGAGGTATTAAAAAAAAATAATAAAAAACATTTTCCACTGAGCTGCCCGCAGAATCTATGAAATCTCACAGCAGCTTATGCAGCACAACTCTCAAAACCACCATTCAGCTGTGACTGAATGCAGCTGGCTACCCAAATTACAGATTACTGCCTTTTGCACCAACATAAAAAGCCAGGTGATGGCTGTAGACATAAGCAGGCCCAGCAACTTAGAGAAGCATTGTCTTTTATGGGAACATGCTGTTGCTACGTGAGGGGAGAAGGAAAACAGCTCCTTTAGATAGGGAAGGAGGCTGCAACCTGCATCTAGGTCCTAAAACTGAGCCCCAGGTCCTGAGGCTTTGGTGGTTAGATCATTTTTAGCCATGGTAGGAAATGAACAGCGAAAGCTTGTTCAAGTCCACCTACCACCTCAGGTAGAAAATAGAAAAAGAAATATCCCTGACCTGATTACAAGGGCCCTAAGCACTTACAAATCTCATTTGACATTAATAAAGCTGTAGGTGATCAGGTCTTCACTAACAGCAGTTGTTTGCGGAGCATCTTACTCCATACCTCAGATAGGTTGAAAAAGCTAGGTACTTTGAAAAAACAGCTGCCTAAAAGTGACACTAATACTTTAAAAAACATCAGATGAGTCTGAATTAAATATTTTTGTCAAAACACAAGAGAAAAGGGCATTTGTTTGCATCCTGAAAAGAAACTGCATTCCTCTGTGTCTTAAGCACTAGCAATAAGACTGTTAATCAAGGTCTCATTGTGCCTCAGAACAATATATTCTACTTGAAGCAAGAAGAGCCCAGGTTGGTTCTCAGATCACATTTTCAGAACTGGCTGTTATGTCAGAAAAACACATTTCTCCACTTCTGAATCAGAAGATCTGATCTTGAGAAGGGACTGTATAGAACCCACACAATACAACTTTCAATCCTTATATTTTTACATGCAAATGCTACCCAATGCTGTTCCTCTTCAAAATACAGTACAAAGCACCAGCAAAACAGAGAATGAATGTTAGTTACTGAGAACCAATAATTGCTAATGACTTTGGAGAAATTACTACTGGCACATACTGGCACCAAGTCTGTTCTCAAATTTAAGAAACACGATGTGTATTAAAACTGCACCAGAAGAAGGCAGCAATGGTAAACTTACAACATAACTTGAATCCCTTCCATTTCCCCATTAGAATTTTAATTGCAACCTGCCCTAGGAAGCCTGCAACAGGGTAGAGCAGGAAAGCAGCTTCCCAAGAACCCAGGCTCTTTTCTTAAATGGCAGTATATTTTAAAACTAGTCAGTGATAGGGAAAACGAGGTGCACAGGATTATGAATTAGTGATGAGGGGGCTGAAACCAAGAGTAAGAACTTATTTGGGCTCTTGGATCAGCCCTCTCATGAAGGAATTAAGGCAAATTTTGCCTCTGCTCTGTTCTCATCTGCACACTCCTGCTCTGGGACCTGCTTCTCCTCAGGAGCTGGGGAGGTATAAAGGCCACTTGCTGTGACTGATACTGTAATACTCAAGAATACTTAATACAGAGGACAAGAGAGAAAAAGATTTTTCAATACAACCTCCTAAGGAGAGGCAAAAAGATCCAGAAATCTAAAGTAAGTCAATTCTTACTAAGCTTTCATAGAGACAGAAGATGTAAACTCAAGAGAATATGCCATTTAGCAAGGTATCCGCGATCACGTTTCCTAATAACCTCCAGAAAATCTATTTTTTTCCATTATCTGTAAATGCTTTCAGTTCATGTGTGCAGAAACTGTCACTTGTTTACACCTACCCAATATCCCCCTTCTCATGCAAGTGTGCACTTGAATGCATTCATGCATTGCTCCGCAGCGTGTTCATCCACTGACATTCTGCACAGGTTTTGCAACTACCTGCTAATTTGACTTTAAAAAGGCAGGGCCAAAAGCAAAACTGAACTTGGGTCAAAAGGTACAGATTTACATATGTCCTTATTTTATTTTCTGGCTTGTCTAAATTTGGAGGAGTGCTCATACATTAAAGGGGAAAGAATTAACTGCTAACAGGGTATCCAGAACTCCATAAGTACACAGATTTTTAAACCCATGCATTTGTGATTTATGGCCACTCTAAACTTAACATTTAGAATTGCAACTAATTCCTCTCTTCACAAGGGAAAAAGGCACATTGGAATGAGAAATGTGAAAAGAGTTAAAAAGAAATCTTTAAGCCTTCTCTGTAAGTAGCACACCCTTCTGTACAGCAGACCCGTTTCAACTTATTTGCTCTCATGCAGCAATTTTGTTTTAGTTCCAGCCTGTTGGGATTTAGCATGTATGATACCTCCTGGTACTTCTGTCAATACACCCACACTCTCCTCTCAAGCACGGATGTCCCAGTGTCTGAGTGCCTCCAACCAACACATACAGCAACAGCAGCAGCATAGAAGCAAAACCCCGAAGACAGGCAGACAGAACCCAGGACAAAAATGCATCCCTCAACTCACAGCTTCTTGAGAATTTGAATAAACATATGCTTAACCTAGAAGGGTTTACATTTCCAAGCAGGAGGGCTGTGCCAGCAATTCGAAAAGGGCTGGAGCCCACCAGGAAGAACTGGAGGGCTCGCTTGGCTTTTGGCCAGCGTGGCTAACCTGAAGGTCAGCATATTAGGTCTGCAAAGCATCTTAGCACACACTTCACTGAACAACTCCCTGTGCTCTAGAGTAAAAAGCATCCCTGGAGACACACAGTCTAGCTGAGCTCCAGCCCCAGCTCTGAGCCCAGGTACAGCCTCACATCAGCAGGGAGGAAGGATTATCTGGCTGAGCTGTTGAGTCAGAAGCTGCGAGAACACTGCAGGGCATCGCTGACTACTGGCAGTGGGTGGGCTCGTCCCTTCCCTGCATACTGCAGAGAAACCTCTACGTAGAGCTTCCCTAGAAATCACCAAGTCTGGCAGGGAGCTTTGGGCAGGAATTTATGTTTAATGATTAAAAGGTCTGCATACAAAATATCAAGTCACATAAAAGGGACAAGTTTCAACACCATCCCTTGCATTTAAACTCTGGGAAAGCCAGCTACGTTCATGGTATTTCACGTTTAAAGGCATTACTGAATCCTGACATCTGTGATTTCGGTCATTTATCCCTCAATCTCACCTAACAGAGTGACTTTTTAACTTGCCAAAGTTTTTTCCTTTCCTTCACCTTCAGTGAATCAAAGTTAAATCTGACCATGAACTGTAATCTCCCATACCATGACCTCCCACCCCAGTGCATAGAAAGTACTATTTCTCAATCAACAGAAACAACATGTATTCATTCCCTGTAACAAGAAATTCTGCTGCCCAGTTCTGTGACTGCAAATAAAGGACAGATTATTGACAAGACTGAACAGGAGAGGTCTAAAGATGTTTTGAGCAAGGTCTAAAACATGTTACTTGGTCTGAAAGATAATCTTGTACGAGCTGGAACCGTCTAGGAGGAAAACAATGCTTTTTAGAATAATTTATCCTTATTTTCTTTGTGAAGTTCCTTGAGTTCCCTGCTAATATAATTAATGAATCAGCATAAATACATTAGAATCCTGCATCCACTCATGACAGCTTGGGTGACCTTTGTAGATGTCTGCAAACACTTGCAGCCATCTGGGTGTGATGTCTTAGCCAGTATTTTATTACCATATCTTTAAAAAAAACCAAACTCCTCATATTTTTTTGATTGGTAGTAGTCTTTCATTAATATTTTATTTTTATTCAAGCCCCTATTTAAATTCACACCCATATATCAAATTAAATAAGGAAACCTACTTGTTATCTCAGGCTCAAAAGCCTGAGATAAACAAACCAATAGAAGACTAATAGACCAAACAGGCTTTTTCAAAATGAAGGCAATTGGTACAACATGTGCAAAACAAAAGTCAGAACAGAAATGAAACCCCTCCAGGAGTCTCTCATCAGGCATGAGAAGACCTAAGATTTGTTCTTCTAACTACCAAATGAGAACTACAATGAGTAGTATGAGACTATCATATGAGACTATCAATGAGTAAATGAGACTATCAAGTAAGAACTACACACTGCTCTAACATTCACCTCCGGGAAAATAAAATGAGTAGAGTGCTAAGAAATCATAGATTTGGGAGAGCTGCTTTAGTAAGGACAGGATGTGCTCAAAATATTCACAGAGAAGGTAATAAGCTAGGCAAGCATATTTTGGCTTTAGTCTTGAGAACTTCCTGAGCTTCTATACCTTATTATTTGTGTTGGGCTGCTAGATTTGAAAACTAGAGCAGCAGCTTCTAGAGAGTATCAGGAGCTGCAAATAGTCCATTATCAGGCACCAGCACATGACACTTCACTGATCGTGCTCTGGTACATTCACCTACAGCATCTACTACTGAAGTGACTCTCTTTTTCCTTCCTTCTCCTTAACATGTGGTTGAAAATATACCTATCAAAACGTACTGCCCTGGAACTTCTGTGTTTCATATTACTGCCTCTCCAGAGAAGGCATCACATCCAAATATGGTTTTGTAAGTGACTGTAGCATCACATAACCTCAGAAACTTCCTTGCTCATCTTGGTTATCCTTCAGCTTGTCCCCATGGGACTGTACAGCTAGCGCTGGTGTTACCTGTGGCTCCCAGAGACATCCTAATCCATAACATTTAACCACATGCCCAACAGAAGCAAGGAACCCCAAAAACTCTTGAACAAATAGTTTTCTCTTCAGAGCAATTAAAACCTTTCATTCCACTTTCGTCTTTGTTTTATATTGTATAACATCAATGTAGCTATCGAAAACAAAATAAACATTTCAAAATTAAAAAAAAAAAATCAAAATATTCTGCTCCAAAAATCTGGAAATAAAATATTAGAATGTTCTGCCTCTGATTTTGAATTTTTTTTTATTTATTTATTTTGTCTAAGCTAACACACATCTTTCCAGCATTTCAAGTTTGCTGAAATTACTTTTTAGAAGTGAAATACTTCCAGAAATTGCCTAATCAATTCCACCAGCTGTGTCAATCACTAGTACTTGTCTGTCTCTGCACAGTTGGGTTAGGACACCCAGCGAGAGGCTGTAAACCCTGAGTTTGAGATAGTTACATTAGTAGCTGGAGATTAACTGTTGTTGATTAACCAGAGCATGATGTTTAATTATCAGCTGATTTGGCACAAGATGGAAACATCAAAAAATTGGTATGAATTTTAACTTTTCCTATTTTATGTCTAGTTAGCTCAGATTTTGCAGAAATACAGACCAAATTTCACAGTGCTATTAAATATATTGTCTTTTGTGTTCATCATTGCATGTAGTTGTCTTTTGTGTTCATCATTGCATCATTCAGTAGTTATCCTTGAAAGATGCACTGAATATTAGATTGCTCAGCAAACAAATAAAATATATTTCTGTGTATGAAAACAGCATGAACACTGAATTTTGGAGGAGGATCTGTTTGAATTTCAAAATAAATCAGTCTCATTTGGTATTTACTGTGCTTGTCCTAATCATATAACACCAATGCATCTATAAATTGCCTTGCCAGAGAGTGACTGCTGAAAGTGATGAAAGCTGTCACTTAATCAAAAAGCCTAAATTAATCAAAAGGAAAAGAAAGCAGACCCAACACTACCATTAAGGCTTTTTCCTGCTCCACCAGGGATAACAGACATGACTGAGAGAGCTAGAAAGTTAACAGACAAAAATGACCACAAAAAGGAAGAGAGAACCTCACAGGCCTCGATGCAGAAGTAGGTAAGCCGGCCGTCCCAGTATCTCCTCCAAATTCCTCCAAAACACCTAAGTCTACCATGCAGTTTTAAGTGAATTTGATCTTCACCTCATTTTTTCTCCTGGTAGTAATAAAATGCTCTGCTAAGAAACCACCTTATCCCACCACAGAGACAGAGCTTCACTTCAGGAGGGGACAAGTAGTCTTCCTATCTAGTTTAAACATATTTTTGCCAACTGCTTTTGGATTCACCAAGATGAGCAGCACTATGGAAGTGATGATATTTCTTCAGAAATTATTTTCTCCTAGAAGCTGCTGACAGGCCAAAGGACTGGGTTTGCACAGAAGAATGACTCATCACTTCTGATTAGAAAAATGAAATAAACATGGGCTTTTATCAACACTGAAACTTTTACCACTTCAAATCCTTTAACACATAGTTTCAAATTACAGGGCTACATTTTCTCTTGTAAGGGAATACATGTCCAACAATGCTGGGGTGAGTTTGGTATGTAATCTGTGCACCTGAGACTAGTCAATAATGTTATACTGGGAGGATGTAATTGCTGTCTATACATAAATCATAGTAAATACTAGGGAGGGAGAGGACCCTTCTAACCAAGAGGCAGCACATGCTTATGTTTCAAGCAGGAATTAGCAAAAGATTTCTAACCAGAAGTAAGGTTCTAGGACAGTGTCCCAAATAACAGTAGTCAAGAGAAAACTGTTGTAAAATGGGTTTTTGATTGGTTTATAAAAGGGATTATTCTGCGGTTTGCCTTCAGCGACCATGTAAGCCTGTGATATTCCATAATTCTACTTTCAGCCTTTCCTTCCCACAAATAACAGTTAAATCGATAAACTCAGAAACTCTCCAACAATAACATCAGCTACTCCGTGTGCAAATGCAATAAAAGAGCTATAGAAAACCCAAATCTAAATACTTGACCTACACAGGCCTTGACTATCTCAGTATTATAAACCAGCTGCATACATGCCTCATTTCTTTCTGCCAGCTGAAAGTTCCTTCAAACTCAGGAAACTGACATACTTGTAATCTCATCCCAGCTAGATTGATCACTCTTTGTTTAAATCCAAGCCAAATCTTCGCTTAGTAATCTATTTGCCTATTTGTAACATAGATCAAACAGCATGTTGCACAGAAAAGTATCTTGCTTTAGTGTTACATTGGTTCCTTTGAGGACATCCACGCTCAAGCCTCTGATACCAAACCAAGTATTTTTTCATTCAGGCTGGCAGTGATGCTGCTGCCATGTGATACTTTCCTGCAGTTGTCTCACAGTTATTCAACTACCTCCTTCACATGAACCCAGCTCACGTGCTTTCCTCCAGGTCTACTTACACCACAGACTCCACCATAAGCCCGTCAGCATTTCTCAATGAGGTGATAGCACATAAAGAACACTCCTTTTTCTTCTCATATGTGCCAAATACACACTTTGCTATCATAAACCTTGCAAGAGTCTGATTTTCAGTGTCACTAGTACAGAAAAAAAAAAAATCTGTTCGCTATTCTCTGCTTTCTAAAGGTGTCACCAATAACAAACAACATGGCATCTGCTACGTGTTTATTGCTAACAAAGCCGATGGGCTACTAGATAGAGCTCAGTGATTTCTTCATGCAGTATTCCGAATTAGCAGTCTTCCATTTCTGTTGATAAGTGATAGACAACGAAATCATTTGGTTTATTTTTCCTTAGAGATGTCCTCCCAAGTGATTCAGCAGTATTTTTCACAACGTCCATTCCACATCCACAGGCTAGTGCTTGTTAACATTAGAAAAGCTGGCAAAAATACCGTGTCTGTAAAAACTGCTGCAATTTTCCAGCTTCAATTACGGTACTGCTCTGCCATGTCTGTTAAGAAACTCATATCACTGAACAGAAAAAGGGCACTTTCATGCCCTTTTAGTTGTCAAGTTATTCACTTTAAGGTTTCCTCAACAGACTATCCTCCCTTGCCAAGTCTCTGAAACTGTGTTGCATACAAACTCAAAAGACACTTCTACATCTTCTATCATATCTTGCAACCAAGCTAAAACCAAGCTATAGTCACTCAGTGTCACTAAATTCAGAAGAAAACCCTGCTGTTAGAGCTGTCTCAACAATAGGAGATAATTTCTAGTAACCAAGCTACATGCTTGGACCACCCAAACCACCCTGTTCAGGAGTAATGACAAGGTGATTCATGACACTCTTCTTAGGTATTCAAAAGCTACCATCTCCAAAACCCCATTCTCCCTTTATGAGAGAAAGGCTGGAAAAAAAATCCAATTTCTAAAATTGATCTTCAACCCAACTAATGGATAATCTGATTTACTGAGTTTATTCCTCTCTCCTCAGGAAGACAAAAATCTTACTAACAACCCCACAGACTCTGGTAATATCGACTGTGTAACTGCAAACTTTCCCTTTGGACTAGAAATGGCCTACAAAAGTAATGGGATTTCAATTTATTTTTGCAATGTGTTCTTTTTTTGAGAGCACATTCATCAAAAATATCTGAAAATTTTTAATTTTGAGAAATTGTTGTTTTCTGTTCGCACCAAGCCAGGCACACCAGCCAACAAGAGTTCAAATGCTTTTGATGGTGTCTTTCGCTTTGCCACCTGACTGAGAGACCCAAGGAAGGAGGATGTAAGAGGAGATTATATGCTATGGGTTAACTGAATCACCTAAATACTAAAAAAAGTCAAGGCCAGACTGAGGAAATTCTCAGTGCAGAGTGTACAGAAGCAGCTCTGGAACCGGGAGCGTGGAAAAATGGGAGATCAGGGCCCAAGGTATAGGAACACTCTCTGGTTACAGGTGACCATTAGTTATTTTATCAGCCAAAATGTCAGTGAACAGTTTTTCTGTTAGTTGTACCATCTGCATTCAAGGTAAACACATGAGTATCTGGGACAAATAAACCTCAAAATCAGTGATCAGAACAGATTGCAAATCATCTTCCAGAGAAACACAATTACGTATGACTCCCTCTTCTCCAAAATTTACCACTACATGGCAAGAAACAAAAGAGACAGACAAAAGAAACAGAACAAGAAGGCCATTTCTACACTGAGTAACCAGACAGGATAGGTACGAAGATTCAAGCAACTGTTAAATAATTCACATTTATTTATTAAAGAGATCTAGGAATTCTGCAGCTGGCATAATGCACAAACACACCTAACATTGAAAATATGCCCCAAAGTAGCTAAATTTGGTGACATACATGAAAATTGGTTTTCAGTCAAACAGCAAATATATTTTTGACTAATAATTGTTGACAGAAATCAGTCTCTGCCAAAATATTTACACTCAGTTTGATTACAACAATGATCAGAGAGCATTGTTAAATTTACTGCGTTCATTCAGTTTTGGCAACAACATCAACACAAATATGAAATAATTCTCTCTCTCCAGATCTCTCAAATATATAAATTAATATGTACTAAATACATGCATGTGTGTACATAATTATATGTATTTTTATACACATTCCAATTGGTTAAACCTTTTCATTTAGCAAAGACAGAAACATCCCTGATGTAAAGCTGCAAGCACCTGGAGTAAGTTACCAGTTCTGCACCTGACTAACTTGGCACTAACCAGATCTGCACACCCATCCACAGCTTTTGCTACTGCCTTGAGAAACACCACGTTCTAACTATATGTGAATTTTTAATTACACAATATTACTATGTAGAGGTTATATTTTGCAGAGTAACAGAGGTTGTTGTAAACCAGTCTTTTGCATCTAAACCTTCCCACCCTTAATCTGCCTGAAAAACCTCACACTAATCCCTCTGGAAGACACGGAATGGGTGTTGCTGAGGTAGGTAGCTCATGATCCCACCAGCATATCAGTTGGCAGCAGCCATCCCTCTAAAAATGTCCTACCATAGGCCAGAGCCAGCTTTGTGAAGGAACTTAACAAACCAAGAATTTAGGCTAGATTTGCTGCATTGCACTGAATCTCTCTTTGTAAATAACCCAAATACCAGAAATAGATTATGACTGGGTGCAACTTGGTTGCTCTGAATCTGATGCAGGTGGAAAGATTCACCTGCCTGCTGAGAAGACAGATAAAGGACATCACAGTACTGCTGCCCATGTCACCCTCTGAGTTGGTTCTCATGACTTTCCTGGTGCAACAGAGTCCAGGCCTTACCCTCAAAAGTTCCCTGATGTTAGAAGTATGCCATAATTAATACTGATCTGGCTCACTTCTGCAAAATGTTATTAACTAGTACATTCAACAACCTTTGAGTTGATGTGTACTTAGGAGGGAAAAAAAGGACTGGTGGGTGGGAATATTAAATAAACTGTCAGGAAAGAGAAGCTCTGATAATGGAGGGGCTTTTCTGTGGAGCTCTCATAGCAACCACAGATCACTGCTGCAGAAATATTCCAAGCCGAGATGCTGTGGAGTTTTCCTTCTTGACCAATATCACCTGCCAAAACATCTACCTGGCTCCAAATGATTTGGTCATTTAAGGAAGCTCTGGCATTCCTCCACCTCCACAGCACAGTAATCTTTTAAAGAGGATTTCTCACCTTGGGGTGCATTTTCTGCTCTGTTTACAGCGACAGCCTGTTGTGAGATCCTTAGCTCGGGGCCTTCATTTCTCATTAGGATTCTCAGCTTCATGGAGAAAGGTTTGAGCAGCAAAAGCTTCAGGCTCTGTACGTGTCAGAATGGTTTCATGGCACGTTAAATTCAAACGCAGCCATAAACTGAGACTTCTCTTAAAGCAACTGGAGTTTCTATTAACTGCTGCGATTACCGAAAAGCGTCTGTAAATGTTTCAATGTCTGGCTCAGTTCTTTTTTCTGGCTGGAAGGTTAGTATAGGACGATAGACTAAAACACCACGCAGCTTCAGTAGGTTACAGCAGAGAGGATTTTTGCAGTTAGAAATAAGGAAGGCACGTATGTAGTGTTAAGAAATAATAGCAGCACTTTACTGTGCCTTGTATCTGCATAGTCCAGAATGGTTTTGAAACACAAATTAATTAAACATTTCAGCAGCCTGCAAGGCGAGTAAGAATTATTCGCATTTATGGATGGTTAAACATAGGCTCATGGAAGTTAGATTTCTTATCCTAGAAGACAAAGCCAACCAACTGCAAAGCTGGGACTTGATTTTTGCAGTGCTAGGTTCTTGCTACCAAATTAATCTTATTTCTCTTGGGAACAAAAGCGCTGTGACGGAATAATTTTTGGGCATGCTAAATTGTGTGATCCCCTCAGTAATGCTGGAATCTATCACAAGTAGCACTGTTGACAGACATGCTATTGTGTATTAAGGTGTATAACTGCAGCAGGTCCTCCTCTGACTACCTTCCCAAGTCTTCTGCCAAGTAACTTCAGAATGAGTATCTTCCCCAACAAGACTAAATTTACTACTGCTGGATTATTCCCTGCCTCTGCTTTAAACATATTCCCCCTCGAGAATAAGAATTGACTCTTATTCTAACTATTCAGCATCCAACCACTTCCACAGTTCCCTTAACTTTATGAGGGCTTATACCCTTATCTGCTGTCGGGATAGAGGGAGGGACAAAGTTTCTCAATGTACATACATCTCCTACAAAATTGCATGGAGAACTAAATGGAACTACTAGCAAGGATTAGACAGGAAAAAGATAGTGTATGCGATTTCAGTTTTCTTATACAATAGTATGTCAAGGTTATCACTAAAGGCACTATGCTGTCGAAATGAAGAGTAGCTGGTGGGACAATATGAACCTTCATACCATACAACATGCAAAAAAAAATGCAGTGCAGAAAACATTGACTTCAGAGCTTAGAGTATCATATTGTTACCTGCCAATGATGCTGAGATTTTGTCTTGCTTTCATAAGATCAGTGCAAATGTGTGACAGCTGATAAGAAAATGCAGACTAAACTCCATAAATCAAACTTGTCTGGTATGGGTGAAGGAGCAAGAAGCTAGAATCTATAGCCATGATTTACAGCTATGCTGTTGAAAGGGAACTTCATAGCAGTTGCTTTCTCCTATTACTCCCCTCCCTTTTTCCACCCCTCCCCAGTTCTGACCTTTACTGTCACCCCCAGCTCTTCTTTCTACTTCCAGGATCCTGGTGATGAGTCCAGAACACAGATTTAGACCTTGATCTATATAATTAGCATCCTTGGCCCCTTCAAGCTTAAGGCCTTGTGGACATTTAAGGGAACTATCCACATATAGTCGTTAACTCTGTAATTTGTGATCCATGGCATGCTTTGGCAGACAGAGTCATCTATGCTGTTGCATTCCCAGGCCAAGGAAAATGAGGACTTGTTAAACCTTAATGCCGCTCTTAATGGGATGACTAAAAGAAGCTTCCTCCAAACTGCGTGCAGAATGCTGGGACATTAACAGCGGTGAACATACACACAAGGAGATAAAGTGGTCAGAAATTACACCTTTGTCTTAAATGTCATGAAGCCCAACAGATAGGCAAGAACCATAAAAATACTCCTGAGCAGGCCTGGACCTGACTTCATTGCTCAGAGCTCTCACAGAACTGGAAACCCACTAAAAAAAAGGAATATCTGGCTAGTTAGGGCAGAAAGAGGCCAGGTAAGTACAATGAGGAATCCATACATATTATGAGAGTCTCTATGCTTCAGTTATTATATGCCACTCAAAAAGCCCCTTATGGACTTGCAGCTATATCGAAAATGGTTCTACAGAAAAAGGCATAAATAAGCATAAAGCTTAAAATATCTAGGTTGAAGGTAGTGGTCAGCACTGATCCTGAAGAAAGAAGGCAAATGAATTGCACATTACACAGAGGACCAGTAGACAGTGAATTTCCATCTAGTAATCATCCCAGAGCGCACAACTTCAGTTAGCTCTACACCAGGAAAAGCAAGGACACATAAACAAGTAGGGTCTAAGTGGTAGGATCAAAACACAGCAGTCTCATCAGAACTCACATGAGGAAAGCTATAACAAAGGCTATCTGAGGCCTTAAACAAAACGTGGGTATCATACCCTGGTAGGAAAATACAAGGATGAATAACCACGGTTTGATGGACTAAAGAAGCTTTATATCTTCTAGACGTAGTGCTTTGGAAAATTTAAGTCAGCCTTCTCTCTGGCAGATGTTATTTGAGAAGTACATGATTTTGGAGAGTGTAAGAAAAATAACTGTGGTGTTTGCTTTAAGATAGCTGAGTTCGTTTAGAAAAAACTCTTTCTGCAATAAACATTTGCACATCTTTCTGATAGTTATTTACTCTGCAGAACACAAGCTCTTCTTCTGGATTTCCCCATAACAATTTTTCAAAACTTTAATATAATATTACACCACCGCCTGTAAGTGCTCACAAAACACACATGAAGTCTCATGAGAAAGTGAGGGAGAGGAGTAAAAAGGTTCTTGAATGTACATGCTACAGTTATGGTAAGCCTAAATCCTGATTGAAGGATCAGGATTGTTTCTAAAGAAGTTGTTAACTGAATTAAACAGGTGGCTGATCTACAACTATAAAAAAAGCTACAGTAGTTATCTTGTGTAGTGTCTTTTTTTTCCAGATTATGTAATTGAACAGAAAAAGACTGCAGGCTTCTCCCTATGAAATCCCCTCCCAAACATATATTCTGCTTTAATGCAGGCTTCTAGCTTCCATACTGGTCAATAGCAGACAACATCTGTGGCTGGACAGAAATGTAATTTTCTGTCCCAGAAGAACTAGGGAACCAAATCAAACCAACCAATCACACACACACTTCCCCCCTCCCTCCCACACATGAAGGAAGTTCTTTTTTTCTTTAGGAAGGAAGTTCTTTCTTTCTTT
>JAOXNG010000001.1:68611867-68623113 GCA_028566535.1 Scolopax minor | reverse complement strand
AGAGGGGGTGAGCTCTGGTTTTGGGGGAGCAAAGCGAGCCATCCTACCTGGATAGGGGGAACCTCAATGACCTTGTTGACATTCTTCAGGGACAGCGGCACGTACCAGAGCGTTGCCTTATTCGTCACCTTCTTCGCCCCTGGAGGGGAAAGGGGCAGAGGGTGACCACACCAGCACCTTCCCCGCAGCTGGCACAGCCGTGGCACGGATAATTATCTTGGTCAAAATCCCAGCTGCAATTAATGATTGATTTACCTACACACACACATGCATGTCAGTACACAGAGAGGAAGCCAAGCCACACAACAGTACTGCTTTGCTTGTTCTATTTCCCTTTATTGATGCAATACAACAGGGACAAAAACTTAATAGAAGTATATATATTTAAAAAAAAAAATCCTTGTACTGTCTTCTGAAGGGATAAAAAATTAATCTGTGATAAAACAGGTTTTGTCAATTTTGATTCAACCAGAACTAAAAGTTTTTTCTTTCTCTGCCTAGTAATAGGCATTAGTAATGTCTGAGTTTATATAAGTATCTTGCACAGATGCTAAGCAAAAATACCTTATGGTAGGTATGCAGAAAAATGGGGAAAAAAACCTCATTAATCAGTTTTATCCATGTCAACTTTTTTTAGAGAGTAATTTTTCTCTAGAAAGGAAAATTTCATCAATAGCTCAATAAAAAAAAGTCTCTCCTGAATTCTCAGTGACGTTTTGTGTATCAATACATACAAAGCAAGCCATGTTTCTTTTTAATGACTACAGCAATGTTCAACCAAGACATCTAAGATACCAGGCCACAGCAGTTCTTTTCTATGGAAAGAAAGGATAAACTTAGGGAAAAAAAAAATAAATTCAAGAGACTTCTTAAGCAGAAAAAAAAGATGGGGAGAAAGGCAAAATAAGATTTCAACTCTCATTGAAAATTATAATATACAGACCTAAATAATAATGGTGGATCCAAACACCTCAATCACTGAAAAAACATGAATCTGATCTTTGTGCTTAGACCTTTGTGCTTAGCTTTCTGATCTTAGTAACCAGATGAGAGATACAGAGGGATAGTAAGCCCTGTATTCAGAAATAAGTCTATGAACTTGGATTGAGAGAAAAACTCTTGTGTTGTTGGGTTTTTTTTCTTGTTGCTGTTTTTTTTTTTTTTTGAAGACACTTGTCCTCTTAAACTCTAAATCTCTGACCACAGCAGAAGCTGAAACCATGCACCTTATATAAAACTTGGAGTTGTACATGGTTACGGATGTGATCAAAGTGAAGTAGATGCTCAACATCAATTATTTTTTTCCTTTGGTAAAATGAGACAACTAGACATTGATGTCTGGTGCTAAAAACAGACAACTCTTTACAAAGAGGTCTGACCACTGCTCAATCACCTTGAAAACATTAGAAATTAGAAGCCTTCTGCTACTCATCACTTGGAAACACAACCAGGCACGGCAGATGCTTAAACTATCAGTATGAATCACCTCAGTAATGACAGAGTGATCTAGATGTCACATTTTGGAGGAATGATGCTAAAACTTTAGAAGAAAGCGATCATCAGCACACACGAGGCTACATCAGGCTCCCCACTCAAGATACAAGCAAGATACTGACATACCAAAACAATTATGGAGCTGTAGCAAATGATGTATGGAGGTGAGGCAGCGAGAACTGGGTTTGCTCAGCCTGGAGAAAGCTGAAGCCTGGGGGAGATCTAGCTAGCTGCAGTTGAAGGCCCTACTCATGGGAGAGTGGATAGACAGTGAAGCCAGACTCTACTCAAAGCTACACACCAAAAGGATAAGAAGTAGTGGACACAAATTATAGCAAGAATAATTGCAATATATGTTATTATGGTTAGTTGGCTATGGGATCTCCATTCTTGGATATACTTGAACCTCAAATGAAGCTGAGCAAGCTGGTCTAAATCTGAAGTCAGCACTCCTTTGAGCATGTGTTTGGGCATATGATCTACAGAGGAACCTTCCAATCTAAATTATTCTATGCTTTACAGAGGAACCTTCCAATCTAAATTTTTCTATGCTTTTGCTAGAGTGTATCGTTTCCTAGTTTCCTTTTTGTGTTTGGTGTTTTTTTTTTTCCCCTCAGGAAAGCATATTTCTTCTGTTGTGCATACATTAAAAGCCAGTAACAGAGATGAGTTATTATTGTAAAACCCAGGTTTAACTGATGTAAATGTACAGTCATTTCCTAAGGTATGGGCAGTGGTTCTCACTCGGGCGTTGTTCCGCTAAATGAACTGACTAGTTCATAGTTCACTCACAGTCTACAGAGGTTTTAATTTGTGTTTCAGTTTCAGAAACAGCAGCCACCTTCTATTACCACAACTAAGGGAGATTTGTTCACGGTAGACTTTCTAAACTTGCTGTGTTTTGCCATTCTGTCTTACACAGATGCCTTTTTAAAGGAATATCTGTAGGCTACAAGTTTTTTTATAAACTTTGTCCACAGTGAGCAAATGTTTCTGGCCATTTTATAACTTACATGAGAAGAAAAAACCAATATTTTTCACAATTATTTCTACAGAATGTTTTAAATAGCTATAAAAAAAAAAACCCTACAACTTTAAACACCGATGGCTGCTTTGTTTAAATTTTGACAGCAATGACTATTACATATTTTTATCTACTATAAAAATGAGTGCAAGAGATTAACCTAAATTGAAATCTGGATTTCAGATCGGCCCATCTAGCAGCAGTTCTGTGGGATCACAGTCAGAAGGCCAGGAGGAACCTTCAAAAACCATTTATTACAATGATTTTCATCTTCTGAAAAGCACAACTCACTTTTGGGTTATATATCTTCTCACAACAATTATGTGAATAGGGGCCAGAAACGTCAAGGTCAAATGCTATTAGATACAGCCACTAATACTAAGACTCCTTTGAATTCAAGAGTAGCATGACCCAGAGTCTGAAAATCACTAGTTTATTTCATTCCTTTAAGCATAATTTACTCCTTCGCTATGTTCCAAGGGAGAATCAAATATACTTACATCATTTTTAACAGATGTTTGCTTAGTCTTTTGGAAAACTTCCAGGGAAAGAGACTCCACAGCCTTCTTTGGCAATGTATTTCAAAGCTTCACCATCCTTATTGTTAAAATTTCTTTCCTAATATCTAGTCTGCATTTCCCATCTCTAGACTAAACATTCCTGAGCTGCAAGTCATGCTTTGATGATTCTTTCTCTGCACTCTGTGCAGTTGGTGTACACCTTTCTTAACACGTACTACCCACAGTGTTTCATCTAAAGTCTTACCGATGCTCAGTACAATTGAAAGGTTCTGTCATTACTTCTGTAGCCTGTTTTCCTGCTCATGCATCCCAAAATTTCACCTACTATCTTTACGATAGCATAATGGGCTATATAGCTTCTGTGCTGGTTTCCTAATATCACTCCCCCCCCCGCGCTTCAAAGATGTATCTTGCCTTTGCCTCAACAATTTCTGGATGCCAAAACAGCAAATTTGGGTCCTCAGACATTGGGGATGTAATTTACCTTTGCTGAGAGCTTCTGGGAACCAGAAGAGTTCCCAGCCTACACCACAATGTAGCTATGTCCTCCCAGAGCACAGTCAACCTCATCCTCAAGGGGCAGCCACCACCAACAGCAAAAAGCATGAACAGGTTTCTAGGTACATTAATCCTTAATGCATTTCTCTAACCGCAGGACAAATAAAATGGTAAGTCATACAGCTCTGTCTTGGTTGTATTCTTATTATATCTACAATAGGAACATGCTACAGTAGCCTACATGCTACAGAGTTGCCAAAATAACAATTGCCAAACTTTCCAGGACTAACATTGCAAACATTTTTATGTTCTCTTCTGCACTTAATTCTTCTACATTTGCATTTGGGAAATTAAATACAAAAATCAAAGATGCTATAACTTTATTTTTCAATATTAAACATTCCTTTGCTAGGAAATACAGATGTTAACCATATTAAAGTGATTTGGCCGTAACTACACATCTTGTTTTGGATAACTGGTAATAAAGTGAAGGACTCAAGTTGGTCTATTGTCTGTGCTATGCGGGGAGCTTGATGTTACAACAGAAAACTTAACTTGTACATTTCCTCACCTGCTGTATTCAATTACGGAATCTTAACATGAGCTTTGGCAAGATATACATACTCTGCTCCTCCCTTTCCTTTCCTTGCTCCCTGCCCTCCTTTCCTGTCTCCTCGATTCTTTCCCTTTTTATTTTTTTCCCAGAAGGTGGAACAAATAGGTCTTTTCTGGTTTCTTGTTCTGAACAATGTGCTCAGCTGAGACAGGCAGCCCTCTTTTGGCTTCTATAGGAAGTGGTGGTTGCTTTGCTTACCACACCTTTAATTTAGAGTAACCAAATACTGTAAATATGTGATTACAGGCCTTCCAATGCTCTAAATACCCACTGGAACCTTTTTATAGTCTTAATACCTCTTATCATATTTAGAGGTTTAGCTGCAGCTCCCATCAGAAATGGAAGCATTTCAATAGCCCCGAAATGCCCACGTTGATCATTATTTTTAAGTTTCTGAAAGGAAATAAGGAGTTGCATGGTAAATAAACAGTGTATACTGCATGAGGTTCAAGAGTGCCTGCGTATTGCATTTAATAATGGGAATTTGAACTGTGTTTTATAAGCAAACTTAACAATAATTCTGCAATTCCTTCTTGAGTTGTCTAGTCCTGTTCTTTTCAGTGAATTTCACAGACAGTAAAGGCAGATGCCTGAAAACAACCCATTCTTTAGGAGATAATTCACAGATATCTAAAAGACATAAGAACTCCAAGATATCCAACAGATATAGCAAAAAAGCATAAGAAGAAACACCTTTCTGTAACATGCATGTAAGATACAGGAATTCTGGCAATTACAAGCTTTATTCCTACCTGCAAGAAGTGATTTTTTTTTTTTTAATTCTCCTTTCAAGTCTGGGTTTTTTTTATTTCTGAAAAAAAGCACCAAAAAAAACCTCCTCCTATCAAATCAAAGGGATTATTTCCTCTTTACTTTAACTTTCATCATGGAGGAAAATTCTAGCATAGATTCCATTAACTCAGTTTGGTACAAAATTTCCTACCAAAAGTTTTACGGCACCTGTATGAATAATAAGTGCTATATGGAGAACCCAAAAATGAAAACAATTGCTGTTCTGGAAGAAAGGTTTGGGCTTCCATCTAATGCATTCATCAATAGAGGAGAGCCTGATGGCTTTAATCCTTCCAAGACTTCAATAAAGAAATCAAAACCCTTCATGCTTACTCCCATGACCTTTGCTGGAGAGAACAAACAACAGTCAATAACAATATTATTTTGCTTCACTTGAGCAGAAGAGGTCTGGGAAATTGCTCTTTCCTTTCCAGAGTCCTCAAAAAACCAGATCTTTCCTTCAAGCTAGCCACTGTCTGTACAAATCTGCTGGAAGAGCCAGTAAGATAACAAACACTGTCATGCTGGCAGTCTGTGAGCCAACCCACAGCTCTAAGTCTCCTTTTTATCACATATAAACAGCACCATCCCTCAGCTTTCTCGGTGCCTCTATGAAAACATCATGTGGAGGCATGGTATCTACCTACAGCTGAACAACCTACACAAGACTGAGTAACATTGGTAAGAAGCAGCTTTTTTTCCTCTCCTCTCAAAGGCATTTGTCCTCAGATTTTTCTAACTGGAGTTTATTTAGTTTTATCTGGATTCCTTAAGATATCGTCCAAATAGCCATTTTAACAAGAAGCCCACTTGTGTGCATGTCTAAAAAAAACAGGACCAGAGAGGAGAATATCACACAAGTACCTATAGACACTGCTATGCTTATCTTGGAGATTTATGCAGTCAGAAGCACAAATCAGAGGCTCTGCAATAATACTCTTCCCATTCCAGTGGTCTGCTGGATATAGAGGTAAAGGTCCCTGTCCAGAAAAACAAATCTCCTTGGGATAGTTCTTGGCCATTGTGGATCTACCCTTCTCCAAGCCTTTCTACAACACCTATTTTTCACTGACAAACACCAGCTAATGATGTCGAAACTTTCAGATGAGCTAAGCCTATCTTGTAAGGTTACAGAAAACTGATCACACTCTCATCAGTTTCAGAAACTGTTTCAGTTTTTTTTTCTGTTGAGCTTTCCCTTGACAAATTTCTACCCGCCCAGAAGCACAAACAAATGAGCAAATAACAACAAAGTCCTGTGACTGAAACAAGCAGTTCCCTTCTCTGAACTGGAAAGGAATTGACCAAGACTATTAATTTTTAAATATTTTTGAGACATACAGATAACACGGTTGCATAGGCTACACAAACACTTCCGTGGATAGTCTCCAAATTACGCAGTCATAGATGAGAGTATAAAACCCATGAATAATCTGTATGAGTCCCAGTGCAGCAGTCCCAGAGGAAAGACTGGCCCTTTCATCCTAGAGAAATCAGTTTATAGTAACTAGGTCAGATTAGTGGCTAGGAAGGGATTACTTTTAGAAACCTTATGAAAAACAAAGTTGTAAGCAGAGTCAGTGGTTGAGATTTATGTGTCCCTCGTGGTAGGGATAAGCAGAGACTCCATAGTGCCCTTCATCAGAGAGTGCGTAAACTAGAAAAAGTGGATCCAAGGAGATTTGCAGTTATTAAAATATTTTGGGAATGTGCAATTCCATAGGATCAGGCTGCAGTCACTTTCAGATTGAACCATGCTGCAGATGAACCGTCAGCTACCGAAGCTTCCAAATAATGACTCAACTCATTAAAAGAAACTCAGTCACTGTCAAAACCTCTGAGTAAGAGCTCAAATATCTCAAGACATTCCTCTCTTTCTTGTGGCTTCTCGAAGTCAATTCATGGCAAATGAGGGTTTGCTCACTTGGTTTTGCTTCAAAGTTAACAGAGATTAAACTAGAAGGTAGAAAGAAGTATACAGGTATAAGTCAGTGTATACAATTTTGGCTTTTCCTGATGAGAACCATTCTGGTTTGTGGACAAGTCTGTGGGAAAGTGTTTTATTTATGACTGATTCATGGTTATTATATAAAGCCTTCTGCTTTTCCAAATGGGTCTTGTGAGAGGATTTTAATAATACATGGTGACCCCAAGAGAGATAGGTTACAGTGCTATTAATACACCAGAACATGAACATCTTTCATGTAGCAATGGATATTGGGGACTTCTCTCTCTGTAAAGTGCCAGCTGGGTAACATTTTTAAGAGACCAGAAAAGAAACACATCACTGTTTTGTAACACAAACTTCTGAACACCCCCCCCCCAACTAATTTTCTCATCTGTTTTTATCTTTTATAGATTAAACTATTTACAGATTAAAGTAATTTTACATAAATATTTGATGCTAGACTTCATTATGAATCTGGGTTTAGTAACAGAGACTAAGACAGAACGTTTCACAGACAGCATTTTCCAATACAAAATCATTTAAGCATCTGCCGGCTGCAAGAATAAACGTCTCTACCAACTTGTCAGAGCCTGTCAGGCCTATAATTATGTTCTGCAGCATTAAAGAAACTACTTTTGATTGTGTGGGTATGAATTGCAAAAAACAATGCCAAATTATGAGGGCTACAAGCAGAACAGACTCAGTGGGAATGCACACGCTTTTATTGACCAAGGGCTCCTTACCTGTTGCTCCCCTCTAATGTGTGTATAGGCCCTAGCAATCTTTACCTCTCCTCTATATCATCCTATTGCCAAGGATTTTTATTGTAAAACTGATACACACCTGCCCTGCCCCAGGAGCTTCAGTATACTACTGACAGCCTATAGCCATCCCACTTGACACTGCTATATCACAGGGTCTTTGGAGCTGAAGAAAGCCATATTAGGTCAGCTGCTTAATGAAAGCCCTCCAAAAACCAGGGCAACCAGGTCTAGTGGGAGGTGTCCCTGCCCACATCAGGAACTTGGAAGGAGATCTTTAAGGTCCCTTCCAATGTAAGCCATTCTACGATTCTAATATTTTCTGTATATAGCACCTTAAACACCTTTCCCACTCAGCTGATTAAAGGGTGCTTTCTGAAACCCTCACTGAAGTTTCAGCTTTAAATGGTATTCAGCTTTACCTCTCATCCCAAACTCTTTGCTAACAATTGTTTAGTGCTGTTCTGGAGCTTTCATATTCCTCTTCCTTTGCATTCCAGGCAGCTAGCTACATTAAAGTAGTACGCAAGCAGCTGCTTCATATCCTATTACTAACATAAGAAGGTAGAGTTATGAGTTTCAGTATTTACTGACTTCAAAGAACAAGGGCAGATATACCTTTTACCAAAGTTATTTTTAACCTAAACCAAAGTATTTTTCAATTTGCTCATCTGAAACACATTTTGTTTCACAAACCTTTTGATTAAATGTACGCACAACCTGCACTTCTCTTACTTGTAGAAGGCAGAGACAAGGTACTGAAAGACTTAGTAGTTTTACTGCTTGTAATTAGCACGACCGTGATATAATAGATCAGATACATAACAAAGCCCCCCAAAAACTAAACAGTAATTCACTATTAAATACTTAATCTAGCCACTTGGAAAAAAATACAGATTTCCTACATTAAAGTTCTACCCAATCTCCAGAACTAACCATCACTTTTAGTAAAAAACTTAATTTCAAATCCATGCTCTTAGAATGTCTATTATCTTGTCTACTATTTAAGCCCTTTAGAAAAACTACCCTGCATCTGGAAAAAAAAAAACCACACACCAAAACCCAACACACATTAAAGGCTTATGCTGCCATATTGACATTAAATGACATAAGACAATTTATTTCTATGATGTACTTTTTAAAGAAACTGATTAGGCATCAGACAGAGTTTTGCTGCAACCCCCCACAACACTGTAAAATAAGCAAAGAAAAACTTCAGGAAGTCGCACCAAATAAAAACACTCCCTCTTTTATTTCCATCCTCAGCCTGTCATGCACCTGAAGCATGGTTCCCTCTTGCACAGAATTCAGTGGGGAAAAAAAAAAAAAATCCCAGCTGAATTCAGTCAGGAATTTGGCTGCTAACATCCAAGACCTCAGAGTCATCATTTTCTTTTAACAAGCAAATATCATTCAAGGCTTTGTTATCATTCTGGCTGTACTTAAAGAAGTTCTCCATGTTGCAGGGAGACTAATTTTTAAATCAAAACTATAAACTTGATCCTGAAACAAAAGAAAAAAATAAATCTATAAGAGTAGTCACACAAAATGCACACTGTAAGAAAAAGACTTTATTTTCTTGAGAATTATTCTCTCATTCTTCGCTGTATTGGCTGTTTTTTAGTCTTGGTGCATAGTCAGACACTGTTCATGGCTACATACTCTCAATTTCTTTTTTTGAAAAACAAAAACCTTTTATGACTTCATATCCTTCCGTAGCTGAGCAATACCCCTTCTCTATGTCTAAAACCTTTCCAAAACTAAGAAAAGGACCCGTGTGTTTTAAGAAACCACAGTGCGAACTGCTAAACGAGTCAGAAATCCATGACCAGCTTAAGGGAAACAATGCTTAAATAGGGAAGAAAGCTTTTGTCCATTCCTTTTAACAGCAGCTGAAGAGGATAATTTCATCAAGTGGTCTGATTGCTGTAGCAATCCATATGGCTGCAAATTGCATCACTAGTCAAAGGTCATTTGAATGGAAGCAGCCCTGCTCTTCCAAACACAAGCCTGCCATGGTACAGAAATGGGCAGAAGCAATCTGTAAGAAGCTGTTGATGTTTTCTGTGTTTCACTTAGTGGAGACATAAGCTCATACTTGACCTATTTGCAATCATCCAGCCACCTCCTTTTCCCAAAAGTACCATGTTTCTTTTACATGAAGAAGGCGACCAGGCAATGATCACCACGTGACTGTCATTTGCAGCGTAGAGCGCATCCTCCACTGCATCAGGGTAGATCTAAGGTCCCTGCCTTTCCCTCTACTCACCCCTGCTCCATTCACAATTCCTCCCCTATGGCATCTAATCCATCCTTCCCAAGCCTAGACCCATCTGTGTCAAGCACAGACAGCTGCCAAACATACCCCTTCCCACAACATCACAGAGCTCTGCCACTCTGCTAGTGCTGGGGACATGGGGACTGCTTGATGATGCTATGAGGGGCTGCTTCCCCTAATGGAATCTGCCCTCTCTTTTTTAGGTTCCCTCTGAGCTGCCACAGAAATGGCAACAGCAATAACAGACACCACACTCAGGCAGGTAGAGAGGCGTTGAAGTGCTCAGATAATGTATTCTCCTTAAATGGCTATTCCTTGTCTTTGAGTAAAATTTAATAAGTTGAATGGAAGTATTTTCAATGAACAATCAGGCTGCTGGCATATATGGTCATAGCTATTTTATTCCAGGAGAAATTATTCCTTCATTTTCTCATGAGGGATTATATGAAATGCATCATGAGATTCCTAGCTTATTGGTAGAGAAGAAAGAGGATTCACCTCCTCATGTAAGAGCATGGGCAAATTGTAGTTTCCCCTGTGAGAAAAGATGCAAGAGAAAAATTGCCTCAGGAAAAGAAATTTGCCTGTATACATTGAAGGTCTGTAACTGAGCTAGTCACCTGGTTGTTTGGGTTTTTTTGTTACTCGTGGGGTTTTTGTTTGGGGTTTTTTTTTTGTTGTTATTTAAAGTTAGAGGCAAGTAAGAAACAATTCTAGGCTAAGATTCACCCAGTTATTTGAGATATCTACCTTCAAGCACAGTAATTCTATTTTAAGACATGGACTTCTCAGCCCTACCCTATAGGAGTTGACCAAAGAAGCACAAATGGGCACCTTGGGTTAAAAAGTCATCCACGCTTAGTTCTGCTGTTTGCTTAGATGAAGCTGCTAAAAGATTGGGATTACTCAAATCAGTCAGAAGAAACCTTAAGTGGATCAGTGGAACAGCTGAATTTTTCTGTCTTAGCTTATTGGGCAACCTTATTGGACAACTGTTCTATGTAAGGCTATTTTTTTTTTTTTGAAAATTGGGAATAAAACCTTTTAAAGATATTACCTTGGTTTTGGGTGGAGGTGTTTTTTTATAGTGGAAAAATATAGTAAAAAAAATGTACTAGTTACAAAAAAATAGCACCATCTAAGCAGAACTCTTAGTTCTTAAAAAAAAAAAAAGTGGTGGCAATTAAAGCAGAGATCGGTGACCTTGGCTGAAATGTTTGACAACATGCAAATATTCAGGAAAACATATTCAGGAAGATACATGACTCCAGCACGGAAGCCTTATCATTGGGTCTTTGGTTCATAAATAACCTC
>JAOXNG010000001.1:68584315-68602235 GCA_028566535.1 Scolopax minor | reverse complement strand
TCGAGCATTGTACATGGCTTACTGATGGCATTGTCTGTTACTGACAGTGCTGTCTATGTAAATGATATTAGGCACTACCCTATTAGCAGGTTATTCCTGCCAAGCTTTCTTTCCCCTAACACAGCCAATACTCAGTTATCTCACCAGGATTATCTCCGCATTAAATTACGGGAGTTGTCCTCTGCAACATCTCCAGCTCACTAGTGCATCTTTTGGACGCTTTGCATTTCTGAAGTCTACACTGGCTTGAGTTTCATTTTGTAAATACTAACGTTTATGTATTTTACAAATTTTACTGCCAATATTAGATCAATTTGCTATTATAAAGTATATATTTAAGACGGCACGGATTCTAGGGACCAATAAATTTGTGAGTTCATTCGGACTGTACTGCAGTCAGTATCAAAAGCCATTTCTGAGCTCTCTCCTTTGCCTGACTGGAGAAGGTGCTGCCACGGGAGGCAGAACTCCTGCTTCACAGAACCCAGAATAAAGTATCATCACTTCTCTGCCTACGGTCAGTACTATAAAAGGAAGGGAGCCACTGAGACATTTATCAGAGCTCAGTCCTTTTTTAACCAGCCAACGTAGTGTTTCTTATGGCTAGAAAATTCTGAATCAATGAAGCCAAAATTTTTCCTAGAAAAGGGCTGGTTCCAGATGGACAGTTTTTAGGGCCTGGATGTAATTTCTATGTCCTTGTGTTTATTTGGGAAGCCATTTAATAACTTTATAATAGATGAAAGTGAAAGATCTCCAGGAAGCAATTGAATTTTATTCTGAGAAGGAAGTTAAAGGGCTTCTTTCTTTGGTACTGAAATTAAAAAGTTCAAGTAGCCTTTATCCAAGTCAATTTGTAAATCCACAGAGATTAATATTAACCCACTCCAAACAACTAACTAGTTTTTAACCAGTTCTGTGGACCCCTATACAGAACGTACACGATAGAAATATAGCAGACCTTTAGAGTTTCCAAAAATTACAAATAAACAAGTCTGACCAGTCCCTCTGTAACAGAAAAAAAACATTATCAGCTATAATCACTATTAAAAGTGGTAGCACTTTACGCTAATAGGGATTATAATTATACATTATCAAATATTTAAAACAAAAATCAATAGGCTCTTTCACAAGAGTACTCCAGAGGAAAAAAAAAAAAAAAAAGATGTCAGTATTTTCTGTTAAGTTTATGCATAAACATATATTTGGATGAGGTATCACTGAATATACTAAAAAGATGCATCTGAACATTTATAAGTATTAAAATAGGATTAAAAGAGAAAAATATTTTCAGAAATTCTGGCTCAATTAAGTTCAGTGACATCCATTTCAGAGGTGAGAGTCACATTACACCTGGGATCAATGACAAAAACAAAAAAAAAGGAAGGAAAAAACATACTCAAGAGGAAAAAAAAAAATTTTAAGAAATTCACTATTTAGAGTGGGACCTCACAGACAAAATTCAAATACATTTAAGTAGCACGACACTAAAGGAACTGCAGTAACTGGCATATCATAGACACAGTTCCAGGGATGTGTTACCAAGGAGATAATGTTAATAGAGAAGAAGCAAGAGAGTAGGAGTGGAAATAAATAACTATTCTTTATGCCTTTCGTGTCAATTGTGTTCATGTATATGGAAGGATAAATAATCTGTTTTAAAAAAGAAGTGAAAAGCAAGGCTCTATTTTAAATATAGTTATTGAAGAGCTAAAGCTTTATCTCAGAGTAAGCATTTTTCAAAGAAATCAGCTCATGCAGGTTTTTTTTTTTTCCTCTGAACACCCTTTATTTATGAGACAATGAGTACAAATGGTTTAACAACAAGCAATTTCTGGCAAAAATAACTGACGCACCAAGCTCCAAGTACTTCCTCGTGTCCCCAAAAATGACAGCTATAGTATTAGTGTGCTCAGTCTGAGAATTTTCTAAACAATCAGCAGCTTTAGGTATACTCCCAGCATAAGAAAGACCTCATGCTGCAGCAATGAAACCCTAACCTATCTCAGTTCTGGCAACTAATTATTAAACTATTATATTTTATTGAAAGACAGACTAAATTAAATGGCCTGTTGAAAGCTGTCTGTTTAGAGACATTTCAGCATCAAATGAACACATTCTTTTTTTTTTTTTTTTTGCACAGAAATTAACAGGAATGATTTAGATTTAGGAAGGATTTCTCATTCAATAGGTGGTACTAACAATTTTTCCAGTTATCTAAATAGCTGACTTAAGTATCTTAAAAAAAAATAAAATATTAAATAAAACCCACTAAGCAGAACCAAACCAAGTATTCTGCCAATACCAGGTTTCTAAACTATGCTTATATTTAATACCTTAGAATTGTTACTTTCATTTCAAATGATAAAGTTCCTTCCATTTAAAAATTTCTCCAATATTTTCTGCAAAAAAAAAAAGTGTCTGATAACATCAGCTTGTGTGGCTGCATGCATGTATTCCAGTGGACAACTACTCTAATTTCAAATTTCTGCTACTATTTTATATGCCCATCATTCCTTGAAGTGAAAGGGAATTTGATACCACTACAAATTTCATCTCTAGCCTGCTAAAATGATACTATATTTTCTCTTTCAAATCACCAGATTTTGTCTAATCTCCCCATTGTAACATATTACTGAAACAGGAATTGCCTTCTTGAAGAATGCATGAAATGCATGAAATGATTTTTTAGATGCTTTATAATTTTGTTCATCTTTCCCCCAAGAAACAAAAGGTATATATTTATGTATGAGGCCAAGTCACAGAATTATAGAACAGTTCTAATCTAAGTTTAAAGTACATCTTCATATAAACTACATATAAGGGAAGAAGCTAACTCTGATTTGCAATAAATGAGAAAAAGAGGTAAACCAATTAGAGATGAAGGAAGTTACATGTAGAACCAGTTTTGCAGCAAAATACTCTGTGAATGATTGGATTAAGAGACAAACAAGAAACCCCAAACCACAACACCTCAATAGTTGGAAGATTTAAAAAAAAGATGATGGCAAAATACTTAGGTGTTCAGAAAAGACTATTGCAGCTGGTCATTAAATTAATAAAAAACTTCATCTCAAATAAATAATCAAGTCTACAATACATATAATGCCATATTTTAGAGTAAAAAAGGTTCTATTTGGGAGGAAGTCTAAAAAACAGTAGGTTTTTCACCTAGTTATTAGCCATACATAAAACTACATTCTTCATATTTTTGCTTGTTTTCATGATTTTTCCAACATCAGTTTGACACCTAAGTACATCTTCACAGAAGTCAGTGGAGGCATTTGTCTTTGTAACTAAACTGTAGCCTGTAGTCTCTAAATTTATGCACTAAATTGTTATTTCTCAGATCTAACACACCACACAAAGTACTTTGTTCATTTATTTTCCAGATGTCATTTATAGTGTTAGTTATTTATGATAATATTTCATAATGTAATAGTAAATGTCCTTTGCCATATTTCTAAAAGCAACGAAGTCTCAAGTAATATAAAATGCTAACTACAGCATTCTGCTATTATATTTTTGCAGCAGGGAAAGCATAATTTTTTTGTGGGCAACTTAGCACAAAGCGTATTAGTGAGGTTCCTTGCATCTTCTAAGAGCACTATGGCTTTAGATTCAACTGTTCCTGAGTATCCTTGAATCATTAGCATCACAACAGCTCCCAAGAAGCAGGGAAGACACAAAAAAAAAAAAAAATTATTATTTCACCCATTGCTGAAGGCCTCTGCAGCTGAATTAAGGGAGAAGAGAATATTTGTAACAAAACCCTAAGACAATATGTGAAGCTTCTTCTATCCAGCCAAAAGAGTGATTCAGAAAAGAGGAATGCATTTCCTGAAGTTAGAGTGGTTAACATCCCAAATGCTACAGAGAACTCCAATTCATGATCATTAATAGGTTGAAGTCTGTAGCTTTCAAGTTACTGTTCATGAAGCTTAATGCCCATGTCTAAACACAGGCTGATGTCCAAAGGGGAAGTCCTGCCTCTTTAGCTCCTGATCCTCAGCCACATACCCCCAGACTCTTCCTAATCACCTGAGCAGGGATTAGTTCTCCTAAAAAACAGTCATAGCTCTCCTACAAGTTTTGTTTTCACCCTGATCTGACTTCACCACGGAGCTCCAAAGTGCAGACAGAGGAGACATGGCAGAAATATACGGTGACAGTCAAGAAAAGGGCAGGTGCAGCTTTTTGCTGAGGACCACAAGTGACCATTGAAAAATGTTTTTGCTTTTATTTGTCTGTTATCCTTAAACAAATCAAAACCCCTGCAACGTTCAATCTCTCCATACCCCCAATATCCTGAGTTGGGTTTTTTTGTTCAGTTTTTCTATAAGTTTCCAACATACTGTGACCTTAACATCACTGTTCCAGAAGATCACATGCCTTGATTTCTGCTATGCTCCCCAGCTGTAGGGCACCTACATGGCCACTTCTGGGTGACAGAAACAATTCTCTAACACCACAAGAAGCAGAAAAATTGCCTTCTTTATAGCCATGAATTATAGTTCATACAAGGATGTGACTTTGCCTGTAAATCCAGGAAGTATTATGCAACAATATTATGTGACAAAGTTGCATGCTGATAGAAATGCTGCAAAGTTACCAAATTAAAACAGCTCCCTTCAGTGTTCGAAATAATTTCCTTTGGGATTTGAAAGATTCTGACAGTAATTTTTTTTAAAATAGAAAAAAAAAATGACCCACCCCTGCTTGACACAGGTAGGAGGACTACGGATCCAAGACCTGCCAAGAGAAGTTGAACACATAATGCTCCCAGTTTGCTCCATAGTTCATTCTTTGCACAGCTGTGTTGGCTCTACCTAGCTTATGCTGAGTGGGCTGACATCCTTCAGATGTTCTTGATAGCCTGAAGCTGTCCCAGCAGCATTTTTAAACCAACACCCTGAAAGTGGGCTGGTATTTTTATTGCTGGAGAAGAACGAAAGTCCTGCAGTTTTAGTGCTAGTCAGAAATCAAGGACATAAAAGACACATTTGTCTATTATACCAGAGCCTTCCTGTGCAGCTCTGCTCATTCACTCTCCCTGCTGTCTGTAAAAGGAACAGGAGGCTTGTGCAAACCTGAGAACAACCTTCACGTGAAACACCAACAGCACAAGTTTTTATAATGAACATTTCGCACTTTATTTTTCTTGCAAGTTATTGCTAACAACAGTTGTCCAGAGCCCCTTCCTCTTGAGATTATCAAATTAGACAGTACTACTCTTCCCCAGAGTTGTGCAGTAGAGATAAAATATATCAAGATGGTCAGAATTCCAGATACAACCATTAACATGAGAGCTATAAATATCCTCGACCATGGAAGAGCAAGACAGAAAAAGTATGCTTTCAGTTACTTATGGGTTAATTAAATTGAGACATAATGCTGTTGGATTCCTTAAACTTCTTTGTAAATCAGCTTTAATGCTATTTTGCATAGACCCCAATTAACAAACTGAAAATAAGTGGTAATGGGTTAAACCTGCACTTTCACACCACAATTAAAATCCATTTAGTACAGACACCCCATTACATTACCTTAAATCTATAGCACAGTCATATAAATGACTTAGCAAAAAAAACCAAAGACAACATGAGGTAGAAACGAGATCATGAATGGCCCAGTCATGCCTGCACAAAGTCCCTGATCTCTATGACAAATCCCAAAGTTTATAGGCTAAAGGGACTTCTTTAAATCAGCAGAGATCCACGTAACACCATCTCACACCTCCAGTCCACCATGTGTCTCCTGCCTTACCCTTTTGCCCTCCTATACTCCTAGTGCACAAACAGTTCTTGTCTCACAGTCTCTTTATTACTCAGGAAGCTTCAGCCTGCCAGGCACAGCTCCATCCTTTGTGGTGTTGCTTCACAGGGCAGATACGTTTAGTGCCTAATTATTCAAAGGTACTGAATTTCAACAAACCATATTTTTCAAATGGGCCCACTTTGTTAGATGGAAACCCTTTTAGTTTGACTGGCAAGCTGACAACTTGGCATCCCCTTATTTTAATGAGCTACATTGCCTTTGAACAGAGTTTAATTAAATTCGTCTATACAACATACTCTGCCCCCCAGTTTCTAGTATAATTTTCAGGTCAGATATACCTCTTTAGCACTACCTTCCCACAGTCACAGCTCTTCCAACCAAGTATTTTAAATATCACACCACAAGGTCTACGAGAGCCACTAGATAGCAGCAAATCAAGCAGTCTGTTAATTAGCATGGATGGTGTCCTCTCCCCCACCCGTTTGTTGCATACACAAGCATCTCTGCTGTTAACATTCACTCTGCAGCCTGTACAAAGGAATTCTTGCAAATGGAACATAACACGGGAAAGATACAGGCCTTCCATAAACTAAATATACCCCAGAAACACACATATCAGATAACAACCAAAGGCTGCCAACAGGCAAAGCATCAATAGAGGAGGAAAAGAAGCTACAGAAAATGTCCTAGCTCGGACACCGTACTCACAAGGTATGAAGAAGGCCAAGAGCTACCACTCAGCAGATGTCCATGTTAGAAAAAGGAAAACCTCACTCCTAAAGAAAAGAAAACTCATCCTTCTCTCCCCCACTGCCCCCAGGAGGACTGGCTCTTTTGCACCCCTAATGGGAATGAGGAACACCTGGGCAGCCTTTTATCCTCAGCACATTAGCCTGACACCTCTCCCCACCTGGGGGGAAATTACAGCAAGATCCCCCTCCCAGACGTGATTTGCTCTAATGAGAGCAACCTGTGTTGGCCACAAACTCCCCTGCTCATTTCAACTTGTAAATGAGTCAGGTTTTGCAGGGAACACACCCCTCTGAAGGTCACCCCAGTGACCTTCTGTAGTTTCTAGAACTGGAGAGATGAAGACAGAAGTTTCTTCACCATAGTTTTTAATCCTTTTGCTACTTTCCATACTGTGCCGCAGAGGGTACCAAGTGGACTTGCACTTTTGTACTTTACTAGACATCACAGATAGTGAAAAACCTTGTGAAACAAAGATGAGCACAAAGACTCTAGTAACTGGCATTTTTTAACACATATGAATGCAAGAAAAAGTATGGATAGGAGGGAAAATATAGAGTTGGGCTGAATTTACTACAACTTTGGTACCAAAGACAGAACAAGAGGATAAAGGGAAATTTCTTTGACTTCTGTAAGAGGTTGTAAAAAGAACAAAGAAGCAAAGCCAGTATGGTGACACTACTTAGTTCCCATTATCCTGCCTGGGGCAGCTGGGGTCAGGCCTGCAATCACTCAATCAGTGGTTTGTTCCTCTTTTTGACAACTGCTAAGGAGACGTGAAGCACTCAGGCCTTAGCTCCCCTTGGTGGACAGGCTTCAGTAATGTCAGTACTGGTTTTGAAATCACCAGCTATATGGCAGGCGAACCCAAAGGTGCACTTCTCCACTCCATTGGAGGGAGGAAGCAAGCTGCCAGAAAAGATCAATGAGGAATGAATTGTTTCCTGTTAGGGTTGTTTATGGCATGAAACATTTAAGGCACTCTGACCATAATGGAACTGACTTAAATTAAGACTGACATACACTTTGGGAAGCAGCAATTCCTCACACCACAGCCTCACCCCGATCCGCTGTGTTCAGGACCACATTATTACCTGCAAAGGTTCAGAGCAGAAACCAAGTTTTTCCAGCTTCAGGCTGTTCAGAGCTGGGCTTTCAACTTGAAGCAGCTCTTTAGAATACGTCTTGGGAAACGATGGTACACCATTATGCGGAGTGATTGGGATATAAAGATAGGGAAGACTTTCTAGCAGTTTCTTCTTCCACAAAAATAATCGCCTGTGTGCTCACGCAGGTGTTTGCTGTATGCAGGGGGGGTGAGAATGCATGGGTACATGCAAGGTATATGCAAGCAGGCAAGTAAAAGGTAAGAAAAAACTAGAAAAAAACTATTGTTACTAGAGAAAACAATTTGTAGATGTTTGTCAATAGCATAGAGAGCTATTAAAGAATGCCACATACTACCACAAATGAAAATCCAGCAGCATTGTAAAAACAGCTAGACATGGAGGAACGATGAGAGCAATTAAACAAGAGCAGCAACTGATCTCTCTTCCATAGCCTATTGCAAATTCAAGTTCTTTTGCCCCTCTAGGTAAGTCATCTGATCCATGAAAATGTTTACTGTCATTGCAGGGACCAAAGACTCATCAGTACATGCAATATAATTACAGCTACATTTCAGGTTACATATCAACAGCAATCAGGCCATAGAGTGCAAATGCTGATTACTGAAACTATTTACTGGAAGAAGCAACTGGTAAGGTTGCAATATGGCATATTTACAGCTTCATGAAATCTACCCTCAATCTTCAGGAGACTGAAACGGCGTGCAAGTTGAAATTAATCTGTAACTTGAGGATACAAATACATTCCTTCATGAACTCAAATCCTGAATTCAAAATGACTGATCATGGAAAGAGGTACACACGTTGGATAAGGCTTTTTTGATGTTCTGACAGCAAAAGTCCATCTGAGTCAGTCAACTAAAAATACAGCTTAAAAAATGGAAGAGGTGTGACTTACTGACAAGTCTTCTCACCCACTCTTTTATAGACTTAGAACATGATAGATAGAAAATGGAAAAACATTTTGGTAAATTGTAATTAGGACTCTGCACACAAATTAGTAATAGAACAGTGAGGGAGCTCCTGCAATGCAACAGCTCAGGTCTCAGCTGGAAAACCCAGGCAGGGGATAGAGGATGAGCCAGAAGAGGCCCCACAGGGGAAGGGGCAGAAGAAGACCAGCTGGATCCTTCTTCATCTCCAATGCCAGCTCTCCTGTTGCAGTACTGATCTGCGTGAAGAAAAGATCTGCTAAGGAAGTCAGAACAACTAGGTCTACTCAGATTCTCACACAATTTACTTTTTCTTTCCCTCTTTTTCCTTTTTGAACCACTTCTAAAGTAATGTTTTCAAAGCCACCTGTTCTGGGATGCCAAATCCATTAGACAACTTTGAAAATCTCCACCGTGCTATGTGCTTTGGTTTTTTTGGAGGCATTTCAATTGTCTCGCTCAGGAGGGCTAATAACTTCTTTTGCACAGTTGAAGTGACTGAAAAGCTGGGGTCCACTCTCAGGTGTTTCTGCTCAACTTGAACATTCAGAGAGCTGTAATATCAAAGAGGACATTTATTCCAAAATATCCTGAAGGATGATGTTCTCATTGCAAATACCTGAGTTAAATCTAATCTTTACATAACACATATAAAACACTAAGAGCACTTCTTGTTTGTGGATTGATATTTCTCAGTTGGTTCCCTTTTTCTTAAATCTTTAGGGAGGCAGAAAAAGTTCTTGTTTTCCAAATAACTTATTTGGAAAAAAATACAATCCTAGTCCCTAAATTCTAGTTTTGCAAACAAGTCTAGTTTACTGTGGGGGGAATCACAATGACTGTGAAAACTGTTCAATAACAGCTCATGCAAGAGAACTGGAAAATTAAAATGATATGCACAGAATTACTGTCCACATTGCACTAAAACAAAACACACACCAAAAAAAAGGCAAGTGAACAGAATTTATGTTGTGGTAGAAGGAATAAGGGCAGCTAAACCAGAAATAACAAATTTAAGAACAGTAGAGAAAAGCCATACAAGGCCAAAAGAAGATAGGGAAACGTGACAAACATATAACCAAGTCAAGACTATTGTAGTATGCAAAAGTCATTTAAGCTGGCTCAAATGCTTCAGGAAGGGAACCTTCCTATTTATATCCATTGGTGTTTGAACATGAAGGCTACACACAGCTGCACCTGAGCCGGCTGGTGTTGGGATCAGCTGGAAGCTATCAAGTATTCTTAAATTTGTCTCCCTGTGTCCAAATAAGGCTTCTAATCCCATCTGCCCTTGTAGCAGGTGAGTTTGGCCTTTTTACAGAGGACCCCAGGACACCTTCTCTTACTAACACCAGTGGTGCTGTGCCATGGCAGTGACAGACAGGAAAAATGGAGTTACTTGGGTCATGAATGTTGAGCTTTCCACAGTTGCTAACGCACATGGCAGGAAAACCCGTGCTCGGTGTTTACCCCTTGAATATCAAGTGGGTTCACCCCTAAGCAAATCTTGAATCCATTTCTGGTGTTTAGTCTGGTGTTTAGACTTTCGTTTTGGGCCAAAACTCACAGGAACTGTTAAAACGCAGAGGAAACTGTGTTCGCAGGGAATTAGCAGTTTAATTTCGCTTTCTTTTTGTTGCCTGGTGGAAAAGCTTTAGATCTGACCCAGCAACAGAGTTGAAGAGTTGAATAAATGGGAGAACTTAATTAATATACAATAAAAATAATCTTGGCAAATATCCGAGGAAAGAGAAGACTCCCAAGAGCAGCTAGTCATTGAACTAACTGCAAAAATCAATACGCTAACAGTAATTGTGTGCTACAGAAATTGCACCCTACCTGCCAAGGCATGGTGGTCGAAGGAATTTGAATTATATTTATAGTCTTCTAATAGATGTCCTAGTCTGTGTTGCAAGATTTCATACCAGTAAATGTGGTTCCTCTCACATTTATTTTTTCATACTCATCCACTCAGAATTGCAACCAACACTTTTGCATACACTTTAGTAAGTAAAACATGCTGAAAGATAAGGCTTTGTTAGCTAAATATTTCCAACAATTCTTTCAAATTATTTGCAAAATGTTTCAAAATGTTTGTAACTGTTGGACTATTTTTGTTTGACACAATCAATTGAAAAGTCTTGCTTCGAGTTTCATTTAATATTAGCGTGAACTCTTGCAACCTGTCATATTGTTTCTTAGATGTGTTTCTGGTGTTTCATGTCAGTCACACATGATAGGCCATGCTCTAGGGATTACACCTCCCATGATGGATGCTCAGTGTACAACCAGAGAACAGGCTGTCAGGATATTGCAGACCAAGGCTGGTCCCTGCAGGAGGAGAGAGGCAGCAGGTATCTCAACTACCTCTCTTGTGAGGCATTAAATCATCTCAGGAAATTAACAGCAAATAAACTCAAAGGGAAGATGTTCCTATTCCATTCGACATAATGAAAAACTTTGTTTCAGATTAACCATACTCAAAATTAAATACTTTGCTTTTTCTTCCAAGAAAAAGAAAACATTGGTAAAAATTTTCTCAGGGAAAATATAAGGTTTTCAAAAGACAAGATTTTTGTTAAAATGATGTTTGCAGAAAATGTTATAATAAATAGTAATACACACCAAAGAAATCCTCTTTTATTTGCAAACTGCTTGAAACTGTCACAAGCCTAATCCTCTCAAGAGATATCCTGTTCCTAAACTACAAAAACATCACTTCTGTGATTTTCAGACTATTTTAGCTTCCAAGTTCCAACTAGAATAACAAAGATAGTTTCCAAACTAGAAGCTGTAGAGACAAGGATAATCAAAATTTTAGTTACACAATAACTCCATTTTTACTCTTCTCTAAACTGGATCAAAAACATTTTATATGCTGTCAGCAAATTTCAGCTGCATGTCTTATCATGTCCCAGCAACCTTACTATGTGTTCTCAAATCATGATTTTTAATAGCAGGCCCCAATTTAAAGTAGAGGGATGTGTGAGATGCACCGTTGCTATATTAATACATGAGTATCAAAACAACTGTCCATGATGAAATATTGCTGCTGAGACATCGTAAGACAAAACAAAACTCAAAGATGTATAGAAACAGAACTTAGCAACAAAAACTAAGTGGAAAAAATAGTCAAGAGATTATACAGAGGGCATGATACCAAAAGCCTTTTTTACTGTTGTGGTAATAGTTGTAATAAATAGCAAAGCTCTCCTAAAAGCTACAGGACAAGCATACCAGGAGCCATTTCATTTGCCATTCCTTACGAATCCCATTGTGAAATCTTCCATCTGATTTTTGGCTTCATGCCTCTCACCCCAAAACAACTGAATAAAGAATAAATTTTCCGATATAGTTTTGTGTTACATCTGCCTTTTAGTTATGCATCCATAATTCCCAGTACCATAGGAGAAAAGCCTACTATTCCTTCAAAAACAGATCCCACTGAAACATGGTCCTCAGAGCCATGAGAACATTTACGGGTGATTAAAGTATGCTTAGAGAATTGTTTTTCTTGGTTTAAGTTCAACTTGGATTCCAGCTCAGTTCCCATTCTGAAGGAAGGACATTACAGACCAACCACTTGAACTGAAGAAAACCCCAAATAAAGCTTGTTCAGAGTAGCTGTCTCTTTAGTTCAGACATTTTGACTTTAGCATACTCATAGAAACAAGTTGTGCCAGACGCTCTGCATATAAACATTTCAAAATCAATCAAATCATAGTTTATGATAGGAGTTATACTAATATTTAGGTAACAACATTATGACCAGGATAAAGGTTGACTGTGCATCTAATTTTATATTTAGCAGGTCCCTTAGCTATTCTCACTTTTAGTGTTGAGGTAATAGGATCTTTTTGCTAATTAAACGTTAATATGCAACAAAAGAGGAACACTGCAAACCAAATCCATTTGGGGGCTTCACATAAACAGCTCTCTTCGAATACAATTAAAGTGTGAGAAATCCAAAGCCAGCCTTAATGTGCTAAGAGAGGCGATAAGCCACAGACCAAACTCCAGACCCACTGTAACATGAATGCTGGACAGGGAAACCTAATTAGCTTAATGTCCAGATGCAGATCATCAGACCAGTAGAGTAGTATTTTTATAAAATGAGTGTTTACCATTTAAAAGAAAAAACCCTAGTGGTACAACTCCCGGTGCAGGCTGCCCAGGGAAATCAGCATAAACCTGGAAGCAGGAACAGGATTTGAGAATGCAGCTCTATCACCGAAGCCCATACCCTCACCAGCCACATCTTTTTATTTCTCTGATTCTATTTCTCTGTTTATGTTGTAGAACTAAAAATATCTTCTAGCTGATTTCATAGAAATACTATGACAATGATGTAACAGAAGTTTTAAAGGTTTTTAGTACAAGACTAAAGAAACATTTGTTAAAATGTGGTATTGCTAATTATTATTAATAACACAGTAACATCCAGAGGTCTTGCTTGGATTCAGACCTTCACGAGGCAAGGCACTTCACAATACACCACCGAATACAGTTTCTTTACAAAAAAATACAGTTCACCAAAATATGAAAATAAGTTGATGCAGAAAGGAAGGGTAATCATAGAATCATGATGGTGACTCAACCACTTCCCTGGGCAGCCTGTTCTAGTGCTTAACAATCCTTTCAGTGAAGAAATCTTTCCTAATATTCAAACTAAACCTCCCTGGTGAACCTTGAGGCCATTTCCTCTTGTCCTATCATTTGTTATTCAGGACAAGAGACCAACCCCCACCTCTCTATACCCTCCTTTCAGGTAGTTGTAGAGAGTGATAAGGTCTCCCCTCAGCCTTCTTTTCTCCAGAATAAACAACCCCAGTTCCCTCAGCTGCTCTTCATAAGATTTGTTCTCCAGATCCTTTATCAGCTTTATTGCCTTTCTCTGGACACACTCCAGAACTTCAATTTTCGCCCAAATGAGGGGCCCAAAACTGAACAGAGTATTTGAGGTGTGGCTTCACCAGTGCTGAGTAGAGGGGAACAGTCACTTCCCTACTCTGGCTCACCACACTATTTCTGATGCAAGTCAGGATGCTTTGGGCTGTCTTGGCCACCTGGACACATTGCTGGCTCGTGTTCAGATGGCTGTTGACCAATATCCCCAGGTCCTTTTCCATCAGGCAGCTCTCCAGCCACTCTTCCCCAAGCCTGTAGTGTGTAATGGGCTTGTTGTGACCCAAGTGCAGGACCCAGCACTGATTCATCCTTCCTATTTATTTCTTGAGCAAATGTGTGTTATCTTTTGGTCTGAATAGCACAAATAATGCTTCCATTAGGATCTGCCAGATTAGCCATGAGTATGAATAGAGATTTGTAAGTTAAACTTTTGACTGCTTTCAACAGTAACAACTCTCTCTGGTTAAAAAGCAGGGGTGAAGGTGGTTGCAACAGAGAGCCTGGGAGAGCTGGCACAACTGAAACCAATGTCTTAGTTGATGCAGTTCAACAATGTGATCTCTTTTATGTGATTAAAAACGTTGTTTTGCCTTGAAAGTGTGATTTAGCTCTGGCCTGCTATAAAGGAGTGGGATTTCAATTTTTGTCGCAGTCAGTCTGACGGTGCTGCCAAAGCCAATGTAGTCTAAATTTGGGGAGGGCATCAGCTGTAGCATGGTTGCCTGTTACAAGAACCATCATGTAGCACATTAGAGCTTATACCTGGTCTCTACTAAGAGCTCACTACTCTTCATGAGAATGGAAACAAAAAAAAATTAGTTCTCAATATCCTTGTGTATTAGGCTATTAGGAATGCAAAGTTTTAATATTAGGGCAGTTATAATTGCCAAAGTTAGAAGGGGAAGAATAAACAATGTAGTCCAAGAGCTTGTTTTGAATAGCATAGGTTAAGTTTAAATTTAGAATTGATGTGAAATGTTCTTTGCTGTTAAAAGGAAGCCGATATCTCTGAAAATGGCTTGGTTTGTTATTTTAAGAAATAAATATAACCTGGACATGGAAATGTTGGCTTCACAATAACTTGTCCATTCCCGGCAGTCTATTCTTTTATTTCAAGTGAATTTCATTATTTTTATCTTTTAGAAATGTATCATGCCAAGCTCTTAAAAATACCGTCAATGCTGCAATGTACTGCAAGACTTAAATTTCACTATATATCCAGTTTCTTCTTGTTTTGAGCAAAATGTTTGCTTTTTAATAGTGAAGTATTTATTTGGTGGATTTTGTGTAGTTGAGATCAGTTACTTTTCCCATCAAAATCAGTCTTGAAACTGTCACCTGTGGCCCTTGATTTCATGCCAAGATCACCTTTTCCTGCAATGAAGAATGAAGCTGCTTCAACTTTCTCTCCTGCTGTGTTAGTGTGCCAGGATTCTGCTGCTTGAATAATACTGACATTTTGAGATGCAACTACATTTGAAATAGACATGTAGGTTGTTATTTGGGTTTTCTACCCCTGAAACACATGAACACTATTCTTGAATCTATTTTCACCCTTAAGTCAGAGAATATTCTTCAAAGGAGAGCTTAACCTGTCATGTGTAACTGTATGATTTTCTTTCCTAAGCATTGTGAAAGCACAAATGCTAATCAAACAGTGGCTGTGTAAGAGCACTCAGGTCAGTGCCTGGTTTCTCATGGGGAGAGTCAGACTGACATGATGAGAAATCTAAGAAAGAATAACTAAACACAGACTTCAAAACTAGTTTGTCATCAGGATGAACAGGAAGAAAAAAGAATCCTAAATAGCCTGTGGGATAAGAGGCATGAAACACTGTCAAGGTTGATGAGCTTGAAACAAACTTGCTTAAAACAATTTTCACTTCCATAGGCAGAGGGAGACTGGAGCCTTTAGAAGATGCTGCTTTCTCAGGCAGTTGGTTAAAGTTCATTATGAATCAGGGTATTGGGCTTGTTTGCAACAATGAGCACGAACTTCAAAGTTGTTCTGCCCACCTGCTTGTGTTTCCTGTAAATATGAGGTTTGGGACATGCAGTTTTCTTTGGAAGTAAAACTGCTCTGCGAGGACTAATGTGAATGAAAGAGAAGCTTATGATGAGCAGGAATTGCAGTGGTGACTGTCGTATAAAAACAGACAGAACAGTGTGATAAAGAAAATACAAAAGCTGTTAGAAGTAAATGACAAGTATGTTAGTGTAGATGTGAGGCTCTAAACACTAGATCTGAGTTGCAGTAGCTCTGAAATAAATGCTTACTCTTAAATTCTAAGCTAATGATTGTTGCTATGAAGTATTGTGTAATTGCCTTGAAACCCAAAGTTAAGGGCACTTGTGATGAATGCTGCATGAAGCTGGGAGAAATTAAGTCTTAGTCTTGTATCTTGATCCTATAAGTGATTTGTGTTTGCCTTAATCTAGAATCTAAGGGGTAAAAGTAGATTCATGCTTTAAGCTGTAATATTGAGTGGTGAGGATCTAGTGGGAAATGAGAATAAGAGATTCAGATTTTTCACATGAATTCATAGATACAGGCTCTTATGCTTGTCCCAGGGTCAGTAACTATGAGCTGCATCTGCAGGACTATTTGTGTAGGGTCAGATCAAAGGATATGTTCATGGATCTGATATGTTGTGAAAACATTCATCATTCAAAATGTTCTTTCCAGAGAAGGCAGATAATGTCTTTTATTTGGGGAGTTTGGTGGTGGTTTCTTCCAAATACAAGGAAAGCTTCGTATATGCAGTTTCAGCTGACGTGAGTGTACAAGAACACTTGTTTCATTATGTGGCAGATTTGCTGTTATTGTGGACTAATTCCAAGAAGACTCTGTATGGTCAAGTGATGAGCAAATGCTGAGCAGTTCATGCCACAGACAGTTAGAAAGTGCTTGGGTGTTTAGATAAACTTGTACACTGAAAATTATGAGTAAAAACATTGTAGTATAAGCTAAGTTGGTAAAAAATTTTTCATGCAATATTCTGGAAAATAGGAAATGCTCATTGATACAGAGATTCTTTACTCACATTTAAACATGAACCTTCTTAGGCATGTTGTGCCTGTGCAAAATACTGTTTTGCAAAGGAGGTGGCTGGTGAGGAAACTTTAGTCTAAGCCTTTACATACAGCTTTCTAAAGAAAAATACTTTAAAATGTGTTTGTGTTGCAGCATCTTGGAGGCAAAGCTGTCTTGAAGGTGGGAGTGGGAATTTCAGATGTCCAAAAGGCAGTGAAATGGGCAGTCCACAAGTGTTGCATGAGGTCTGTTTATCTCAGACCAAGGATGTCTTGGTGAGAGAGGTAACAGGTACAGCAAACATAAGCTTACAGGTGATGGGCAAGTGTTTCTCTGGCCGTGTCAGCTGTGAATTCTGCAACCACATAACTTAAATAAATGCAGCTCAGTTTTCAGCTTCTGGTAGGGCTCTGAGAGATGAACACACTCAAAAGCCAGTAATCTCTTGGTAGGGCAATTTGGGAGGTGTAGGCAGAGGTGCAGTGTTGTCTTCTCTCATTCTCTTTCCAAGGAATCTTTCTGCTCTTTTGAATTCAAAAGCACAAATATTTTGAATATCTTTATCTCCTTTGAAGTTAAATGGTACGCAGTTGTGGAGCTACCAAATGTGAAAGTTCATGGTATAGCAGACTCACAAAGTGAGTGAAGCTTGAGAAGAGCAGCACAGCACTTCAGCAGAAATTCAGTGGCAATTTATCTAAAAAATTCTGAACAGGAGATCAATTCCAAAAAAACCGTGATCTGATCATAAAGTTGTCCAGGGCTTATAACTGGATGTCCAAAGCTGACTCCACCTCTCTCCTTTGCTGGTTCTGGTTTGTTTGGTGACCTCGGGTGCCTCCTGTGCTCAGCCCGTGCTCTCTGTGCTGACTGCAGCAGTTCATTCTGTCAGCTACTTGTCCCTTGTGTAAATAAATTCCTCCTGAGTTACTCATAAGCCAGATGTGCCTTTTCTTTTTATGACCTTTTGGCTTCCAAATTGGTAACTATCTCTAATTTTGGCATCCGTTATTACTTATGAATACTTTTGTACATTTTTTCTTTTTTTTTCTTGCTGTGAAATCCCCTTCTGGGAAGCAGTTTCATTGCACAGAGCTGCAACTCTTCACAATTGGATGTGAATGTGTGTTGTCGTTTGCACCTCCTCCACCCTCTTCTATTTATTTATTTTTAAGAGTTGTAAGGGAGGAATCCTGTATTCAACAGCAGGCGATCTAACCTTTAGCCTTCAGGATAAACGTGGTCTGCTAAATGATTATTTGTCCTGATCTGTTTGTCACCTTGTTTTTCTGAGGATGTCTTCCCACTCCAAGAAGCTCTAGCCTGGTACAAGATTGTCTTCCTCTTGGAGTAAATAGGCAGATTATATACTTAAAAGAACAACAGTGTGA
>JAOXNG010000001.1:68558746-68574421 GCA_028566535.1 Scolopax minor | reverse complement strand
TTTCCTGTGTTCCAGTTTGTGCCCATTGCCCCTTGTCCTGTTGCTGGGTGCCACTGAAGAGTCTGTCCCCGTCCTCTTGATAGCCACCCTTCTATGACAGGAGTCTCAGTCCTCATCCAAGAAAAATCACCACATGCCTTGAATGTCTGGGGAGGAGTGTTTTATGTTTCTCTGATGTCTCAAATGATAACCACTCCCAGGTAAAGGTATTAGACTTGAGGAACCAACAACTTGATTGAGGGTGGCAGTCCAATCCTACACTCCTGTTTTTCAGAAATTGTTCCTAATTCTTACAAAGTAACTAAAAATGAAAATGTTAAATGAGACAAGAGATCCAGATCCTTGGTACTGAATTCAGTCATTATCTGTTCATCTAGAGACAATTATCCCTTCTCTCCTTTACCTTTCCCAGAGATGCAGGAAGACTTTTTTTGGAAATCTCTAAGAAAGATGAGATTCACAGCAATATGACCGACAGCCAACACATTCCAGATGTAAGGAACACACATACAGTGTAGCCAGAATCCTATAAATGTCAAAGATAATTGGTGGTGGTTTTGGATACATATTTGAGCATGGTTTTTATTCCAGTCCCTGCTTGGGGTGTTTATCTGAGAGGGCACCAGGTGCATACTAACTATGGGTAAAGGATTTCCAAGCTCTTATGCCAAAGCAGCAGCTTGTTACAGCTTTTATTTCACTGCTTTTATTGTTACTGGTGGTGATAGAAGAAAAATCAGTGAAATGGCACAAGTTTTTGCTTAGGAGACTTCTGTACATCTTAAATTCTACAGGAGTTAGGAGGACATACATGGAAGGAGAAAAGCTGTTGCAAGCAGCTGGCATCACAAATACCCACTGAGATTCCAATTTCCAACATAGTTAACAGATAAACCCTGTTTTTCAGAAAGGGGCTTAAATTGCCAGGTCAGACAGGTGCCAAAGCAGAAGCAGAGCCAAAAAATATAAGCTTGCCACAAAAATGTCCTCATCTGATAACTCTCCCAAAGGAGTGTTTGCTAGTTTGTGTGAGCACATGCCTTTTGAGAGCAGAGTGAACATAAATGTTTATTTTTGGACTCTTGAAAGGGCTGTTATTCCATATCCCTCCCTATTTTTCTGTTTCCCGATCAAACATTTTCCTTTCTCATAAGAGAAACTGTAGAACTTCCTTCCTGAACTAAAAATGTATTTGAAGTTTCTTAGAAACTTTCACAGTTTGGAGCAACAAAATTAGCTATAGAGTCCATGATGTTTACACTAGATATTGTTCTTGCTTCCTCCACATCATTTCTATGTCATGTTTAAACAGAAGTGAACTTTTCTAGTATAAGACATTCTCTTCCATCTTCTAACTAGGAGAGCTGGAAAGTATAAAATCCATTTCATGAAAAAGTCTTGTATTTCTTCATTATTTTTTCCCCAGATTAGAACAAAACACAGTCCCTTCCTGATGTAATTCTCATGATTACAGCAGTCATATGGGTATGGAAGACCCACGTTCGAGATCACAGTCCTTAGCAAACAGAGACAAAACCCTCTTCTTCAATCTGCAAGCTCCATGCGAGGCCCCAGGAACTTTTTCCTATAGATTGTAAATGTAAATTACGATGGACAAAATTAAAACAAAATTTATGACAAGGGAACATATGGCTCCCACATTCCTCACCTCAACTTTTGTTTTCACACCTAAGCAAACTGGGAGAAGATGAGTTCCTGCTTAGACAGTTATATAAATGCATGACCAGGTACAAAGCTGTGCATTCCATTGCTTCAGTAGCATGAGCACACCAATTTTTGGCAATAATTGAGAGCTCATTTTAATACATTCTTAATTAACTTTATTTCTACATGTGTGTAAGCCCTTAAAGCTGGGAGAGCACTTAGATTACCTAGTCCAAGGAACTACTTTATCACTTCCTGAGAGAGGCATGCTTTTGATTCTGAAACAGTCCATATATGCAAATCTCCAAATATCACAAAAGAGGTGGCAGCCAGGCACTGGCACTTGAGACATAAGATAAAATGGACTAAATACCAAAGCATTTTATCCTTTGGCAGCAGAATAATCGGGTTTTCAACAAAACATAAGAGGATAAAACACAGTCACAGAGCTGTGTTAGCTATCCAACGAGAAGATTGCTCTTAATGGCATTGTCTTTAATTGACTCTTAATGTGTATGTTACGCCATTGCTTTCTGTTGAAAACAACCCAAATTTTTTTATGGGTGTGTAATAGCCTTTCCACTTCCATCAATATGAGACAGAGTGTCATTTAACTCGTGTGGTTGGTGCTGTTAGAACAGCAGTCAGTTTTACTGCAAGATGTTCTCAGCCATTACCATGAAGTTCTGACTGCCTACAACAGGCAACAAAATGAAGATGGTGAGGATCTGATGTGGAGAAAAACTTGTTTTAACACCTTCAGTTCCCCTGACAGCAGCTGAATGCTGGTTATATGTATTACTGTGTAGAGTTAGATAGGAAAGCAGAAAGCATGAGTAGGCATACAAGGAAGGAAATCTCAACAGAATTAGAGAAGAGACATATCAGGAGACAGGGAAGTTACTCTGTGGATCTTGTATCCTAATTCAGATTTTTTTCTAGTATACGAAAAGCAGACTCCTCATCATTAGCTAAAAAAACTGTTTTAGGTAGTTTGAATCTATATTGATTTGGGCTAATATTGCCCAAAATTTCAATAATCTATTAAATTTACTGTTTCCTCTAGTGAGCTTAGATGTGGAAAATTCACTACTATGGCTCACACATGTAACAGGTACAAATTTGTGAATATAGTGTAAAGACTCCTGACTAATTCCCTATATAGAACTCTCTGGTCCTTCATTCCCCCCAAAACTGCTTGATTTTAGAGATCCATTACAAAAGTAAATCTGTGGGTATGACACTACTTTCAATGCAGCTAAATTAAAACTTTTAAATGAACCTTTTTTCGTATGTCATCTTTCATTGTATGAACATTTATGGACCAAAGATAAGATCCAACAATATATCTACTTAATACTGTACAAAATACTGATAGAAAGGCAATGCTTTGTGAAAATTTTAATTCTCTGAAACAAAAGTTATAACTATAACATCAAATTTCCTCACTTGATTTAGACAGAGACCTCAGACATCAGCTAAAAGTAAAAAAAAAAGGTTGATAACAAAAGAATCCATTGAAAATTTAATTTTATTCAGTGTGGCTGTTTTTAGAAAACATTTTCTTTTAAAGTATATTTTCCCCTTTTGGAAAGAGGGAATTTAAATGTTTTTTCACTATTTTTTATCTATTAACTTCCCTGTAAGGAAATGAAAGCTTAGTATAACAAAACAAAACAAAACAAAAAAAAAAAAGAAAAAATTTTCAAATTTTCTTTCCTCATCAGATGAAAACACACTGAATATCAGAAAGTAGTTCATTTTCTAAGCTTTAAAATTTTCCCCTAGATTTTTTCATTATGGGGAGTTAGTCTGTCCTACCACCAAATTCTTAACCTTAGTTTTCTACTTCCTTTCATTTTCTCTATTTCTTAGTCAAAAAGAGTGTTCAGTACATAACAAGGGGAAAAAGATAGATAAGGTAGAAGTAGATAAAAGGAGAAAAACCTTAAAATAGTCCTGCAACTAAAATTTCAATTTGAAAAAAAAAAGGAAAAAAGTCATTTCACTTCTAGTTCTTTATATAAAACACATAATAGCTTTTCAAAAAGTCCTACCATTTAGAATACTCTAAAGAGACAACAAAAGACTTCAAAACAATAAAATTGATAGCCAAGATTTCTTCTTGTTTGAAGCATTACCATGCTGCTTCATGTATTAAACAAAGTGCAATACTTGAGAAAGTTTGTTTTGAAGTCAAACTGCTGGACATTATAGATAATTTGAAGAACTGCAAAGCAGTGCCATCTGTATTAATAGGAGAAGTAAGAAAAATGTTTGTATCGCTGTGTTACATGTTTCAATAATCAGGTTTCTGAAAATAAGCTTATATCTCATATTTAATTATTTAGAAAGGCAGTGTGGTTTTAAAAAGCACTGATCTCAGTAGCTCCCCATCTGGGATAATGAAAGATGTAGAAACCTAATTTTCATCACAGCTTTTAACTTTACTTAAGTGGAGCCTGGACCTAGATTTTCTTTTAATTATATCAGTTGAATTTTCCATCATCCGAGTAACTCAAGTATTTCACTTCACATAGAAGTATAGATGAATATTCAAAAATCAGTTAATCTCTTGCCCCTCTGTAGGCCTAACACAGTGTTACTTTCCAACTTTAATAGAGTGGACCACAAGTATCATCAGCCGTTGCTTCTCGCCTCACACTCCCCTTTTATGAATGTCCACAGATCAAAGGCACAGCCTGAGCATCACTGGTGAGTCTCATCAGACAGTGTAAAGCCTGCATGTGGATAACAGATTCTGTGCCAGAAAAAGAAAACAACTCTCATTCATCAGGTAGCACCACCAACTTTCCATTATGATCTATTTTGTATGTAGGATGCCAACTAGCAACATATATCACCTGTCAGTTTCTATGGTACCAAGGACCCAAACCTTTGCTTGCAGCTAGAAGCAAAATATATTGAGGAGCACGAGAGGAGGAAAGGATTTGGCCTTGTTACAAAGGAAAGGAAAGTTTCCTTGCTCACTGTCCATGCCATGGGGAAATATTCCTTGGAAAAAGATCAGAGAGATTCCAGGCATTCCTGCACCGTCACCGGCGGCTGGGTCTGCTCACTCTTGCACAGGCCTTGGACTAAAGGTGGGGGGCAGAGAAGAGAACACCAAGAGCTTGATTTATTATTTCTTACAAAGAAGATGGCACTACAGCGAGTGAGATTAAGAGAACGTTCAGTATAAACAATCCGAGGAGGAATGCAAAATGTGTGGATGATTATCCTGAAATGGTGACTCTGCCTGAGCCATTTTAGGTGCTTTTAGATTTCAAAATAGCTCAGGAGTGTTAAAGTCTAAATCTGAATCTTTCCTGAGACAGGATTGTAGGAGCTAAGCCTCTGTAAGGGATGCCCCGGTAAAATCTGAGAAGGGGAAAACTCAAGGCCTTATCCAGAGCTGAATTTTAAAGAAGGTTTCTATATTTTTCTCTTCCTTATTTTTGCACTGAATTTCAATAGCAGTTGCCTTCTGAAAAAATCAAAGGAAGATGAGGACAGATGGATCTAAAATAAACACAGAGCTCTTACTTGTTTGTGAAAAGTACACAGATAGCTGAAGGCAGAATCTGTACCTAAATTATTGAAACCTGTAAGTTTTAATTAATACTGTCACAGGATCCATTTTCAAGCAAAGCAAAAGCTATTAGAGAATTTGAGGATTGTGACCAATATCCAAACATATTATTCACCCAGCAACAAAGACAGCAAACGCAGCTCTGCATAATGAAGCGTCTCAATGTCCCAACGTCAATAAGATGCACTGTCGTATCACCCTGTAAAAAAGCTGCAGCTAATCAATTCACAGTGAGTATTAAAAGAACTGAATTGGAAAGCTAACAGTAAATGCTTTGGGACAGATTCTCTACCACCAAACTGCTCTTCTGCTGAGAACAGTCTTTAAACAAGGAAGCCACCAGCAGGCAGAGAATTGCCCTGGCCAGATTCCAGCCAGCCGGGGCTCTGAGCTGCAGCAAGCAGAGGGGAAGGAAAAAAATTCCAGCATGCTGTATCCCACACACTCTGTGAGCCCTTACAAGAAAAGAGTCAACAGGGTTAAGTTCAAGCAGCTATACTCTCTACCAAGATTCCCACCAAGATTCAGGGACGCAGAGAGTACTGATATCCCAGTATCACTCAGTTTGGGAGAAGGATGCCGGGAGCAGGGACAGAGAGAGGGAGCCTGCAGAGACACACACACACAGAGGGCTGGGCCCTAAAACTGGAGGACAGAGGAGTTCCCCATAACTTGAGCACTTGGGCAGACCTCTGTGGACAGGACTCAACAGCAGCAGAAGGTAGGACACTCAGGATATGGCACGCAGATTGGTTACATTTTCAGCTATTGGTCTGACTAAACTGAACTGCTTCCAGTTTCTCAGATCTTCCATTATCAGTCTGGTCTCCTTTTTTTCCCAGATCCTCAGCTGCTCCTGGTGTCTCTGGAGGATAAAGGGGACTGCATTTTTTCTGCCCCAAAGAAGATGTAGGTGATGCTCTCCCTTTGACTTCCACAGCCTGGGAAAGAAGTAGGGTGCAGAACAGAGAGCAAATGGATTGGCACAGCTGACAGGACACAGAACAGGAGACTCATGGGAAACACATGGAGAGTCAGTTCTTCCTATTGCCTCCATAGCACTCCATAATAGTGAAGCCAATCTGAATATTCCATTACCAAGTCATCAGGCCCAGTTCAGTAAATTTATTTTCCATTCATGATCCATTCAAAACATTCCTCTCAAACCATCATCAAGCTGCACACCTCTGATCCAAAGGGAACTTTCCAGACGGAACTCATTATGTTCAGCTTAGGTTCCTCAGATCCCAACACAGCTGATTACTGGCACCAAACTGAACAGAAAGTCTGTTGCTGCCACTGATCCCAGTTAACAGCTCTTTTAAAATAGAAGAACTTTTGCAGGGAAGGACAACATACAAAGTCATATGGAAAAGCTGACCAGAAGCTGCCAACCCAAATGAAAATGATGGGAGAATTCAACAACTATTTTCAAACTATGTAGAAACTAGGTTTGTATTCAAGCCAGATTTGGTTTGCCCAGCTTAGATGATCTCTTTGCAGTCTAAGAGATTCTGAGAATCCCACACTGAAAAATGTAATCACCTATTTTCTTTGAGAATTTGTTGAAGACTTACTATAGGAAACTAATTTTACTTGATGGAAGAAGCCTTTAAAATCAAAGCATTTCAGAAACTGAAGGAATGGCCAGATGTATTTTTGAAGGAGAACCAAGGCACAGAATGAAAAATCAGGAAGGCAGGGTAAAAAAAGAAAGAGAGAAATAATTGGATGTTTTCTGTTGTGAACATTTCTTAGATTCGTATATCCTGTGATAGCCAACATCCAGATATGTGTCAAACCTAATGCTAACAGAGTATTCACCTCTACAGGCAGGAATCAGCAGATGATCTATCTTATGAACAGGAGATAGGCAACAAGGAGAATGCAATAGTATTAAGTTCACAAAGTTAGACTTCATTAGGAGGCAAGACCATCTCTAGAGCTTTACCTGAGTGTGAGGATTAAATCCTCCCAACAGGTCTCATATGAGTGATATTAAGGATGGTCTAAGTGCCACATTTGAAATCTGAGCATGGAGTGACATTCTGAAGGTGCACCTCCAAAAAAGGACTGAGTTTCATTGTTCTTGGTAAGTCTCACTCAGCTGTTTTTCCTTTTTTCATGTGCAAACACGGAGAATATTTCTAAGCCCTGCTATTAAAAATGGAGCACTGCAGGAGGAAATAAAATCTCTTAAAATCAACTGGGAATTATACTTATTTTAGTAAGATAAATTAATAAGCTTTAGAGAAGGGAAGGTCTTGAATCATAGCTGTAAAAGGAACTTTGGATTTGAGATTTGTCACAATCACCAAGGATGGAAAAGATTCTGTTAATTTCTGCATCTTTATCTTTAGATGTTGTTTATAGTGCTTTTAGGCCCTTCGGCATTCATGAGCAGGATGAATCTTCCATTTCTTTCCATTTTATCTTTGGCCTCACTTTTCTGTATATTAGAGCTTTTCACCTGTAATTAACCTGTGAGAGATCTTAGGATACTTTCTTTTCCTTTTAAAATTATTTTCTGTTTTTATAGATGAAATCCTGTCACTACTGAAAACATGAACTAAACCTCAATAATGTCAGCAGGATTAGCCATAGACCCTGTGAAATAAACTTCAGACTTCTAAAGAAACTGCTGACAGGTCCGTACTGAAAAGCCAAAAGAGAAATGCATAAGACAGATGAGCTAATAAATCACTGTTAAATACCCAAAATGGCTGTAAATCTTTCAATTTAGTCATATTGTTATCACTGTATTAGCTAGTAGTACCTCTAGCTGAGTGAGGTGAAAGTAGGTCATTAACGAATGAAGACTACCCAAAGGAAAAAAAATAAAGTGCTTCCAGAATTGTTAGTGAATTAGTATTATAACTTAGCTACATTTGAAGCATTTTGTGGTTGTAGGTAGGAACCACTTTTCAATAGCAGCAGGAGGCTTTGTATCAGATCTCTGTCTCTCTTAAGAAGCCACATATATTCACAGAGTGTTTTTATTGGCCTGGTACCCCAGCTAAATGCTGAAATGCTCAGAAATGTCTCTTCTAAAATTATTCTGTAACTCTGTGCTTTAAAACAATTGCTCTATTTTACCATGGGGTTGACTTTACATGGATTTGTTTGTTTGCCAAATGGACATACCCAATTTTTGCAAACAGTGGTTGAGATAAGGACTTTATTGGGTGAAATGTGCTTATCACACCTCATTGCCTTGGATTATACAGGCCTGGGAACCAGAGTGAGGGGGAAAAAATAATGATCTTCTGCTATCTTTTGGCTTCAATGAAAATGATTGCATGATGTTTTGCTGCCTCCCCACTACGTCTTGTGCCATATTACTCCAGCCTGGGATGATGAACATCTACAGTCCTGTGATTACAGAACCTGGAGACCACTCACTTGGGGTACTGATGAAGAGCAGAAATGTGGAAAGGGTGAAGAAAGAAACAAGCACTTTATAAATTTCCCAACTGATACAGTGGCAGACTGACTACCTGAAAAGGTTGGGGCAGAGCTATCAGCATGAATACCAACTAAAGTGTTTACTTTAAAAGATAGAAAAAAGACATAAAAGAAAGGAGAAGTCACGCAGCTGTGTTGTTCTACCCAATAAATTACATTAACACAGACTCAATAGGTGCACTCCAGGCTTTTGCTGGCACCTTTTAGTCATCAGTCTTCTTAATGCAGCTAATGAACTTTAGAATTAAATAATATTTTGTGGGTTCTGTGACTCCTTGACTTATTTTTTCCAGCTCCATACATCTCTTTAGCTGATCACTATATATACACACATACACATGCACTTAAACTACTGCAAACCTTTTTTAAGTGCAAAAGATGTCAATTTGCAAAAGAAATTATCTTATACGCTAAAATGATGTTCCTGATCCAGAATAATGAGAAATCAAGAGGCTGGAAATACCCTAAGTTTCTGAGGCACACAAGATGTTACTGTTGGGACAAGATGAGAAGAAAGCATACCCCATGTATCAAAATCCTTTTATGACTGCAACCACATATGTTAAACACAAAGTTGTTTTGTTCATGGAATAAAAGAGGATCAAAACAAAAACACCATCTCAAACCTGCTCTAACCTACGTATTCACACACTTCCTTTTCCACATTGATGCTCTTATCCCCATCTATCCCAGTAAGCCTTCATCTCTCCACTTAAATACTATTCTCATCGCCGCTACTAGCACATATGCACCAACACCCACACATACATATGTAATGTATGTGGCTGTCGGTCTAACTGTCACTCTGCTTTACCATGATACAGTGCTATTACAACAGCTAGAGGAACAATGTCTAGCAAATTGACTCTGGTTATTTACATGTCAGAGGGCTTGGGAAGCAATCAGAAGATACCACACCATCTTTGTTCATATGTGACCATAGCCTGATAATTCAAGGATACTGACAGTATCCACACCCTTCTCCTCCTGCATTAATAGCAAACTTTTCGAGCTGTCAGTGAAGAGTGAACCAGGGCAAAACACACAGATAGAGGAGACCCAAGGCACTGACTCCCCTTAATCAATGTCAATCTTGCTACAGATTGTCAAAAGTTTCCATCAGATCCAACCTTGCTTCAACCAACATAGTAAGGGGAGCAATGACAAGGCTCTTCAAAAGTGTAAAAAGAGTTCAAGCAAAAATTGCCCCCAGCTCTGAACTTCATTGCAATTGCTGGGAGTCTGGCTGAAGAGAGTTTGACCTTTGAACTACAAAGAAAAGGTGTATTGCATTAACCTGAAGTCAGCTCTTAAAAAAAAAAACACACTAAAAAAAAAAAAAAAACTGGCAGGAAATTTACAAGCAAAATGACACCGATAGAAAAAATATACTGTATTAAGGAAATACAATGCTTAGGAGGAGAACAATCAAGCATTAAAATTGTTGGTATTATGTCTTCTTTGTAGACTATAGATCAAGCAGAGCAAAGAGTTATCATCCGTAGCTATTTGTGTTTCATGTAATAATGCCTTAATGATTCAATTAGCATTGATTCTTCAGCTGCAACAATATTTTCTGACTGATCTAGTAATTTAGCTCTCACTGTTGATTGATACAATTCCTATGAGTAATAAAGCAGTTTGAAAGAAATTTATTTAACAATTCACAAATCGCTTTAAAGATGATTTTTATTGCATCTGCCACTAGTAATCCCTAAGATATCAGAAAGTGAGATATTCCTTTTAACAGTTTGGCATTTGTAATGGTGAGTCCTTCTTTTAAGAAGCCTTTTTTCCCACCTGGCAAGGCTGTGATAACTCCGCCTTAGAATATTTATCAGCCTTCAGATGGAGAAGATTAAGACATGGATGGGTAATCCAAAAATGAATGTGCATTGCATATAATGTGCACAGATCATGTTGAAACAATGCAGGCAACTTGTACAAAACCAATACCTAAAATCTGGTTCTGAATTTCAGCCAAAAATTTCATTAGCTATAAGAAAATATTTTAATATTACACGTAATCAAATACTAGAGTAGTTAAAACTGTTATTGAAAGTGGTCAGAGAGAGATACTTGAGCTGTATGACACAGAGAAACATCCTCTAGTGTGGAAATGGTAGTATATAAATGAATTATAAAATCCTGCTAAGCGTTTTTAGGAAAAAAAACAACTACTTCAGAACTTCTGCTGCATGGACTCAACCAATACTAGCTTCATGGTCTTCATGATGCTTCCTGATACAGTAGCAAAAGAAATATACAAAGAAAACTTCAAAATAGCATCCTCCCCATGATTTGTGTTTGTCCATGCTCTACAGTGCCTCATAAATTTCCACACTGATAAGTAGAACCTGTCCAAATAAAATGCTCTTTTAATAGGTTTGTATGTGTCTCTTTGTGCATGTATTTATACACACTTCTTATTTCATGATGGCTCCCTAGGCAAACCCCCCTATTCTGCTTTATTAATTGGCTAGTATTTCCTGGGGAAAGCAGACAGTTCTGAAACACACATTTTTCTTTAAGTCATACTGTTTGACATTTATTTTTAACTCAATGGGGAACAATCCAACTGAAAAAACAATGTGAGAAAAAACCATTTAGGAAACACAGAAAACAAATCAGAGAAGCCTACATGAAGCTCTGAGTAGGATTAATCCTCACTGGGATATATCATCTTCCCTGTTAATTTCTGTCTCTCAAGGAGGATTTTCAAACTCTATGTTTAAAACACAGTACAGGGAGACTTCAGATATCAGTTCTTTTCCTCGCTCTGATTAAATTCGTTACATGACCTTGAAGAAAAAAGGTTTTAGTTTGAAACTGTACTCAAATCACCTGCATATACATCTACCAGCCTTTTGCAAATATACACGTTCAACAGTTGACTGCTTTGGTACAAGGTAGTGCTTTCACAATCTGGGGGTGAAATTCAGAGCATTAATCTGCCTGTGCTTTAATGGCCTGTCTTGCTCCTGCATAAAACTGAGATAATGACTCTTACCTAGTTGTATTTCACAGGCATGTTGCAAGGCTTCATGCATTCATACAATATTCATAAAGCTTTCCAAGATCCCTAATAAAAGATTCTACATAGCTACAAATTATTATTTAATGATGGAAAATTGAAGCATGGCATGTAGAATGCAAATGAGTGTGAGATATGATGGGTTTACTCTGACAGACTGAGGTTCTCTCCTTCAACTGAGTGTTGACCAGCATGAATGCCACAAAGCTGTGTCTAACCACTGTGATACAAAACCCCTGGTATCTACAAGGTTCTCCAGAGCAGCAGCAGTTCTTTCAGACAAGATTGTATAAATGCCAATTATACTACCCAAAAGGAGAACAAAAATGAGTATCCATTGTAGATTTGTTTGTCCCTTTCCTCCTGTCAGCTGAGGAATTCTCATGTATAGTTATGTTCCCCCTCCTTTACTGTTAATTGATATTATTAATATATCTAGGTCATGATTCTACAATTTAATAAAAATATTTCTAGGGCAGGTGAACAGGAGGTGACACAAAGAATTACCTGCTACACAGCTGCTTTCACATGTTTTTAGAATTAATGTAAAGTACAAAATACAATAAATGTTAAAGCTTGTCTACTCTTTCCTCAATTTGCTTCTGCCTCTGCTACAGAAATCACAATTTAGCAATATTAGCACAAATTTAGCACAAATTTAGCAATAGCCAACCTTTTATTCTGTCTTGCCCTGTTGGATAGTGTCCTGTGAACTCAAGATGTCCCCAATTTCCTGCCCTGCCTTAACCACAGATACAATTACTTGCCTACCCCAAATGTTTTCCTTCTTCCTATGTAATGCCCCAACAGAGCAGTTCTTTTCCTCCTGCATGTCTTTCATACTTGACAGTCACTGCTTAGTCCTGAGCTTAGGGGCCTCCTCAAACCTTTCTCCTTCTCTTTACAAGAATCTAAAGATGAACTGAAAGCATTGGAGAACATGCTCACAGGTTTACTTTCAGCTCCACTGGACTTGCTATCCCCCCTCCCTCCACGCTTGCTTGCCAAGACAGAAATCCCCATAACCCCCACAAAAAGTCATTATCACCACAGTGGCAACGTGCACTCCGGTGTATCAGTCATACCACGTAGGCATGACATTGGTGAAGCAGATCCTCCTTCAGTCCTCAAACTGAAATGACAAAAGCATACCTAGAAGAGCTGTCATTTCAAACAGACATCAGCTGGGACCTCAACTGTTAAAGAGATCATGGATTAAAAGTCTACAGATCCCAAGACGTTCCAACACGTCCTTCCAAAAGAAGGAAAAACTCTTTAATACCATTATTTTTAATCACAGGATCTCAGCTAAAATTCTCTCATGAAAAGACATGACCATGAGAAAGGGAAGGAGCACTGTGAAGAAAAATTTAAATAAGAGACAGAGTATTAGGTTTCCACAAGTCTGCTTCCAGAAAGTCATCTATTAGTGGAACTACAATACTGAACTGTGTCACTGCTTGATTTCTTCAAAAATAATCTCAGTGGCATACTATGCTTCTTTATTTTGTTTCTTGTGTTAAAATAATGTTATCACACTTTAATAAGAATCATATGTATCAGAATTGCCAGGAGATTTCCTATCATATCTTTTAAGAAAGAGAGTAGATGCATAAAATAAATTTTTGCTATATCCTATTTAGAGATAACAAACATTATATATGCACACATTTTCCTCCTAAGCACTGTGACTATGAATCTCAAAACATACCATATCACAAAAAGGTAATTCCCTTTGATTTGCTATGAAGTTCTCAAACATCATCTATAATTTACTAGCTCTCTCATGAACTCATCCAACCATAAAGCCAAGCTACATATCTTCAGAAAGGCAGCAGAATTCAGGTGTACATGCAAATAGTGAGGATACTTTATAATCTGTTTTGAACTCCTCACTTTTGGATTTTGCCTATGATCTGTTAATGTTCCTCACTCAACAAGGCCTGTGGTAGTCTCCCAAAGGAAGTTGCCAGCTCAGTGGCTAGCAGAAGGGAATAGTAGGAAGAATGTAGGAAGGAAAATGACAGAGCAAGTAGTGAAAATCAGTAAGAAGGATATCCTCAAGTTAACATCATTTTAGTAAGCCAAGGAAATAGAGTAGAGAGAAATATTTTCTTACTGGAGTTTAACATTAAAGAATTTTACTCAACTATGATATAACCTTAAGACTGGTTGACCTCATTTTAGCACGCCTCTCTTGCTGCATCATGTTTTTTACTAGCACACAAATTGTCTGGACAGTGACTGACTTTTCCTACATCTATAGAATGTTGAGGATATTTTGCATACCAACAATTTGTAAACAATACATTCCTATTAGCAAGAGGTGAAGACCTTATCACATGTACGGTAGTTGAAAAATATCTGGACCTCCTCCAGATGAGCTACAATTTATTTTTATATATCATTGGAAAGATACTTTTCCCTAGATTTATACTAAATTCTTACACTTGACCTATAACTTCAATGTCAAGGACCATTAATTGTCTTTCAACGTGTTATATTAAAGAAAACACAATTTTCTGAAGATTCACTCGAGCTCAAAAGGATAGACTAACTTAGCAACTCAATCATATAAAAAATGCATTCATCTGATTGTACCTTTTCCTTAGATGGCAGCTCCACCACTCTCACAAGTCTTGCCCGCAAATTAAAAATGACCTTTTTGATAGTGCTGTTTGTTTTCAACAGTTTAGTATTGGTGATTCTTGACTGTGGGATATTGACAGGAGGTTCTGAAAATATCGGAACCAGTATCTAACAGAACTTGCTGACTGCTTCCATATAAATATTCCTCCCTTCCACAGTTTCAGTGGGTTTTCAGATTCAGAGGGCTATATTTGTATGGCATTCCCTTCTCTGGAGCGACTTGTTGAGTGATTTACTAAAACTGAACAAGTTAGTGCCTTTAAGGGACAGTAAGATAAATTACCACTGTCTGTGCTATCACTATGTGCAAATCAGCAGAGCCCTATGCCCTACAAAACAACCAAGGACAGTGGATTGAATTCAAAAGTGTAATTTTTTAATGGAAAAAATAACAAAAAAAAAGAGAGTAAAATTACCTTTGATAAATGGGACAAATTCTGCTGTATCTATATTAAATAAAAACATATTAACATATTTAAAGTGAAATAAAGTTCACAATAAAGTGCATTGGAGAACCTGACAGTCCTTTTTAAAAAACTCATTACTGCATCCTTTCCATCTCCTTGAGCACAATGTCAAATTGTTCCCTATTGCACATTTATTAACATTTTTGTCCAGTCAACAATAGGGTTCCCACCATTTCTCTGTTCCACAATCTATTCCTCTCAGGTATAAAATTACCCTGTTATAATTTCTTGTCATTATCTCTATTTAACCCTCCAGTTCTATATCCTACAAATGTTCTCTTTGTTAGGTTTACATCATTCTACTGTCCCCCCACTTGCTCTCCTACTGGACAAACAAGCTACCAGAGGTGGCAATACTCATCAGCGACATCTAGTTAAAAGCTGTTACATCCTTCATATTATAAAACTTTATTTTCCACTGCTTTTTACTGAGGTGTAACTGTCTTGCTAGCAGTTTTTCATCTTGCCTCAAGCTGAGTTTGGGGGAACTTTTTTATTTTCATTTCAGTCAAAATAATTGTGCTGTTAGCCAATGGGAAAATATTCTTTCCTCTGTGGCTAAGAACTCCAATGACTTTTCCTTTGAGCAGCCCTAGCGGGGCAGCTTGAGAACAGAAACCTGAAATGCGAATAATCTTCTCTCCTGCTTTTCTTTTTTCTTTTTTTTTTTCTTTGTTGCACACACTTAATTCAAGCAAAAGTTTTCTTAACCTCTCAAGAAAAACTCAATAAGAAAAACTGTATTTTACAGACGGCCACCTATTGCTTTCATTAGCACTGTGATTACCCCTCTGTGCTGTCAT
>JAOXNG010000001.1:68543060-68558646 GCA_028566535.1 Scolopax minor | reverse complement strand
TGCCAGTCTCTCCATGCACATGACTCCGGATCTGCTGAAGATGGTATTTGGAAAGGCCCGGTGCCAGCAGTCACCAAGCAGCTCCACAGACGAACCCTTCTGTGTCAGCGCAATTTGAGCGCGTGGAACAGTTTCAAAGGGCTATGTTTTCATGAGCAAATGCTGTGTTTTTATGAGCGAATACTAATTTGGTCACATTAAATGATGTGACACCAGTCAGGTAAGCAAGAATATACAAAAAAAAAAAATATTTATCTCTTAAAGATCCCTTGTAATAACATGGATTAATAGGTTCAGTACCACGTCATGACATCAAATACTTTTTGCATCTACCAAGTTCTATTCTTCATGGCTCAGGGCTAAAAAAAAACCAACAACACAACAAAGCACACATCACAAGCTGTTAATTCAAGAAGCAAGGGAAGTAAGATTTCTGCTGTCTGGTAAGTACTAGCAGATTACTAACATTAACAAACTGAAAATTTTAAGTTCTCCAGTTTCACAATTCCTTTGGGTTAAGCAGAAAACCTACATTATTATCAACTGCCTGTAAAACAAAACATCTTGCCTTGTTACCTTGTATGTGCAGAAATATTTAGCTTCCTTATGACTGACAATCAGCTTCTAAAAAGACCTAAAGTGAAGGTAGCATTTTTTCATAAATTGCAACTGCATTTGTTTTATCCAGTGGTTTATATCACCAGTCAAAAAAAATTGGTAAGAACTAGAAAGATTCACCTCATCTCTGAAACAGAGAAAATACTGCCAGTTATTTGGAACATCACAGATATTCCAGACATGTACAGAGACCCTCAGCAGAGCCAGGAAGTGTCATTCACAAACAAAAACAATATGACATCATTACACACTTAATTGCTCTCCAGTGACAGGGTCAACTTTGTTTGTACAACTGTTGAGTACGGTACTGTTTGTGTGCATGTACTGATACTGCCACTCCAGAACCCGCAATCACTCAGCGACTGTACATTTATTACTGCACAACTTTAAGTCATTATTTTTGAAAAATACTGGACTTTATAATTACATCTGCTTTTTAAAAAGAACTGTTGTAAATTCCTTTGGTCTGCAGGCAATAGATGCCATTCTGCTTTGAAGAGTATTGTCCTTCACAAGTGTTGAGTATTGGTCAAGTGTCCTTTTAGGGAATTAAACCTGATCTGCTACCATTCTTGGGCCTTTTGGTCAAAGAATCACAGTTTCAGATAATATTAGCGTGATATTTTCTTCTGGCATGTTTCAACAGAGATAGTCTGTCCTAATTTTGCTCAGATATTAACTGAAACCTCCAGATTACAGCACCAACCAAGGAGCAAAAATATTGGGCAATTCCCGGTACCCACAAGTTTGATTTTGTAGCAAACAGAAGCATTTTGCTCCTAAGCTGTAAGACCCTGAACAGATGTGTTTCTCCGTGCCCCGGAATGCGCTCGCGCGTGCAAGCGTGCGGGCGCTTGTGGGCACGTGAGTGCCCGTGCCCCGGAGTGCGCTCGCGCGTGCAAGCGTGCGGGCGCTTGTGGCCGCGCGTGTGCCCGTGCCCCGGAGTGCGCTCGCACGTGCAAGCGTGCGGGCGCGTCTGCTTACGCGCGTGCCCGTGCCCCGGAGTGCGCTCGCGCGTGCAAGCGTGCGGGTGCGTCTGCTTACGCGCGTGCCCGTAACCCGGAGTGCGCTCGCGCGTGCAAGCGTGCGGGCTGTCATTGCCTGGAGCATGGACTTACGCCCTGTCCTGCAGGGTACTGATTATCCTCAGCTTCTGCTGAAATCAATAGAAGCTGAGCAGACTACCTACCACACAGGAGGCCCTCAGCCACTGACAGAAGCAGGTACTTATATTTTAGCAACATATTGAAAACATCACAGGAGCAGCCACTTGCTAAAATTAAAACAGCCTTTTTAAGGGGAAAAAAAAAAAAGAGGGAGGTCTTATTGATGCAAGCAGGGCATGTTGTATTTAAAGCATGTTATTAACTGTACTGAAATATGGCCAAACTGTTATAATAGCAAGGAACTTGGAGGGAAAGTGGAAGAGAGGAAGTGTAATATATAGCATGTGCTTCCCACACTGCACTGCCCCATCCATCAGGGGACACAAAGTCTTCCCTGTTCATGCTGTAATAACTACTATGGAAATCAGCTGCTATGCACAGGGGAGAAGAGCAGAAATGGAGAAGGGAAAGTTTTATAAAAAGACATGTTTCAGCCCATGTCTTAAAGCAACAGCAAGAATGTGAAGTACCATGGGACAAAGATCTGTCTTTATGGCCCATCAAGTTCAATTTAAGACTTATTTGAACTAATTTGTTCCTTCCTACAGCTGAGTATGTCCTTTATATCAAAGTTAGACCACATGGCTATCCAAACATTATCTGATCTTTGTCTTGAGTAACTTTTCTATAGCTCCAAAGCTTGGATGATCTATTCACTGGGAGAGAAGAGATGGAGTGATGGATGACAAGTCCCTCAAAACCAGCAGAGATGAATGAGGTTGAATATAAGACTTGTATCCAATCCTTCCAGTAGACAGGTCATGTAAGGAATATGTGTGAGATTGAATATAATATGATTATTCCCTCCAGTTGCGTAATGAGTCTCAGGTAGAAATGAGAGCCGCTTTCCTTCCAGATTAAATACTCAACTGCTACGGAGCTCATATCTTGCATACATCTAAGTAGACCAAGTAGTATGAAATCTGCATTTCAATAAAAATACCTTGGGATAGTTCTGTTTTTACTTGGTATTGCTCTGGAGGGTAAAGTAAAGGTTCCTCAACTTGCAGATTAGTTCAGATAAGTGAGGTTTTTTGCAAAGTATAGCGGTGTGATCTTGCTAGTGGAATTTTTGTGGGAGAAACCAAAAAGACAAAACACAGAAAAACTATGGGTTGTGATGTCTTCAGACGCTATGGAACACTAAATATTATAAATTCTGGTCTCCCTTTGGAGTGTCTTGATCTCTTACTGACCCATTATAAAATGTGGGTACCACAAAATTTGCAAGTGTTACATTTGTTACATTTATTAACATTTTAGTTTTTAAGAAATGATGCAATGCAAAAGGAAAAATAAGAAACACTGCTGCAGCAACCAAACTCTTAGGTGTTTACACCATACCTTGTATTAAGAAAACCCCTCTTACAATCTTATATAATTGTTTATACTCCCAATATCTAATTATGGAAGACAATTAAGAATTCTCAAAAGACATAGAATAGAAAATTGGTTCTTGGTCTTATAAGTGAAATGGAGATTCTCTTTAATGTATTTTCATTTTGTAGGTACAATAAAAGTCAATTAAATGTAAAAGGTATATAATAAATTAATGGTTTGGATCCACACCATCTACAAGCAAAAATGCTCTTCATTATCAAGTATTGCCTATATGATGCCAGGAGTACCACCAACACACTCATTTGGAAGAACTTTGAGCTTCCACTACATATGAGTTCATAATAACTGCAAAATAGTCTGACTTACCTTTCACAGGAGGAGAAACAAACAATATAAATAATTTCGAATTTGCTCTAGACAATGAATGCATATATACACATCTCGCTCCTAAGTGACACTAAATCTATGAATTATGGTTTTGGAAGTAAATAAAAGTAATATCTCCACAGATATGTATCTATGTATGCAGATATACACATAACTATGTTCTCACAGTTATGCCTGAACATAACTTACAGATGTTCTGCTACCAATATGGCTGTGGAATCCCAGAATGCCTTCCTGAGAAAGTCAGAAAAGACTTGAACAGTTGGCTTGAGCTGAACTCTGTGATGCTGTGATTAAAGAGCTATTGCTAGGGAAGCTCTTCAGTTTTAAAGCTAGCTCACTACTTTTGCACAAGCCACTTCTTCTGAAGCTTCTGAGCCTTATAACTCCCAAAAGCCTTCTCATTGTGTGTATTTGGAAAATACTTCCCACTCCACAACCGTCATTACACGTAGAAGCAGGTATTCTTTTCTTTAAACCTCCTGATGATTGGAACACATCCGGCCAGTACTTCAGTTTGGAACTAGACCCTTTACCACTTCCCTTCCTGGCTCCCTCTTTTGCGATCCTCCAACATTCCACTGAAGCTGAAAGCAAATAATCTGAATCCTGATGTGAGTTTTAACTCTCTCTGGAAAGAGACGTGAATACACAATTGAAATGTTTTTACCGTTGCGTGGTTTGCATATGCCATGCCCTTACTTATGGCAACCTCACATTGGTAGCATGTGTTTGGCCACCATGTGGCTGGAGGTGCTGTAATTCTGGTTTTGCAGAGCAGCTCCAAAGCTTACAGCTTGTCCAGAATGGATTAGCCGGTCTGCAATTTTGTTCAGCAAAGAGTTGTCAGATTTAGTCTGCCCTGAGCGCTTTCTGTGGGCTGCTCAGAGTGGTATTTTAACTTGAAAGTGATCTCACTATGTTTTAAAACCCCAATAGGAAAGACCCTATATAATGTAGAAACCTCTGTACTAACTTGACATCGTCCTTGTTCCAGGGATCCCACAGCTGCCTGGTCTTTTTATTTTATCATGGCTGATTTCTTGAGAGTGGAATTCACTGCTCTACAGCACCCATTTCATCTTATATCCCTATCCATTTTTTATTAAACAAAAGCCTTCAGCATTTTTAAATATCAAGGGGATTTTTTAAATGATATTTATTTAATGATTGCTGCTGGTCTTATGTTTATTAATGCTACGTCTTTACCAGCCTCCCTTCTGAGCCTGTGAATGTGTAGGACAGAGGGATAGTAGGATGCTGCCTTTGTTTTTAATCTGTTTGCATTTCAATACTATGTTATTTATTTAGTATTACTGATTTTTTTATATTTAAATGAACAATTCCTTGTTTAAGCAAACAGAATAAAAAAAGAAATGGAGGGTACTTTATCAGAAAGAGCACTATACTAGTGCTGCTGGCATCAAAAATAGTCTGGGCAGGATAGGGCTGCTGTTCTTAGGTTTTACAGTATATAAATAACCACAATTAACATTAGTAACAGCCCCAAAACTCTAAACCAAAGGTGAGTTTTTCCTATCAAAAACTAAATAGCACCTGCACGGAGCAATTCCTTTCATAGCTACAGGGTGGTCCCTGAAAAAGAAATGCAGCTGTTACCCAAGTCCAGGGACTCTAAGGGCAGTTCTCTTTAAGGTATGAAACAAAAAGCCTATGGGAAAAAAGGGTAGATAAGTTTAAAAAATTCAGGAACTTCAAGGGAGACCATGGAGAGAAATACGTCTGACAGAAGACCAACGTCACCAGGATCAAGTGGACAAGGAAGCACAACCAGAACTGAAAAAGACTATGAATGAGGTCTTCTATAAGACCTCAAATTTTGTATGGGAGTGCCCAGGCCTGCACAGGCCACGGATGGTGCAGCTTCCACCTTGGGGCTGATTTTGCAGCATTGCAGGGAAATGTAAGTGGGTACCGTGGTTCATATCTCTTTCATGAAAACTCTTTTGTGAGAAGGTTTCCTCGTCTTCTATGATACAAAAGGCTGAAGTGACAAACATCCAGTAGTTAGGATCGAAGTCTTTTCATAACCTCATAAATAAGTTTTCATTAGAAAAAATTATACAATACATTGGGATGTTTTTCAAAAGTATACATATGTTTAAAAGCCTGTCAGAATTTCAGTGCGAACCAAAAATGAAGGCAGGTGAATTACTGAACAAGTTAAATAATTTTTTATTATTGCAATGCAATTATTATGCAATAATTTGCAATGATTTAATCCATTTGATCTAGCCATGATTGAACAGGCACTGTCTCATCCATTCACTGTTACTACAGCATTAACACATACAGGTAGCACATTCGTGCCTGTATCCAGACACATAATTACAAATGTTTTGTCACACAGTGAAATAAGCCTAGAAAAAGGGAGTAGGGGAGAAGACAGACTTCCACTAAGTCCTACTGAAATTCCTCTGCCATAGCAAAACTGACAAAGTCCACACATTGCTGCAACCACCCCTCTACAGAATTCTGCATGATGAGCAGATACCCTCAGCAGATGGGACAGACCAACGTAGAAGTGTGGAGAACCAGCCCCCTGTGCTCAGTCCCTGAGCTCTGCCAGCCATCCCGAAGGAGTTAAGCCTAGCATTGATCTAGAGGGACACCACACACACATCTGTTTAGCACACACTGACTAATTGCAGCGTTGGCAGAGGGTGGCTGGTTGCCAGCCCCGGTGCTCATGCGCAATACGCCGGTTTATGCATTGATCTGCTTTTCTTGTGGGGGATTTAAATACCCAGATAAGCCTGCAAAGCTGCAAGAAGATCACATCGATATATTTACCCCACAGGCTTCCCTCTGCCTTCCCGTCACTCTGTTATGCGTCTACCAAAGGTCTGTTGTGAAACAATCTCCTGAGCCCTGTTGTGTTGTAGTTTTTTCTAATGTTGACTGAATTTCCCTTGGTAACAGAGACGGAGTATCTCAGCAGTATTCCCCCTCCCTTCTCTGAATAGCTTATCATTTGATAGTGGAGCTATTCAAAATGGCATCTAGTGTTTTCTTTGTAAGACTTCACTGCTGAATTATTGATGAATTAGAGTGTAATTTTAAAGGAGCTGCAATTTAGCAAAACAGCTGGGTAAGTGATAAATAGAGGGTTGGCACATTCGCTCTGTGGTAAATTTTGCCTTATAACAGTACTACATCCAATTTCAAGGTCAGGACTCTCACTCTCAGGCAGCATTTAGCTTTGGGAAGAACACCTACCAAGGCATGAACATAAATTCGTCACCCTAACAATTTCTGAGGCAGGCAGGTGTTATGATCTCCATTACACAGGGAAAACAACATCTGAGAGACAGAGAGTCCTGACCAGTCTGTCTGACTCCAGTCACCAGAGAGAAGGCATTTCAACCATAGTATCTATGAAAGCTAGGTGAAGATTTTAAATGAAGCATTTCTTACTTTTTTCCAGAAAGATATTGATAATTTTAAGTCAAAACTTCAAATGGGTATCTGTGCCTGTATCAAGAAAGATGGATTCTTGGACCCAAAAAAGGAGAACGGCTCAACCAAGCTCAATTTGGCAGAAAGAGAGATATAGATACATAGAAAATAACTTGTATTCTAGCAGGAAAGGGAGGTTTAAAACTTTGCTCCAAGCAAGTATGGACCTTAATATGGAAAGCGACTGGCTTTCCTACTGCTCTAGAAGAACCATCTTTCTTTACTGTAAAAGACTTGTCCATCTACAGAATGAGTCAAAATGTTGAAATGCTGTTGAATCTCACAGGACAAAAGTCAGCCTTTTCTGCCCATTTCTACTAATTGCTTCTGAAGACCAGATCAAATAATACCCATAAAGATTTGCAGAAAGATAAATGAAGCTGTCATGAGCAGTTGTCTTAATATGAAACTTATCTAAGGAAGCTTACTTTAAAAAAAAAAAAAAAAGGAAAACAAAATAAAATTGGCTAGTTTCCTCCTGCAAGTGTTCCAGCACCAGATCAGAATTAGAGCAAATTGTATGTCATTTTGAAGCGGGGCAGGATTTGTACAACAGTGAGGAAATCATTATGAGAGAGGGATTATTTCTGACTAAGAATCTAGTTGTAGAGAATACAGACGGAATAGAGGCAGGAAAAAGACTGATTCAATTTCATGCTAATGTGAGCATACAGTACTGGAAATTGCAGGTTTAAATTTATCAGCATCTATTTTTAAATTATCAAGTCACAAATACATTGTTAAGATTATTCTTTTTGATCAGTGCCCCCCCGAAACATAATTGTTTAGAGAACATGGTTTAGTACAATTTTGCATGGTTTGGCTTCTGTTTTATTTCAGCCCTCATTTTTATCAACTTCCAGGGAATTATTATAAATATGTGTATGTAATTAAACCAAACAAACAAACTGGTTTTATATTTGGATGAATTAGGTTAGAATAAAGAGTAGGACCTTCTTTTCTCTCCTACACATCTTCTTTCTTTTTTTAAATTGAAAATATTTTCTAAAGGAATCTCTGACCTATGCTTCCTTGTTTTCCTAGGAAATGGAACCAAACGAGGAGATGCTAACAGTTGCTTTTAAGCTTATTGTGTTAATAAAGGTCATTCCAAATCAAACCTGTAAGCACTACCACTTGGTAAGTGTGCCTTACAGTTCCTCCTGACATCCTTGTGATCTTCAAATATGATTCTTAGTGTTGTCCTTCCCCTGCAGATCTTTGAAAGGACCCTGCCTGAATTGTTTTCCAATCATGTCACAACAACATGTCACTGGAGACACGTAGCAAACATTTCAGTGCTTCAGCTTCCAAGCCTGGACTCATTTATCCAGCTGTTTCTTGACCAGTTAATTCTCACTTAAAAAAATCCACAATTTCAGTTTATTTTTAGTTATTTGCTAATACAATTCTAGAATGTGACTCTGGTAAAAGTATGACTCTGGTGAAAGTACGGAGACAGTGGTAATGGCAAAAGGAAATCTTTAAAATAGAAACATTTCTGCTGGCTTTGGATCCTAAGTTACCATAGCAGCGAATTCAACACAGTACCTGTAGACTGAAGAGCAACAGATAAATAAAAACTGGGAGAGATCATATTAAAGCCTAAAAGTCTGTTCAGCAGATTCTCTATTTGTGCCCATGAAAATTAGTGTATCTGTGTGTTGTTTTGATTCCTGGCACCCCTAACACAACAGAACCATGCAGAAGGTCTCCTTGGTCCTCATTTCCTGTGGCAGTATTCTGCAGGCATCCTTTGTGAATTAATTTCTGCTAGGTTTATATAATAATACAGCTCCACAGAAGCCATCCTCTCTGATGATGAATGAATGTTTCTTTTCAGTTTTCCATGAATGAAAAAAAAAATTAAAAAGCTTAATCCCAGATGCTATCAACTCACTAAGAATAACCTAATCTTATATGAGATCAGGTTGCTCTCTGAATTGAATGCAGGTTGCTAATGCCTATCTAATGACAAAGTGATTTGTGTTTACAAGTCTGGGAGGGTACCTCATACATATTTTATATCTTACATTCACATATATACAGAATTGAATCTATGTGATAAACTTTACGTCCAGATGACGTTCAGATGTGTCATTGATCTTTTATATATTGATCTATTCTGTTTTAATGTTTCTAACACTGGGGCCTTGTTGACATGGCACAATACAGCTGGACAGCCAAACATCTAAAAAATCACTATCATATCATTGTAAATTGTCATCCATCAAATTAGCTAACCGTGGTCATATCAAGATGTTGGATCCTGAAACTTGCCTATAGTCAATAAAAATAATTTTATTTTTTAAGTCCATAAAACTAACAGACTAATAGCAAAGCAATAGCAAAGAGCTATTACTGATGCATAGGTCAAATGCAGTTCAGTTTGGCTTCAGAACAAAGATTTTCCCCAACTTCAAAAACCTCCCCAGTGATTTGGAAGGATTCTTGCTTGAAGTTTGTTGTTTTTAAGAAGTGACTTCCTCATTGTTGCTTTGCTGGGTACAAATGAACAATACAGGGCGTAAAGAGAACTTCTCAAAGGTTAATAAAGAAAATACTTAAATTGCATGGCTGGGATTCTTTTCTGCTACTATCTCTCTATGCAAAATGGAAATCAGGAAAGAGATTACCCAGTTCAGTTCTACAACAATGTTAATGAGATTTAGTCTCAGAGGGGCTCTCTTGGTGTTTGTCAATGTTTGTCAATTATGCCACTTTACCTGTCCTTTTGGCTTTTATTTCTCCAGTGACTTCTCTCTACAATTTGCCAAATAACAAACGATAATAGTAATGAAAACTTCCCTTTTAATGCAGGTGTTCTTTTTAAAAAATAATCACATAGTAATAGAATATAATTCAGGCACTGGCGACAGAAAAACATTTAAGAATATGATTGACTTTAGGCCTGTGCAGCAGTTCTACAAAGAGACTGAAGCAAACATTTAAGTACTTCCCTGGCTAGGTTCTGTAAAAGGTTTTGACTGCATAATATTTTTCCATATCACCTACAGTGCAGGAATTATTATTTTTCCTGAAGCTTTATGTTTTTTCTACTGAGAGTACTTATGGAAGTTCAATACCCATCACTTCAGAGGTCATATTTCTACATCAGCTGAGATGGCCCCAGTCTCAAAGGTATTATGATGTTAAATGGACAAGGAAGACAAATGCAAGCGGACTGAGGGCAATAAAATAGTAAGTAACCATCAACAGCAAGAGAACTGAGAGAATGTAAACCAAAGACATATAATATGCTTTCAGCTGAAAGAAGAGAGTGGAGCTGAAGGATGCTAATGGTGGGAAGGGAAGGCTAATCTGCTCTCTTGCATTCCCACTGACTTCAAATAAAGTCTATCTGTGAGTTTCGACTTAAATTTTCACTCCTACCTTTTGCTAGTTTGGGAAGTTAGATCTCCTGTATTTAATGCTGAGCCATGAACTTAAATCTGAAAATGTCAGTGCTATACAATTACTTCGAAGGACAGTGGAAGTGCGCCGCAAGAATTTAACTTTTCTTGACAGATTCAGCTTCAGCCATTCTTAGTATACGTTATGCAACTTTTCTTGAGTGGAAATTAGTGACTGAAATATTTGACTAAATGAAATTGTACATGAAGATATCAAACTCATGTATTAAAAAAATCTTGAGTAAACCAAAGAGCTATCAAAACATTAAAGAGGGAAAAAAAACCAACAACAAACACACACAAAAAAAACCCCAACAAAAGGTACCTCATATAGAGGTCAAGCAATCACCCAAGTGTGAATCTGTTCAGTCATGTAAAAGCACTGATGACTTGCCCTCCAGCACTTTGAAAAGATACAACTGCCAACTAGTCCTAAATCTGTTTGGGCAAAGATTGCAAATTTGCATAATTAAGAACAGCCACCATAAAGCCCAAATGGATGTCAGTTTAGAAAATCTCACAGCAATCTGCTAAAATTTGCGTGCTAAAAAGAAGTGTAATAAGGATTGACAGGATGGACTCACAGTTTAAAAAGGAAGTTTGTTTGTGAACTTGGACATGCCTGCTTCATTAGAGACCTTTGACTTGCACTTTAAATACGATTTAATTCAATTTATTATCTGCAAAGTGTGGGTAATAGTACGAGGCCTCTTTCACTTCATGACTCTTATCTGAAAGGACCTATAGAATCATAAATTATTTATTATTACGCAAAACTGTTGTTGAGAAAGACTCTGTGACAACTAACTGTACTTCAAAACCACATAATCTCTTCCAGTAGAATTCTTTCCTAATCTCAAAACACTGTATAATCACTGTATTAAATTATCACGAAAAAGCCTCCAGAGACAAGTTGCCACCTTTTTATTTGTTCCTTCTTCAGTCAAAGTTAAGTTTAAATAATGACCAAGTCAAAACTGATAAGGAAACTGTGATTGAGCCAGGAAAGTAGCATTTTCCTGTGCATGTGGAGGGGGAAGAGATTGGTCTTCCTTGGAGATAATCTTTGTTATCATGTAATAAAATGGATTTGGTCGATCTTATTTATTCTTAGTTAAGAAATACACCTGCCAGCAGTACACAATATGCATTCCAGCTATCATTTACACACCAAAATGTATTTAGATGAATTTTAAAATAGCTTAAGTTATTAACTCTGGAAATAAAGCTTACCAAAGAAACAAAACACATTATTTTATTCCTAAAATCTTTACGAGCACCTTTAGACAGACTGATTAAATACATTAAAAAAAATTTAAAAATCAAGATTAAAAGATTCCTGAATTGGAAATGCATTCAGAAAAAGCACATTGAAGTGTCCCAGTTCAGCACTCCTATCTGAAAAATCACTTATCTTAAACACAACCTCCTAAAGCTGATGAATGTCTTTATTTTGACTAAACTACATCTGATAGTCAGTCCCCAGTGGCTTTCAAAGTCCACTTAAATTCAGAATTTTATTTGCAGTGTACAATTATTACTCCATTCCCCATCTCTCACTTCAATATAGAGGTACTGCTAAGCAGATGACAAACACTAACAATTTCATGGTACATAAAATTCTGCCAACTGATAATCCAACTTTCTGTCTCTTCCAAGTTCAAATACTCTACAAGTCATGCAAAAATGCCTTGAATTCAAACTTTGATCTCATGCATTTGAACTAAAAAAAAAAAAAAAGGCAAGCAAACTACACATCAACATGACGTCTCTTTTAAGACATTCAACACCATGGTTATCAAGCAGGAAACAGTATTTCTTAAAAAACCTCCAATTCTCTCAATTTTGCTTTATTTGCTTATTTCCATAGAGCCTAAATGGTCTAAATGTTCCCTCGATCCATTTCTTGATTCCAGGTTATTGCTGTCTCCTGCTCTTTATTTCCCTGCACTGACTGCTTGGTTACTTCCACCACCTTGGGACAGACTGTCCCGTGACTCACAAGAAAGTGGGAGAGAAAACAGACACCTTTTAATGGGAGAGTGAAAGTGAATGGGGTCTTTGAATAGCCTCGGACTATGCACCAAGACACAGATGTATTTCCTTAGGTTAGAATAACAACCACAATTAAAATTACAGGGACATATAGTTAGTCTGAGTTTTATTTGCTGGTGGTACAATTTTTTTTTCTACCATGCCTTCCCCGTTGCTTGCAACTTTCTCCCAGATCCTGCCTTTCATCTTTCCATTTAGAGACACCTGTTGGCTCTTTATTTTTCAGGCATCTTTCCACCAATGACCTTGAGCTCAAACCTCATTCTGCGACACCAATTACAATTTTACAGTATTTAGTATAGCTTTGACATTTCAATAGTTAGACATCAAAATGTGTGTAATAAACACATTTCAAGATACTTCACTCCCATGAAAATATTTCCTTCTTATCTCTCTGTGATACTGTCATCCCTTATTGTGTAATATTTCGTGTAGTCTTCATTCCTCAGTGTCAAGACCTGTTGTTTTATTTGCCTGTGGAGTGCCACAAACATTTGTGGCTCCGTATAAAATATAAAAATTCATGAAAAGACAATGTTCTTTTTTCTTAACAGCTTCTCATTTCTCACCTATTAATGCAAAGTCAACCTGAAAGTTTATCACAAGTAGATTGACCTTTGCCTTAGGTTTCTTCTTAAAATAGGAATGCTGTTGTTGTAGAACAATTTAAAAGCATCATCCTGTCTTCTGCTGGTTTGCTCTGTGGCAATGGCTCAGATGTCTCACTCTGCTATTTCAAGTGGTTAACCACATTATCTAAAGTAAGCCTTGATTGTCAGAGCCTGAGCCTGTATTCTTCCCTGTTTTCTCTGGAGGTAATGCAATTTCAGATAACTGATTGTTTCATCTGACGAGAAGGAAGAATTAGCGTGTTCTGTCTAATGCACTGAAAGGATCCACGTACTAATGCAATGAACATTAAGAAAATATCTTTTTATCTTGTGAAAGGGGAAATTTTTGATTGCAAAAATGCATCTGCGATAGCAAGAGTATACAGCATTGCGTACTCAACCCCACCTGATGATGCTCATGGAACACACAGCACAGATGATACAACACAGCAAAGAACTTTTATTTTTTTCGTATGCTTTTGTTCCTGGATTTTAAGTAAGATGTTCAAGGAAAGCATGAGGGCAATATTTTTAAGTTACATAACATACTAACAACCCTTCGCAGTTAAAAATAAAAAGATCCAGCCTCACCTCCATAATTGTAATTTACAATGAAGAGTTGCATAGATGCCTTCTCCTGAAGAATTTCAGTATTTATTCCTCTTTTTAGCAAAAAATGATGTGAATCATAAAGGCCCACTGGCTCTCTTTTTAGGCAAGTTACACATCCAGTGACTTTAATGGATAGGAGAGGCAGAGTGGGACAAAAAGGAATTCAGAAAGAAGTGGTAGGAAGCTGCATGTGGTTGGCAGGGGAAACTCCTAACAGAAAGGTATCACCAGGTCTACAGAAATGAGAGAGAAGCAGCATTTTTAAGCATCCAGTTTCAAGAAACTGTGACTCAGCTGCAATTTCAATTCCGAATATATTTCTAAAAGCCTACCTGGAAAATGTTCCTTCCTCTCAACAACATAGTCCTATTTATAATAGCTGTGTTTCTCTGTAAATTTTTAAGGCTTTTATTCCCAAAGGAATGATGAAGTACAAGCAGTCACCTGCAACAATGCTATGATTGCAGAAAGAGTTGTAGCTTGGATGTATTCTAAAGCATCTTCCATCCTGCTGACAGCTTGTTGGACAGATTATGTTATTGAGAGAATAAAGTGTTTACTATGTCAGTGGGGTAATTATATCCAGAAAAAAAACACACACGAACATTCATAAAGTCCCTACCCAAAACTGAGTTATGTGCTAAAATAAAGAATGATGGCTGTATGAATAATCTCAACTCTAAAAGAAGTTTCTCTTGCAAAGCTCACAACAACCTATCCTTTCCTCCCTATCTTCCAGAGGTGTCAGTCATCTATCTTATCACTATGAACACAATGCAGCCCAGCGCTGCCAATTTCTTATCCTGGAAGAGAATTTGAGTGATTAGAGGTTTCTCTTTTGTTTATGCATTCTTTCTGATAGCTCCCTCACTCTTACTATTAAGAGAGACTTTTTTTTTTCCTGCTACAAAGTTTTTTCTAAGGCTTCCAGTGACAACTTCTACAGATACCAAAAACACTCCTGATGCTCCCAAGCTTTGTGTTAAGGGCTTAAGCTGAACTTCCAGAGCCCTGAAACTGGAGGCAGCAAAAATCATAACCTCAGCTTTTAAGTGTTAAAATTATAAGACTCTTGGAAGATCTAATGAGTAAAACATGTCTTTAACATAAGATAACCTTAACATTTCCAGCAGCCTGAATAGGATCAACAAACTAAAAAATTATAACCAAGGACTGCAAAGGCCACCCAGTAGCTCCAAACTGTACTGTGATTTTTGGATCAAAACCGAAAGGAATCACTTTATAAATATTTGATTGAACCTTTTTAATTCTTTTGTAGTAACTAAATTCTTTTAAAATTCCCATATATTATGACTTCCACAAATCGTTACATGGGAAGCTCAACAATCTATCAGTGAAATCTAGATGCAGAGTAAAGATCAATTATCAATGGAATGAGATTGTAATGATTGCTATATCACATAGCTAAGGAATTCACAATAAACCTGTGCTTTCCCAGGTAATATTTAAAAAGCAGGTCACTATCTTGATTTAGGAAATCATTTAATTCATGGGCTTCAACAATGCAGAGCCCACCAAGACCAAAAAAATGGTTTTGTTCTCACTGATGCTAAACATAAAAATCTCAATCGGTGAGTATCAACCAGAATTTTATCTGTAACTTTATAGCAATTTTTTTTAACTCAATTCAAATTAGTAAGTGCAGCTGCTTCTAAGATGCATATAATCATCAGTATATTTTACACGTAACATAATACAGCATTTAACCCATGAATTATGAATGGTGTAGTGTCCTGGCTTCAGCTGGGAAAGGTTCATTTTCTTTCTAGTGATTGCTGTGAAAGGAATGTCAATAATACCTATTGGTTTTGCTTGTTGCTAAGTGATGTTTACACTATTTGAGGCATTTTTTCAGCTTCCCATAGAAGCATAGACTGAACAT
>JAOXNG010000001.1:68499610-68535293 GCA_028566535.1 Scolopax minor | reverse complement strand
GAAGCATAGACTGAACATGGAAAGGCCAATTAAATATTCCAACCCACTGACATCATACTTGGTATATAAATGAGGGTTACCTGGGGGGTTGGAATCTGCAATGACTGCTCAAGATGGTGCCAATTCACTCGTTGATGAGAGTGACCCATGTCACTATTATTATTGTTATTTTTCGGTTTTTGTTATTGTTTTCTACTAAACTGTCTTTATCTCAAACAATGAGGGTTTTTTTCCCCTCTTCTCCCCACCCTTCTGTGGGGCAGCTGTGTGTGTGAACAGCTGCCGATTGGGATTAAAGTGCAACACATAGAAAGCAAAGTAAATGGTAGAAATATTAGATCTCATCATTTCTTGTAATCTGTATATATACATGTTCAAATCCCCCCTCAAAATGTCAGAATTAGATAACCCTAACATTTTTTAAATCAAGACATATATTCTACAAATTCATTATTTCTCTAATTTGCACCAGCCCAGGAATTTCAGTGAAGTTCAAGTACAGAATTGAGCATTATCACTTGGCATTTTACTAGCATTAACAGAGGTATGAGGTGACAGTTACTAAAATACCAGACCAGTCACAGAGTATTCTATTCCACTGAGAGATAAGGGAAATGAGCATATCAATCAGGGCTTTTATGGGCAACTACAGGCCCTCAAAGTGACATGACAGGAAGCATATCTGGGTTTTAATAACATATAGTTGGGTATTGTTGGGTAAAAAATGAAAACCACTTCCACATTATCAAAACCTTCAAAGTGGTATTGCTTGAACCTAAGAAATCGTAACATTTAGAAAATTGGAGACATGAAAACGCAACGAATAAAAAAGAAAACAGAAAAAAATCTCAAACCTACCAATCCACATTCAACTTGAGCAATTTCAAGGCAAACATCAGTGATGTACCTGCCAAGAATAGTGTTTCAAATTACATGCTTCTTTTCCAGGTAAGACTTTGAATACTTGAATATGCTGGTGGAAATTCAGCAGGACCCAAGAGACGCTGCTATCACTCACTTCATGAGTACAAGGCAAAGCCTCTCACTGAGTTCTGAAAGCAGGCCCTGGGAGGCATTCGCCCTCACAAACATTTTTTGGAGGTTGCCTGGTGTCCCAGATCTACCTTTGTGCTGGCTCTGCTTTGTGCCACTTAGTACCTGCTGTGTTTGACCATTAACACACCTGCCATAGGCTGCGCCCTTCGCTCTAAGGAAACTTTCTTGAATAGTTGCTTTACACATTCAAAAAGGCAGCGACAGCAAAAAAAAAAAAAGAATTTCATGACATGTTGTTGTTTATCAATCAATTTGGTTACACGGACATCAACCTAAAAGGAATGGCAAAGCAGCAGGTATCAGATTTAAATGAGTTCTGTTTAGAGTAGCCTTTCAGTTCTGACATAACCTCTGACATAAAATTTTGAAAACAGTAAACTTTCCAGGAAAAAAGTCTGGTTTTCTGTAGGTAACACTGGTTTAGTAACAGTAGGTTCAGATTTTTATAAAACCAAAAGAAAATCAGCTTTTGATTACCAGTTTGAGGGCACTCTTGAATTTACTTTTTCTTCTATTGTTATGACGGGTACGCCTCTCCTTTGCTAGACAACAGAGGAAAAAAACCACAGCATGTTCCAGGCCTCAGGAAAACCCCCTATTGCTGTTACCTTGCAAAAAATAATCAAGTGATTTCATAATCATGGAGGCAGCCCCTGCAGCTCTCATGAGTCCGTCCCATCAGGTCCCACGGACTTGTGTATGTCCATTTTGTTTACATGCTCCCTAAACTGATCTTCCCCTTCTATGGGTAAGTCTTCCCACCAGTCTCAGGGCCTCCAGCTCCCTTCCATTTCCTGCATGTGGGGAGCAACTTTTTTTGAGACTTGAGAAAGCGATTCTTGGGAAAAAAACAACCAGTTCTCCTGGACCCCCTTGCTCCCTAGAAGTGTCTTCCATAGTATTTTTCCAAGTAGATCCCTGACCAGATCCAGGGTTGCAATCCTGCATTTGCCTTGCTCCCATCTCAGGATCCTGAACTCTACCGCCTCATGGTCATTGCAGCCAAGGTGGCCCCCAATTTTAACATCCCCAATGTAAAAATTTTTCCAGCTTTGCCAGTATGAGGTGCATCAGAGTGTCCTCCTCTTGTCAGCTTCTTGATCACCTCTGGCAATAACTTATCGCCAATGCACTTCAGAAAATTCCTGGATTGCTCCAGTATTGCCCTTCCAGCAGATATTGGTGTGGTTTAAGTCTCACATGAGGATGAGAGCATTTGAATATCAGGCTTCTTTCAACTTTCTGCATCCCTCATCAACCTCTTAGTCTTAATCAGAGGGTCTGCAGCAGAGCCCTATTGCAAGGTCACCTACATGGGGCTTCCCTATAGCCTTCACCTACAAGCTCTCATCTGGCTCATCAGAGGCAGAGCTCTATGCACTCCCACTGCTCCTTCACTTGAAAAGTAACTCTCCCCTGTGCTGTTCTGGTCAATCCTTCCTAAAGAGCTTGTACACACCCATTATGGCACCGCTTTTGTGTGAGTTATCCCACCATATCTGCAATTCAGATGAAATTGTAGCCCTGAAAGTGCCCTGTAGCCCTAACTCCTCCTGTCTATTTCCTACACTATATACATTAACAGAAAGATTCTTCAGATAGCTATTTTGTCATGCTGATTTCCTAGAAAAGGTATAAAAGCTTTCCTTGTAATGCTGTCCTGTAGGCACTTCCTTATTGCATGCATAGGCTTGATGTGGGCTCCCTTCAGTGTTGTGGATTAGACCCTGGAAAACCCAGCACTGTTTGCTTTAACTCAGTCCACCTGTTCCTCACTTGATTGTGAGTCATCTCTCCTTTCCCAAGTCACTCCTAGTTTAAAGTTCTCACCCAGCTTGCCAGCTTGCTGGCAAAGATGCTTTTGACCCACTCAGCAAGGTGGACCCCATCTCTCCCTAGCAGTCCTAGTCCTAGTCCCTAGCATTCCTATTCAAGGAGGATCCCATAGTCAGAAAAGCAGAATCTCTATTGTCAAGACCAGCCCTGCAACCAGTTGTTCACCTGCAAGATCCACTCACTCCTCCTCTAGCTGCACTGAGGAGAATTTAAATAAAAACATTTTCTAATGCAAAGATGCCAACCACTTTTAATTTGCAACAGCCTTGCAAAGAAGAGCAGTCAGGCCTGAGCCATATTCCACAGAATTAAAACCAAGATATGGAAGTTGGAGCAATCCAAAGCTAGCAATGTGTCCTAACATCCAGAGGAGAGAATGGTCTTTGTGTAATGAATTACCCTAGCAAATCTTCATGCCAACATCCCAGAAAACCATATGTTTTATGTTTTGAGTGTTCAGTGGAATAACTGCACACAATAATAAGAAATCTAACCTCTGAACTAGCATTAAGTATTACATTAAATTAAAACATGATGAATAGCTCGTTCCTGTTGTGCTGGCTTACCCTCATTACATTAAATAGTCAAAATTCTGCTCTGGCTCACAACCTTGGCACTGAAGTCCCAGGTAAAACTCTAGCATGAGTGACAAAACTACCACTGGTGGCTTGCAGAAGGTGCAATGCCAGGTATGAACCACCTGAACGTAATCAGGACACATTCTAGGATCATAGGCTGGGTTCCTCCAGCTGAGAGAAAAATTCGGAAACAGTAAAAGAAAAAACATTTTCATTAAATAAAGTAAGGAGCACAAACAGGTACCAGTGCAATGGCAGTTGTGAACTGAACAAAGATAATGAGCGCATCAAAAGTCTGGATAATGACTCAAAGAGGAGATGAATTTGACAGGAATAGCTCTCTATTTCCCAACAAAAACCTGAACCCTAGGCAACAAGTTCCTTCCTTCCACCTCAAAGGTACACAGGAGGTCCCTGGCAACACCGCAGCATCTTGAGTGAGCAAGCAGAGTCTGTCAGTTTGTGCCCTTCAGTGGCCATAAAGCTACTGCAGCTCTCCATCTATCAGAAGGACCCAGACGAAACAGACAGGCTGAGCCTCACTCATCAGTGCGCCGTTGCCATGGCAATCAGCTGTTGCCAGGTAGCCCGCAACTAAGAGAAGACTGAGAATTAGCAAGGCCTAAAAATAAAAATGTCGGGTGTTTGGTTTTTGGTTTTTTTTTTTTCTTCCCTAGATGTTCGTGTGTAACAGGCAAAATAATAATAAAGCTCCCTGAAGATCTCGGTAGTTAGAGGGTGTTTATATTCTGTAGGCTTTGATCACCTTTTAAAATTAGCACATTTTTCTAAGCAACAAAAACAACCAAAACATGACTGTGGGAAGATTTTCCAAATCAATGAAAACACCAGACTAAGAAGCAGGAAAGGAGATAAACTGTTTTGAATATTCAAAGCAACAAACAGACAAAAGACTAAAAACCTTCTAAATCTCTATATCAGCAGAGTCAAAAAGCATGGCAGCTCTGCTGGTTTACATTGTCTCTATAAGAACTGTCCTGTAGTTAAGGGACAAGAAGCAAAATGGATTTCATTCCCATTGCTAAACATTCCCTAAGCATATAGACTCTATAAAATGCAACTTGGAATATTGTGCAACCAAACACTTCAAGGGCTTTGGCATTCTCAGAGTGAAGACATGATGGGAATACAAGATATTCCACATCTAACTGCAACAGGGTTTATGAAAGCAAACATTGCAAAAAACTCATCACCATTGAACGAAAGGCTGTTGAAGCAAAACAATTCTTCAAAAAAGTTAATAGAAGTTGCAACTAAGAAAACAAAAGATGGCCTTCACTCCTTCTTCCTGATCACTATATGGACACGACACCAAAAACCCCACAAACTAAAACACAAAACCCAACCACATCTCCCAAGGTCACATAGAAAGACAAATCTACAGCACCTTTCTTTCCAGGAGCAAGTATTTTAGAGGAGAGAAAGCTGCAAGAGCCCCTGTAAACTAAAATATCAAAAGCAAGTCTGATCTCAATCAGTAGTGTTTCACAGTCATTGTCTCCAAGATCTGCGTGGGTTTGTGCTACTGGATTCCCCAGAACCGTTCCTTGGAGGTTTGAAGGAGAAGCCCATGGCAGAAATACAGCAGTGTTGGGCCAAACTGGTTGTCCAGCTGACTCCTTTCACAGGAAAAACTAGACAAAGAATGAAATAGCGAGTCTGATTCCATTTCAGTGTACCAAATAAACAATTCCTTTGGATTAACTGGGGAAAAAAAAGGGAATTTTACTTATTATTTTCATGTCAAGTAGGGAAAATCTGAAGAAAGATTGATTCTTTCTACCAGGAAACATTTTTTTTTCCTTCTTTTTTTGTAAACTGAAAACAGTGTAATGACATAAACCAAAAAGGAATTATGAAATAGAAAGTAGTTTCAGATTAAAATAATGTAAACTTCCAGTGCTTAAGATGCAAAAATGAAACATTTGGTGGGTTTTGAACATTGTTGCTTCAAGTGAATAACTTGGCAACAAAAATGAAATTTCTAAAACATCTTGATGTTGCAGAATCTGTCTGTTTCAGTAGCAGTAAAATCTGATCAAAATATTCAGTCCTTTTATAACTCAAGCACCCAAACCAGACACTATTTTCCCCCTAAATTTTAACACTGTACATGACCCAGTGTTTCAAAAGACACAGCATATCAGCTGCAATATGATGAAAATTATTCTCTCATTCCCCTTGCCCCATGTTTCAATAATTAATATATCTTTTTCAGTGTATATTAGGAATCAATGAGAAGAGGAAAATGTCACAGAAAACACTTAGTAGTGGCATGGTGGGTTTAAGAAACTGGAATAACACCCTTGTGCACAAGGACCTTTGAAAGAGTAACATAAAGAAGCAGTGAATAGTCTAAAAATAAATTTTTAGGCTTCCTACAAAGGCACTGAAAAAAATTTGAGTGGAAAATTACTTCCAAAAATCAACAAGAACAATACAAAGAAAGCTAACACAATGAGAGCTAGATTTCTTACTAGTGACTGTTTGTTTTTAGAAAGGACTTAAAATGCCTCTTCTAGTTAGAAGAATTGTTCTTATTCTCTTCCCTTTGTTCTGGCATCCATCACTGAATTTTATACATTTTGACTTGCTGAGTATCAGATAGGATTAATTTATACAAACATAGCCAGACACACTAGAACATTCAATATAACTGTATCTCAACCCTGCTGATTTCAGCCTAGAATTTTATTTTTGTTCAGATAGGCTTTGGCTCCCCTAAAAACACAAAGCAATTGTGAATATGATGATAACATTTAAGGAAGCCACAAACTCAAATACTGAAACAGTCTGACTTGATGTTTCCCTCTTGTTGCACCCCCCTGAGAAACACAAACACCCCAGGGACAGATTCCAGAGAGACAATGTTTTCTGAAGTCCAAAAGAGTTATTTTGAACTCTGAGATTCTTAGCTTTGTTTCTAAAATATAATTAGGGATTCCTTAGCCTGAGCCAAGTTCTTGCATATATGGAGGTGCCAGTTAGCAGCTCCCCTGAAGAGGAACACGAAGTGGCATGACTTTATAAAGGCATTCTGTTCTCTGTGTCACAAACGAGACTCCATTTCTCTCCACAGAGCTTAACTAGTTCAGAGGAAGTGCTTCCCCAAGAAATCTTCCATCCCTCAGCAACATTCAAACAGGGGGCCTGAACCCTGCCATAGGTGCACAGAGCAAAGCCCAGCAGTGGCTACCAGTTACACTGGAACACAGTTTCCTCACTTGGTATCACAGAAGGAGTTGGGAGGGTTGGGGACAGCGGTGGGGAGGCAGAAGGGAGAGGTGAGCTCTTCTTTCTAGTTTTAACCTGTACAGTACTAAGGGCAAATAAACGAACAGCCAGCCTCAAGAGGTCTCATTATGTCTTTCTTGTTTTATTTCTGCTGCATTTCTGTTACCTGCAGTAAGTTATTCTTTTGGTATCTTTTAAAGCTTAAAAAAAAACCCACAAAGAAACCAAAACAGCAGAGAAGTTCTCCTTTGCATAAAAATAATTAAATAAAAATTGCTGGTTTGCAGACATGTTGATACCAACTACATTTTTGACAGCAAATTGTCAAAGCTCTCCACTTCAGATGTTGCACATAGCAATTAATCTACTCCTTCTCATATTAGAATATTAATTGTATATGTATATTATACTTAGTAAGATACTACAATATGAAAGTGGAAATGAAATTAATCAAAATGTTTTGATATCATTGAAATGATTGCTGTATTTTGAATCTTCACCTAAAAAACTGTTGGATGTATATTCCAACTTGAAATTTTTTTCTACTCAAATTTGGAATTTCTCATGGAAGAGAAAACCTGGTATTTTAGACACAAATAACTATCACACATTTATGTGAATCTTCTGGGGAACACAGTTGCAGCCCAGGAACATTAGCTAAATTGAATACACTCAAGACAAAGTGATTATTAATTTGCCTACAGAATACAGAATACTGGCACAAAAGCATTTAAATTATTTAAATTTAAATTTATATAGTTCTGTATATATCCTCCTTCTAGCCTCAAGAAGCACTTTATATATTTTTTTTTAAAATCTACATTATATTTTATGGTTAAAACAACACTTACCTCAGGAAATACATGAAAAGAGCTGAAAGAACTGCCATAACATTAACCTATTTCACTGCAAAATAGAAATAAAAGCTTTGTGTTCAGACAACAAATAAGAGGAGAATGGGAAAGCATCTAGTTGGAGGCCCACATCCAGAAGCATGCAAAACACAACAGATGTCTCTCTATTAATCCAAAATTTAGAGCTCACATACTGGGGGAAGAACTGCTGATGAGACCTATAGCCAACACAGAACATAGATCTCATTCTTGTGCAGCACTAGAATGAAGATGTACTGATCTCACTTACCAGATTCTAACAGACAATTGTTCAATTTGAGAAAACTTCACCTTAAATGCACTGTAAAAAATGTTATGTCATCTGAGGAATTGTTTTTTCTTCTAAATGTGTTGGAATTTCTTTCTCTGTTTTGAATAATTAAGTAACATGACCATTGCTTACACCCTTAGTTAGGAAGAAAGGAGCACTTAGCCATTAGAAGGCCAAATCTCTTAAAATGCCACCATTTATCTATTTACAGAAGTTATATAGAGTATAGCAGCAAATTATCAATTTAAAATAAAGTAAGTATTCTGTAATACCTTCCCATGAGGGCATATTTATCCTCTTGCCTCACTAGACTTTTCTATAATTTTGCTCAGTTGTAACTGATTCAGTAAGTTACAGGATACTCTACTCTTGTCCCTTGACTGGGTAAGAAAAGCAGAATTTCTGACTGAAAAGACTAAAAACCATCTAAGATGGGTTTTACATGAACACTTATACATTTCAGTGTGAATATTTTCTTTCCAGTTAAACTGTAATTAAACCTAAAACTTAGAGCAAAATCCCCCCCTAGAATCATTGAATTGCAGCTATTTCCACTAAAAACTTGTAATTGACTCAGACTTGAAAGATTCACAACAATCTTTATGGCTTCTCCTCTATAAAGCAACCCATAAAAATAATTCTATCAACATGAACACTAGATATACAACATTGTCATAACTAATTGCCTTAAGGTGCTGCTTTAAATGTCTTTTCTTCTTTCTATCAATGAGGACAAAATGTGTCTACCAGGCAGGTTCATTTTTGGATGATGTATCAATTTATAAGCTTCCATTGAAATGCCAGAACAGGAAGCTTATGGTACTTGTAAAAGTACCCTGAAACAAAAGGCTTGTGTAAGTTTAGTTGAGAGTCAAATCAATGTTGCAGAATATTACTGGAGATGATGCATAAGTAGGAAAGAATTAGGCTTGTCTTTCTTTGCTAAGTCTGCAACGCTGACAGCAGAAATATCTGTAAGCTAAATATATTTGATCTGAAGTTATATAGAGAGAAACATGACAACCTATCACATCTTTTTTTCTTTTTAGACAAAGTCACATTTCTGAGAAGAACTGCAATTTAAGGAGTCTTTCAAGTTTTGAGGTCTGAGTCAGTTATGAAAGCAGAAAGTGGGGATAATGAACTTGCAAAGCTCCAGCAGGTATCTTTAGATTCAAGTTAATCATTTTATGTGCCCCTTGGAAGGGTGGCTTTCCCTCAGAGATATACTGAAGAACTGAGCAGAACTTTGTCCTTCAGGAGTGATCACTGTCTCGCACCTCTTGGAAAGCTCTCAAAACCAGCTAGAAATCATCTTGTTGATCTGTTGCAGTAGTTCCGCACCGTTTTCCTCCTGAGATTTACTTTGAAAGAAATGCCAGGACACCCACCAGCCTCGTTCCCATCGCTCCATCCTACTGCTTCAACCTAATTTCTTCACAACATGCACGGTGGTCCACCCTTGGCTTTTTCCAAGGGGCTACTACATAGGGATTAACGCATTTAAAAAAAAAAAGATAACCATTTGGAAAGGCATTGTGATCACCAGATCACACAGAGATCTTATTTTCTACTGTTTATTATTTTTTAATTATTCTAGACTATCTCATTGAAACAGGCTCATCCCCTTCAAACAACAAAACTGTTTTATCCATATGGAATATTGGTAAGGCTGGCAGGAAAACAAACAACAAATTTACATATTGGAAGTGTTTGAAGTTTTGATTTCTTTTGTTTGTTGATCAGCAGATGAAGGATTTGATCACATATCTCCCACGCCCTGTATATACACTATTTACACTAATCAATACCTGTTTTGCCAAAATTCTATCCAAGATATTATGTAATTGTCATCACAATTGAAACATCTTACTTCTTGTGAGAAAAGAAAAGATTTAATCAGCTTTAGTTATGACTTTAAGTGAGGTATAAACCAACATGAAATGATAAATTAAACACTGACTTCCAAACACATCCTCAAAGATTAAAAATAATAATAAAAAGGAAAATAAAGGTAGCATGACACATCCTTTTACTTGAACTAATAAGAGGCACAAAGGAAAAAAACAGAGATGTTGATCAGCATCCAAAGAACATAAGGTTCTTGAATATGGATACCTCTGATTCTTTTGAGAGGTCTCTGACATAGCACAAATCTCTTAATTTACAATCTTCAAAAACAATTTGAATGTGACAAGCAAAACAGTCAAACTAAACAAAAAACCCACCCCTTTTCTCTCAATAATGGAGTCTACAAAAAAGCACAACATTTTAAATGTTAAAACTTGTGCAATTCAAATCTATCTTTGGGATGCAGAGACCTTGCACTAAAACTCTATTATGTTCAGCTCTACCTAAAAGGAGGAACAGTGCACACACACCCTCTCCCCAAAATAAAAGGGAACAAATGGGTCCTAAGGCAGGATAACTAACAAAATCAGCTCCAACAGATTTACACCAGATATCTTCTGCCTCTTCCACCTCCCATGACACAAAACCCAATTCACCTCATGTTTCCAATCATACTTCCAATAGATCTTCCATGTTTCCCCAGTACTAGTAGTACTAGCTACCCACAAAAGACCACCTCCCCATATTTGCATTATTTCTTTATACTATTCTCAATGTTCCTTTACCCCATCTCCTAGCAGCAATATTCCTTGTTTGCTCCCAAGCTCATTGACCTTTGTTTTTTGGGCAAGGCATAGCATGAGTTTGTCTGTAGCCACACGTGCTTTTTGCTGATGTACTAATTAATGTGCTGGTTGCTTGACTTTTAGGCTTGTGCTGATTGCCCAACTGGCTGATGCCAAACTCAACAGATAATGTCTGAGTTTTCTCTATCTTTCTCTCAGTGGGACCATTAACAGAGTTTCTCTCCTTTAATCAGCAAACCTTTTTGATAATTGTTTTAAGAACTTAACACTTTTGAGATCTCTGTCTACCTGCTAATTTTGATTAAAATTTGCCAACAAACTCAAAATTTATTAGCAGAAGACTGACAGAAAGTGCTATCACTTGTGCTTTTTTCTTGAAAAAAAACATGCAAAGAACACAGTTCAAAGAGCTGTCATTCATGGTGTTATTCTTTCTTTCACTACAAAACTCATCTCAGATTCAGTATAACTTTTCTTGTTATATTCCACTTCCATTAGCTAGAGCTTCATACAGAGTTCCAACAAACTGAAAGGTGTTTTGCACTAGGTCATACAATATGTCACACACACACAAGTGGGATTATATTTTCTACTTCCTTATTCAGTGTCTCTCTTCCTCTTTTATCCTCCTTCCCTCCTATACCACAAATCTTCTACTTGATGTTTTTTAAATCATAGAAAATACAAAATGTAGCCTGCATTGGTCCTTCTAAGAGGATATGAATTTCACCTTCTTTATAGAACAAAGGTAACTAAGGAAGTGTAGGAAAAATCATGACAGACTTGCCTAAAAGATACTTCATTCTTGTTATTAAGACAGTTCATAAAGGTGGTGGTTCTGGGAGGGGGTGCAAGGTGGGAGGGAGGCAGAGAGGAGGTTTTAAAATCACGGAAGTGCTGCTGCAACTTCTTTTATGGGATTTCTTCATTCTAAATGCAATTAAGTATTTTGTTTCTATTAATTTCTACCTTTAGACACTTCAATTAAAAAGCCAGTATAAAAATTAGTAAACATACAATCAAGAATGTTGTTAGTTTTCCACCAAAACTTTCTACAATTAATTTAAAATAAATACAATGCTCTCTCTTTCAAGTAGCTGACTCCTATTTTAACAGCTTGAACATGCAGCACTGTCCCTTTTGATTGAATATGTTGCACCTAGGAATCTTGAATGAAGCCACACATGAAGGTTGCAATATTTCATGTGCTTTCCTGCCAAACAGTTCACAACCTGATTCTTAAATTTCTCTTACATATACATCTAGTGTCTCCTCTTGAATTGGCCTCTTTTGTATGAAGATGTAATAATAGGTACAGGAAAATATAGTCCTCAGCATTTAAGAATCTCTTGTGGGATGAGGATAACAAAGTTTCACCTGCTCATTGCAAGAAAGAGTTGCAATTTTCCAGCAGTTGAGTCATTCCAGTTGAAGCTTAGTCCCAGATTCCCAGTAGGAAACAGTAGAGAACTTGAACGCATGTTTCCTCTGTCCCAAATCAGTGCTTCATCCCCCAGAACACTGGCTATTCTAGAATTGCTTTCAGCCAGGAACCCCATCTAAGATTTTAGAACCCCTTCTGGTCTCAAGTTTTGTTGAAAGTTCAAGGTTCCTACAAAAGCTTTTTTTTCCAGTGAACTGATTTTTATACCTGTTCAAATTATTACCTTCTCTGCTTCAAAATAAGTGGTAGTTGCTTGAGTGTTAGTGAGGAATTAAAAAAATTGTCTATTTTTTCTAGATATAATCATGTACAAATTTAAAATGAGGCTTAACAGTAATAACCTATTTACCTAGAAATGTTGTAAGCTATTAACTTATCCTTTAAACAAAGCATTTTTCTCCTTGATGTTTATTTCCTGAGAACCTGCAGGCAGTAACCATACCTCCTCTCCACTTTTGTTTTATTAAGCAGGATAAGCGAAACTATTGCCATCGACTTGATAGATAATGGTTTCCATTATGTTACTCTTCCTATTATGCCTTTCCCCACCTTCTGTTTCAGTCACATCTAACATTAAAGATCATCATCACCATGTATGATAGGGTTAATATTTTTCAATTTATTTGACTTCTGTTGATATAAGTAACACATTAACCTGCATCTCAGCTAAGTTACACTGGAAATGCATATTCATCCTCTGGTCAACTGCACCTATCTTAGCTTTTTCCAAAAACGTTCTTCCTGATGATACTAGAAATTTCTTTTTGCTAGTCCTTAAGGCATGACCTTGCCTTTTGTGCTACAAGACTACATTTCATTTTTACTAATTCAGTGTAATTGTCAAGTCATTCTCATATACCAGATCTTCGTTGATAGTGACAATGCCTGATAATTTTAGTGACCAGCAACTTTCCTCAACACATTCTTAATTTCTTTATTCAAAAATCAGTAATGATAAAGAAAATATTTAACAAAACATGTTAGTTTTCAGATTACTTCCATCATGGCAAACAAAGAAACCCCTCCTTTGGTTGCATGCTAATTTAGAAAACACAGTAAAATCATTTATTTCATAGTTTAATCAAAATTTGTTGTAGAAATCTAGGGTTCAGACTAGCTCTGTGTACCTATATCAATATCTATATGTACATCTAGCAAGAAACATTTGCTTATCATAGTCATTTTACCCCTTAGTGTAGCAACAGCATGCCTTCAGTTTGCACCAGCATGTCACGAGCTTGCTAAACACGCCACGTATTTCCTACTAACTCCTGCCTGGCATTTGGTTGATGCAAAATATACAAGCCAGGGGATGTTATGCACCATCAAGTGCAAAGGAAACAGTATCCTTGCTAGCCTTTAAACAAAAGTATGTCTAAGTATATAATCATAACAGACAAATTCCACATAAAGGCAAGAGGTATTTCCAGTAAAGAACACCTGATTAGAAAAAACACAATACATAAGAAGAGGAGTAGATATCATGAGCAATTTCCAGGGCCAGCAGAGCTACACAAGCCAATCGATCACATTCAAGTGTGACAGTAAGAAGGGATTAATTGAAACATCCATCTTGGAAGTGTCTTCCTGTATCAAGAGCTTTACCATGGAAATAGGACCACTCCCTAACTAAATGTCAGACTCCAAAAGAAGATTTTTATATTTCCAGAACAGATTTTTGAGATCTCTACATGTTTTCTTCATTACCTACTCCAAAAAAAATTCACTAAAGACAAAAACACTAAAAGACTTTGTTGTATCTCTTGCACACATCCAATTCTACTGGCCACAGACTCTGCTAAATCTCTGATTAATAATGTATTGGCAACCACAAACATAGTAAAACATTCTAATTATGCTTGCTATTTCATCAGATCTAGATGAGACAAACGTTCTCTGCATTTCCAGGGCACATCTAAAACAGCCTTGAATGAGATTTAAGTAACTGACAGAGAAAATAGAAGATATGGGAATATTCAAGCTGCAAACGTTTTTATGCTGAAGATTATGAGGCAATTTCCAACTATGAAACTGTTTTCTTCACATGACTGGAATGTCATGATCTCGGATACTCTATATTTCCTATATTTTAGGAATGAAGTTCTGTTTTCATTCCTAAAGCAATGACACTTAACATCATAATATTTTCCCTTCCAGGATCATTCATACAACAAGCAACTCACACCAGTTCTATTTTGGGGGGAGGGAAAACTATTGTTACTCAGAAGATTTACAGAAAGGAGAAGTCCTACACATTCTGTACACGAACACCATCCAAGAACAATGGTGGCTATGAACAAAAATAAAACTAACAAGTTGATGCCCAGTTCTATAAATGAAGGGCAAAGTGAGCAGGCACATATTAGGAAAATTAAGTCAGTTTAAGCAGCAGTACATGGGAAACAAGGTCAAATAAAGGAGCCAGTGCTAAAGATGCTGTCATAATTTTGCCTGGAATAGAGTTGACCTTCTTGCTGGCATCTAGTATAGTGCTGTGTTTTGGATTTGGGATGAGAACAGTGTCACACACTGAGCTTTCTAGCTGCTAAACAGTCAAGGCCTTTTCTGCTCCTCACACCACCCTACCAGCAAGCAGGCTGGGAGTACACAAAAAGTTGGGAGGAGACACAGCCAGAACTGCTAATCCCAACTGACCAAAGGATGTCAGGCTCAGTATATAAAAACATTAAACAGGAATAACCCAAAATAAAAATTGAAACATTGATTTCTAGTCCTTCACTGCCTACATAAGAGAGTTAAACATACAGATATTTAATTCCTAGCACATTGAAAAGATATTTAGATAATGATATCCTCTCTATATAGGTTTTGTTCCTGCAGAGAACATTCAATTTTCACAGGTATATATTAGCATAGAAATATTAAGTCTAAGTGTTTTGAATTTTGTTCATCTTTTTAGTGCAATTTTGGGGTCACATGACCTTATACATTTATAAAATAGTCATGTTAATGAAATGGAACCAAGATTTTCTTTAAGAAATTATTCCTTCCATTTTGGTACCCCAAAGAAGCATACAGACATTGAAAACTAAGAGTTAAAGAAAAAGCTATCTAGTTCCTAAGAGTTCAGGTACCTCATTTCCTTTCTCTCCTAATGTTATATGCCTTAAAATTATTTAGACTGGAAGTATTTCCTCTACTTTTGTTATTAAAGTTTTCCAGGGGAAAAAAAAAAAAAAAGGAATGGAATAAAATTAGTATTGAAATGTTCTAAATTATTAGAATAAATTGCAGTCCTTTCTGTCATAGCAGGATATAACTCAGACCACACTTTACTTATATAGAAAAACTTACCACAGCATTTCTGATAAGATATTAGGAAAAACACTTCATCACAAATGCGTTTACATTGACAGGCTGTGGAACCTCTATCCCTGAAGATGATCAAACCTCACCTGGACATGGCACTGAGCAATCTGACCTAAATAAGAAGTTCAATCTAACCTCCAAGTTTGCTCTGCTTTGAGTGGAGATTGAGCCAGATGACCCTAAGAAGTCCCTACTAACCTAATTTATTCTTTGAGTCTATTTGCAAGATCAAGTTTTCCAGGTTAAGGACAGAAGCATCTTACAACTCTCATGAGTACAGGCTGTGGTTATCACACTGCTATGATGATTCTCACCGAGTTCCACACGCTGTTCCCTTTCAAGGACTGTTCACAAAGCACATCTTACATTGCATGACCACCCCCACCAACCAGTCATCATCCAGGCTTGCGCATATTTCCAACCCCTCTAACTTTTCTGTGAGCACCCATCACCTCCCACACCTTGGAGTCCTGAGAGAGTCTCCTTTGCCTGAAGGGGGAGCTTCTTTGCTTCTGTCTCATTCAGCCAATTGTATCTGCACCCGAATTGGGAGCAGAACAGATGTCTCCGTGTTGTAGTTCAAATGGGTGGTATGTAGGTGCAGAATTCAGAAGATCATGAGTTTGAAAGTAGATGAGGAAGTCACAAGGAAGTGACATCTGTGCCAAGAGGTAGGAATGACAGACATTCATAGGACTTATGCCAATGCTCTCTTCAGCTTCAGATAAAATTTTTATTTTCATTTTAGTGTTGAAGGTCTTGTTATATGTAATAAGATAGTTTATTCTTGACTTCAAAAATGACCAATGAACATGATGTGACAGTTACCTTCCTACAGATAACATATTTTATCATCAATGTTCTAGAAACTCCATTAGTTTCCAAAGGTTATCCTCATTAGGAAGCAACCTTAATTTCTAAAGAGAATTATCTGCCAATATGTTAGATTGGGGTGAGAAGGGAGAGTAGACCTCAAGGTACACAGTATCATAATCATAATAATGCAAATAATATTAACACCCCAGGGAATGTAAACAAACTTGATTCTAAAGTAAATAGGTTTTGTTTGGGTTTTTTTAAACAGTCAATGGGCACACAACTGCTAAACTCCAGTGTGAGAACCACTACATGGTTACTTCTGCTCCACTGATGTTTCTGTACAGTTGGTGTGCAATTCGTGTCCCATTCTGTGCACCTTCTAGGCTTCATTCTTCTATGTTTCAGGACATTCCCATGGTTTTTAACTCATAACCAGTTTAGGGGCTATAGATGTGACAGAGTTAGATTGCTGTGATTTACTGCAGTTACAACTTCATGATCAACAGTGCCAAGTAAGAAAACAGCCTTCAAAAGATCCAACCTTGAAATATCTGCTGTGGAGGGAGTACCTTAGGGCCATTCTTATTTTTCTGCTTGTTCTGATTTTTACCTGACTGCCCCAATTACACTAAATGTATTTGAAAAGTAAATACTGAAATAACCTAATCAAAGTACCATTCCTACCACTGTCTGTCATGCCACTTCGAAGTCTTACTCACTAATTTTCTGGAACAGCATATGGAAATAAATTAGCATGAGAGAAAACAAAAGGTATCATGATTTTATCCAACTCCTTCATAATGAATTAGTCTTCAGATATCTCTAGTGATTTTATTCTTTTAATCTGCCATAAGCAAAAAGATTGTACAAAAGTAATCGGCAAGGGCTTTGCTGCCCACAGTTTCCTTGTCGCAGCATGTGGATCACTGATGCTTATTAATTAGCGTTTCAAGAAAACCAAACAAAATTCTCATTTCAAGAGTCAATATTGTGTTTCCTCTGTGGAACCTACTCTTTATGAAGTTATTATGGTGTTCTAAAAGAATGCAGAGACTGGCTTTGTGATTCAGATGCATGTGCATGCATGCACACGAGAAAAGACTGCATTTTCCTTGGCACTGCTGAAGTGTCAGCTCTGGCTTTATTTTTTATCACTGAGGAATATGCTCCTCTGACTTCATCTGACCTTTAAGAGAATTGTCTGCTAATGCTAATAGCATACTACTGTGTCTGAAGCACACTTAAAAAAAGAGACTGACTGCTACATATGCATAGTACACTCAAGCAAGGAACGCCTTTTTAGCTTTGAACAGTGACAGTCAAACCACTGGAGGGTTGAGGTTCTGCTAAGTACACCAAACGGTTGATTACCCAAACCTTTACGAAACCTCTTTGGTCTTTTAACACAGAAGGAAGCCTTTCGAGAGCAGATGTGGGAATTTATGTTTCTTGCTGTGTTGTATATGGTTGGTTTGATTTTATTTTCCCATGGGGAAGTTTCTAGTCCCTTTCAACCCTGACCTGGCTGGAACAGCTACCCGTCCAAGATGCAGATTTTGCACAAAGGGCCATCACTAGAACAAGAAAGTGCAGAGTGCACTAAAAAGGAACAGAAGTGGATTCATTTTAAGAGTTTATCAAAATTGAAAGATCAGAGTCCTGAACGAGTGATTCCAATTTAAAATCTGTGAGAGATTTGACAGTTACTTCCAAAGTAACCTTATCTAGGTTTAGTTCAAGGACTTGGTAAAGTACAGAGTCAGTTCTAATTTTATCTGGACTGATTCACCTATTTGTAATGGCTGTCCTACGTGCTCTAATAACACAGTCCTGTGGATCTTATACCCACACTCGTACACAGATGTCAGATTTTTAAGACACTGAAGAGTTTTTTTTTGCTGACAAACTGGCAGCTTGACCAAGCATATCTTACTAGCTGCCATTAAGGGGAACATATTGTGGAGATTCACTAGGGCAAGCAATAGGACAGCAGGCAAAGCATAAAGAAAACTTAAAATAGCAACCAACTCAGAACAACTCTTAGAGTATACAAACGATAGAAGAAAGTAAAGAATTGCAGAATGCATTTTCTCTGAACACTCAAACCCAGAATTACTGCTGATACTATTGTCCATATTACTAAAAAGGCAGTAGTATAAGAATAATTGAAACATCAGACATTAGAACAGGAGAAAGTTAGGACTGTATAGTCCAATGCCTTTCCTTACAATCCTTCATTCCATTTTCATTGAATTTTAGTTTAGACAAAAATGAAACCTTTACAGAATTAGAAATCAAGAGGTTTAACCCAAAGAATATCTGCGGCAGCACTTGCCAAAACCCCCCAAATCCCTTACCATTGATTTTTAACATTAGCAAAACTCCTTTGAAAGGCATTGAGGACAATCCTGCACGAACATGTTCACTCAGCCAATTATGGTCAAATATTAGCATGACTTTTCTGATGTGGGCACTACTGATGATTTATAGAGAGACTATTACTGTAGCAGGGAAACATTTACTAGAAACTGGACTGGGGCCACCAATTCATTTCACACAAGCTATTGAAGCAGTAAAACGTTCTCTTGTCTCATTACTAATTTGAGCCAAAGTTGTTCGGTTCCTTTAAATTAATATTTCTCATTAGCCTGCTTTGGGTTCAAACGGCTGCTTACAATCTTTGTGCCTATTTGTAAGGCTTTTAAGCATTTAGTTTAGTTTAGTTCATTAAATAAGGGCTAAAATAATCAAAACACCCCAGTGAAACATACACAGGCCTTTTTCTAAAACTTTTGCTCTTGCTATACACTTGAGGCGTTTCAAAACAATGAAAGCAGTTTAATAATGCAAAGGGTATTGCTGTTATTACTGGCTTCCATCATTCTTCCTGGCTGTTTATACAGGGAATTGCAAAGGGAAGCGAGCTACAAGTAGTTTGGTATAAAGATGCATATCCATTGTCCGCAGAGGATCATAATGAAACAGCAGCAACAGAAGAACATACATATAAAATGGAGTGAAGCTACCTCTTATCTTTAACACTGAGGCACCAGGTAATGCTCCATCTAGAACCAAACAACTAAATCTAAGCATGAAATAGGTCCCTAGGCTCTTAATGCAAGAGTTTGAAATTAAGTGAAATAAATTTTTCCCACAGTGAGGGTGTTCTGGAGTATACAAGAAAAAACAGAGAGCCCTTACCGGCTGCATAACCAGTAGCTCAGCAGCTGATTAGAGCCTTCATCTTGGATTTGGGAAATCCCAATACAGATCTTCACTCTGCTTATTTAGGATATGAATCTTATTTTTTTAAAAGAATGTCTTAGCAACTAGGCTACAGAATTACTGCCTCCCAAAGTTTCCTGTTGGAGATACCTCATTATGTAGCAATGATTGACACACTGCAGACCAAGCTTGAATTTCTTTTGCACATCTCTAGTGATTGCCTTCACTGTGGACAGGGTTCAGTCCTCCTCACTTTCTCTGCATTGTATTTAGTTATGTTCACCAAGAATATCTCTGACGAGCAAAAAGCCAAGAATGATTCTGTAAACTGGTAGCTGGGGCAGTTGCTGGGTAGAGGAGCCACCACCTGAGCCGCTGAGCTGTTTGAAGACTTGAATCTGAAATCACGCCCATCAAGTGAGTGCTCTGGACACTGAGCTCTCAATGGCTGTTCCTGGTTTTCTCATATTAACTGTAAATTCTATTCTGAACCTGAAAAGATTTTCCTGCAGGAACTGATAGTGTACATTGCTATAACAAGTGCCAGTTGTGACACCTGCACTAATCAGAAAGTTCCAGTCTGACATTTATGTGAGCTATATGTTGGAAACTCATGTTTCTCCAGGATGGATCTGAGTTAGAGGACACAATTGCTGGTTAGTATCTGTTCTAAAATGAAGCTTTATCAAAAAATTCTCACCTGCGGCATCCATTCCTCCATCTCTGTATAAACAGGCTACCATAAGAATCTAGGTGGCTCAAGTGAAAAGCTGGCATATAGGAGAAATATGATGGCAAATACGACGATGCCATCTCAGGAAAATTCAACCACCTTCCTTCTACTCATCATTTTAACAAGCACACTCTGGTGACCATTGTTCCTAGTCTCCTTGCTTCTCATGCACTGAGGAACACACAGATTATGGAACTGCCAAAAGGAGTACTACTGTTAAATTCTTTCTCCCCCACAGCCAAAACCAGGGCAGTAAGCCATTCCAAAACTAACGTTTGCAAGCAAATCAAGGAATATCATTGCCTGTGTTATATAATTTACAATATATATCAATATTTTTTAATATTTGAAAGTGCTTCTGAAAAAGAACTGTTACTTCAACGGAAATAAACACAACAAACGTCCCAGATGACCTTCTACTGCATATACATAAATGTAATATTTTAAAACTTTACTCAGGATGTGACTGAGCAGCAGTAAGTATAAATGAATTACAAATACATACTGGCATTACACTGCCCATGCATGTGAGGCAGAACAAGCATTTGCTCAGTGAGAGACAACATACATATATATATTAAAAAAAATTGCTTAAAAAAAAATACTGAACTGCAGTTTGGAATACAATGTGTCAGGAAAGTGAGTATACTTGATATGAGTCAGGTAGTACACCCTTAGTTTATGTTTGTGCTATGTCAATCAGTGTCTGAGGACAGTCTCCTGAAATGTATTATAACTGCACAAAGAGATTTTTGTCCCTTGGTATGACTGTTAAAGGATGACCACTGCAGGAAAGTAGTAAAAGAAGGAAAGGTCCAGGGGAGAAGAGCTTATAGGTAGGTTGTTCCCCACCCTCACAACAGTTCAGTTTAGTTTTAACATGACAGCCCTGTTTTCAAACAGTTATAACCTAGTCCCAATGAAACCTATGGGGTTACACCAGTTTACACAACATGAGGATCTAGCTCTAAGACTTGTGCTTTCTTTTTTTTATTGTAAACCATTTCATCTTCACAAGTAGCTCATCACCATAAGAGTCTCACATGGGCAGAAGTGATCTCTTCTCACCAGCTTTCCATGAAGTGTAGTTAAATAACTTATAGTAGGAGTCTTAATTGTGCTTTCATCAAAGCAAGCATTGCTATTGTCCAAGTGAACTGCAAGTTCTGCAGTGTGGCCTGAACTGCTTCTGCAGAACCTGCGTGAACTACAAGCTCCAGTTGAGCTATAACACTGTAAAGAAATTAAATGCTACAGTTAGCAATGTAAATGGTCAATTTTAAAGCTACTTGACTTAAAAGAAAGCAACAAACATCGTTGTCATTTCCGTCTTTTACTTTAACGCCAAGAGAAATAATCATGTCAAGCCACTACTGAGGAAAGCAGCCTTATGCAACAGACAAATGGCACTTGCCAAAATACACATACAAGTCTCATGATATTGTTAAAGTAATGCAGGCTCGATACCTTCCTACCTAAGAGAGGACCAAAAAAAAAAAAAAAAAAAAAAAAAAGACATTTGAGCAACATACCTTCCGACTGAAACCCTGCAAAGCAAGCAGGTAGCTTGCACGTAAGGTCTCGGCTCTGCAGTTTTGGTTTAACATCTGCTGCAAGAGTAGATTTCCCCCTAAAGCCCCTGAAGTTATTAATATTGAGAAAATAGGATAATTGTCTGAACAGCACAGAGATGAAAAACTGTTTGTATCTGCAAGCTGCCTGCTTATTTAGAAAGCATTCAAGACTGTTTCTCTTGATAACACATTTGAAAAGCAATTTTGGAAAAATTAATCTTTTGGACTATTTTTTGATTTCTCTTCCTCCCTGCAGATTACCTGTGATTTTTTTTATAAGTGACAGAGCACACGAATTCTTGCATCTTCCTACCACATGCATGGGAAGGGTTTCAAGAGATTAAATTCAAGGATTCCAAATCATAATATTAGAATAATAAAGAATGATTTGGAGGGCTTCCTACCACGGTAAGCTTGCCCTGAAGTACATAAAATCAGCTATTGCCATTACACACGGAGGTAAGTGTCTCTCAGGCTGTTTTTATTTCATAACCTAGCTAGAAGAAACTGGAAAACACTTCAAAGGGAAAGAGGATGAATTTACTGGCCCTGATGGTGGTTGCTAGGCACCAAGCAATGCAGAGAGGGCTACAACAAGCCAAGTTTCAAGCAGATTTAGATATTGTCCTAACGAACAGAAAGTGTCATTAAAAACCAAGGGCTAATTTAAACAATGTTACCCAGACAATTCAGAAAGAAAAATTATTTCATTTTGGCTAACTCTTCAAAAACAGATGCAATACACATATAGGTGAACACACTGACAATTACAAACATACAACTCATCATACTCAATTCCCAAATTAAAGATAATAAAATAGCACTTAAGACTTCTAGTGAGTACAAGTTCAGTGTTTTGCTTACAAAGCATCTACTGCAGGATGGAAATCCAAATCCTAACCTGCCCATCCGCACTTCGCTCCTGGAAGCATTCACATGTTCTCAGCTCTTGGCTGTATGTCCAACCATCTTGGAACCTTGTACTGCCTTGCTGGGGGGAGACCAGGCCCGGCTATATATTAGTTATACAGATGCCAGTAAGGATGCTCCCTGGAGGAATACGTGGCAGTTTGTACCACACAAAGAGGCATTTCCAGGGGAGCTGCAATGCCTTTGAGTTCATCTGGCACAAGTCCAGGGTAAAATGTACCTTTCTGTGCCTACTGTAAAACAGACCAGAGGGAATCAAAGAATCATAAAATAATCTAGGTTGGAAGGGACCTCTGGAGGTCATCCGATCCAGCCTCCCACTCAAAGGCAGGCTCTGGGCTCAAAGCAGATTTCAGGTCTTTAAACAATTCTCTCCTTAAATAGATTCAGTTTCAAAGTCTGAACAGTTAGGGGATTTTTTTTTTTTTTTTTGCAAGTTCAAGTCTTTGATCAGAGTTGTTTTTGTGGATGCATGACATTTCCTCACCCATATCTGCCATTTCTTTTCATGCTTTATATCTAGAGACTGGCTGGAAATAAAATAATATCCTGAATCATCCCAGATTTTGGAATATAGATCCAAACTTCTCAGTCATTGTCCATCTGTTCAAAATGCTTCTGTGAACATAATTTGATTCTGGCACTTTCATTTTCTCCCATGTATTCTGATTATTGCTATAGTTACTTAAATAAAAGATAATTAAAAAAATCAGCATCCTTCTATCACCCCAACCCATAAAAGTCCAAACAATCCTGAGCTAGTCAAGCAGCCAATCAAACTTCAAATACATAAAAAGGCATGAACGCTATTCCAAAAGTTTTATCTTCAGTTGAGGCTATACTAAATTTCTCTATTTAAAAAAGTAATAGTTTAAAACGAGCAATTTCCCCAATATTTTCTTTAATACAGAGAATTCTCCAGGTCATCTGCTACTAGGGCAGAAGTCTCTGTTTATACATTCAGTTAAATACCCTAAGTCATCCTGTCTCCAGAGCACTTCATTGTTTGTATTTATCTTCCTATCTTTCAATAAATGTTATTTTCAGGTTGCATCCTAACTTATGCTGCAATCTACTAATGGTGTTTGGACAGAATTTCCATTTTTTAGAGGTTTTTTCGTGGTCTAATGAATTAGCTCTCTTCTGTGATTTATTGTGTCAAACTGAGTACCTTTATTTTGTTATTCCATTTACTCTTGTAGCAAAATCCATTTAAAGGGCCTTCTCTAGGTTGATTTTATAGTTTAAGATTTCTCTTAGTTTTTGCATCTAACTTTCATTTTAACTATTTTCCATCAAGCCTCTCAATAACAAAGCCACGTGATTTGACATCAAAACACCTCTGCTAATAAATTAGAGTTTCCTCAGTTAATAGATTAATTCTAGCACCAAGAGAGAGTTGGTCTATGAATTTCTGCCATTATAAACTGGTTAAAAGCTACCATCATTATAAGAAATAGCTATTGTCCTACTATCTCCAGCTCTTCTATCAGTTCTCTGATGAAGTTGTGGTCCTGAGAGAAGCAGTTTAGCACAAGGAAAAGTGGTAGTGGGGAGGTTGAGAGTAGCAAAGGGGCAGGCACCCCTTGGGACACGAGTGTACTGGAGCAACTGGAGGAGAAGTCCATTGTGTGCACTGGTGCCCCAGGTAGGGAGGAGAAAAGGGTTTGATTTCATAGGCAAACCTGGAGACAGCTGAATGGCAATAACTTTGATTCATCCAGTGTAAATGCCACTGCTGCATCATGTGATCTGCCCTGCCATTTCATATGATTATGGACAATTGTCTCTGGAGCTTGGGCAGCGGCGTGCAGAGCCTCTGCCGGTGATTCAGCAGCCACATTTCACCATGTAGTGTGCCAGCATGATTCCCAGGGCAAGTGAGTTTACCTTGCAAACTGAAATGGGTGGCCAAGGGAATGGCACATTATTGCCCCCATTTGGTGACTTCTGTGATGCCCTATTTGCTTCCATCAGCCCCAATAAGAAAGTTCTAGAGTCCTCCCTCCTCCTTTATGTGCTCCAAAGTCACACATTTATTATGTTGTAAAAAGCATTTATTTAAAATATGTCCTTATGTGGCATAAAGTCATTTAATATGGGGTTAATTATAATAATTCCTTCATGATTCCATAATAGATTTCAGCCTGTATTGTCATACAGGCCTTTTAATTAATTAGATTCTGTCATGATGTGTTATACTTCTGCTATTACCTGCATTCACTAATATTTGTTACCAAAGCCAAGAATTTTTAAAGTGACTGCTTGAAATTACCATTCTGCCTCTATATTTAGGCATCTAAGGCAGTGATTTAATTTTGAAAAAAGCGGAGCATACAACTCCTACTTTAACTTTCAGGATGAAGAATAAAGGCCATTGAAATTTGGATTTTAAAATTTTTTTTTAAGAAAGTGTGTTTTTCAAAGTTTGACGTGTTTTGCTTTTATTTTTCATGATACAGCTAGAAATTTTGACAGGTGAAGCAGAAAAGCCTGCCTAAATAAATAAAAGCTTTTATATCAACACTGGAATTCATTGCCACAAGAAATGAGGGAGTTCAAAACTTCTGTGAGGTTTTAGAAGGAATGCTAAAATGTCTTTAAGAGCCTAAACCAACTGGTATGAGAAAAAATATTTTCCTTCTCAGATAAGCTTGCACATTATAATGGCTTTTGCACTCTTCTATTCAGACACTGACACAGTCCTCTACCAAAGGAAGGACAATTTACAAGAAATCCAGTATCTTTTGCAATGTTCTCATGAAACACCCTAAACCTCACTACAGCACTATTCCATGCTTATTTTTAAAATCCCATGTTCCCATTATGATATTCAAAAATCCCTCTTAGATTGCACCATAAATGGATACAAAAAGAGCTATATTATTCCTTTTTGGTCTTAATACCAATTTACAGCCAAGAGTTTATGAGGAATGCAAATTTTGACATTCCAGACCAAAGACAACAATATTCAGATTTCAGAATTTCAATCACAATCACAGGATGAAAATTTATTATTCTCTTCTCTGACATAGGAAGTCAGAGAATAGAATAATAAACTTATCCTAAGAATCTATGTAATATTCAATACAAGCAATCACGACCGCAGTCTGACAGCCTACATCGCGTACTGACCAGTTTCTAAAATTTCCATCATATTCTGGGATGAGATTAGAAATTTGCAAATGTGTGGGAAGTATAGAGATGCAAGAAACTTCACCAATTCTCATGGGCAAACCTCTTATGTCAAAGTAGCTGGCATAAACTGTGATAATCATTATATCATTGCACTGAAGTCCAACTACCACATTGCTTTATCAGTGAATCTTATAGTTTAACATCTTTCTAAGTGTTTCACAAATTTCTACATGCAGTTACGTGTGAAGATAACAAAAATACTGGTGTTGCTAGCAAATATATTTACCCTTAATTCAATTACATACTGTGAAGTCTATGGAAAACAAAATGAAGGTAAATCACGCTCAAGGTGTTCTTCCTTATCCTGGCACAAACTAGAAGTTGCCCCAGTCAATCAGTTAATTTTACCTAATGTAGCTGGAAGAGTGTCAGGCCTGTCAAGGAGATAGACATGCTCACACCTCTTCCCTGCCAGCTGCACAGCTCTTCCAAATGACTTGTCGTGCATGAAGAAAAGATGGAAGAGTCTGCCTTAAACCTCTACCGTGTCAGAACATAAAGTCTTCAGGACAGTGACTCACTACAATGACTGAGGTTGAATTATTACTTTTTTTGTTTTTATTCAATTTAAATCACTCTGTATCTAGCAGAAAGCTCTCATTCTCTGTCCTGGTCCTACATCAACATTTTACACAATGTAAATAAGTTATATAAAAACTCCCTCTAAGTTTTAGGCTTCAAGAATGGGATGCAAAATTTAAAGTGTATATATTCCATTAGCTGTAAGAGGTTGAGGAAAGAAGGAGGATGCAGACCTACAAGGGCTGCAAAATAAGAATGCAGCTTATCTCAATGACTTTATTCCAAATTGGTAGTTAGAAACCTTTTTTTTTTTCCTTAACGGGCACTGATACTATTTTTTAACAAAGTTATCATAACCCATGTTGGTAAGAAACAGTGCTTCATCCAATTTGGAATTGTTATCGACCTGTAAAGTATCTGAAGTCAATAAGAGACTACTGTTCTTGTGTCTATTGGTCTTTCTCTCCACCTAGACTCCTTAACATTACACTGACATATGTTGTGCTATCAAAATAGTCCTAACCTCCCCTTCTCCTGTTCTACTAACTTTGCACAGCTTAAGAAACTGTAAAAAATGTAAACTCATGTATTCTTAGGTATAGGCATGTAAAGCATGCTATGATACATGCCCCTTCAAGACAGCTCTTAATACTCAGATAAACTCACTCAGATATCAGCTTGTATTGATATATATATTCTCTGTTCACATTCAGGAAAAAGAACCTAACACTTTGAAAGAACTGTTTGATTTCCACAGAATTGCTTCTTCCAACCACTTCACTGAAAGATTTGGGGCAGGGATCATCTTTTATTCTCTATCAAGCCTAGCACAATGGGGTCTGGCCTACCACTAAGGCTCCTAGAAGCTTTGATTCTTTAAATAATTTTACTGCAGTCTAATGGCATAGATCAACTTGTGAACTATTTTGTGCTGCTAATGCAAATGTTATGTGCTGCTCAAGTGTTACTTCACTATGTGACTATACTCACTCAAGATAGCAAACCCAAGGAGACAGCTTCACCTGAGTCTGTATTGAAGTTATTTTCATAAGGATACACAAAATGCTTCCAGAATCAGCTCCAGCCTGTTGAAATTCAACATACTCCTCCAATTCTGAAACCCCTGTGAGAAGCAGACTGCTACCACACTGCTTTCACCTGCATTGAGATGACCATAGTCTCTCCTCCAGCCTCCCAAACACACACGTAGACATGCTGTGCTACACAGCAAGCACTGATATCTGTTCAGAACTAACATCTTGCCAAGTGTACCACAAATGTTCATATGTGTAATGGAAGGAACATAGCACCTCTGAGAGCACAAATATCACTTAAAAACAACAAACCAACTCACAACTGGTAACAATTCAAAAATCAGTATTTACACGTTATCATTATCTTGCTTGTGTTATTTGATATAGTTCCATGTTGCTTAAAAAAAATGAAATCAGATAAATATTAGTAAATATTTATCAGCTTCCTTATTTTTTCCAATAAAGTTCTTTCAATAAACGAACACAATTTATTGCTAGTGACTATTTTTTGCTCATTATAATTTAATTTGGAGAGTAAAATAAAAATACTTTCTTCTGCAGTTTTAAAATTAGTCCTTTTAAAAGTGCTTATCAGTGTTTATACTCAGAGCCTATAGTAAGTGTTTTTCATGTAATTTGGGCCATAATAAATTTTTTTTTAATTATTTGTTGTTGTTTCTGGTTGCATTAGAACTATCCATTTGAATCACTTACCAGAAAGTTTCAACTCAAGGATTTTTATAAGCATTTTATAACTCCTTTGCCCTGTGTGCTATCAGAGTCTTTTCAAAAATGCATAATTAATGTTCCTAATGGAGCCGAACTGCTTGTCTTCAAATCATTATATTAGCTATTATTAAAATGACAAAGGCATTATCACAATACATACACGCATGATCTACTATAATGGAAAATACTATAACACCTCATAGATGATACTTCTATGGGCTCTGGGACATTCACTTGACGTGGTTAAAATTGCTCTCTTGAAGTAAGTGTCCAAGAGAAGCTGATGCCTGTCCTAAATCCAGATGCTCAACTTAAATGCCGGAAGTGAAAGCAAATGTGAAAAAAAAAAAAAAAAATTAGTATACCACTCATTTCCTCATTAGTTGTGATTGGAAGATTATTTTTTCATGGCAGTTCCATACATGGAAAAGCTGTGAAAATAGGAATAAAGTAACAAGAAAGGTTCTGATCATATTTCTAGGTCAGAAAAAGAAAAAAAGAAAAAAAAAACACAACCAAGTAAAGAGCTTCATCCATATTTTCACATCGGGTTTGAACCTGGGGTAAGTCCAGCCAGAAGACCTAGTAACCTGAAGAGTCATTATAAGACCCTCTTGATCCTGTGATACGTTCCTATATTTCTATCCTGTTTTGAATCTGAGCCTCTCAAAAGTTCACTGATCTAGGAATTGGTTCGTGCTAATCCCCCTTCACATCTGCTGATAGAGAGAGAACAATGGACAATTAGAAGTCAAGTAGATCCAACCACAGATTATGTAACACAGCACTTTTGCTTTGCCCGCCCTTGGAAATTCAGAATTACAATTCCCAGTTTCACTAGATTAACATCCTCAAGAGATCAGTAGCAACTACTGGTGGTCCACAAAAGAAACCTTATTGACAAAAAATAACTTCAACAGCAAAATTTAACATAAACATGTATATAGACAACAGGATCTCAATTTAAAAATGCATCAATGTCTGAGTTCTAATGTCATCCTAGTGATATATTAGTGTGCTAAAAAATCCAAAACATTTTCAGCCTCTTTTTATTGGCTTTCAGAGTAATTTTGCTGAACTGTCTTCCTAGAGAATCAGAGAAATGCCAAAAACAAATGCAAAACCAGCAGGATATTTTCCAACATAAAGAGTCAGCATTCAGACCTTCAATTCAGACAACACTAGAGACTGACCTAGATGCCACAGAGCTCATCCCTGGCTAGTTCCTGAGCCCTAAGAAACTCCCTTTCATTACTAACATTGAGACAACTGCATTCTCTCTCTTTCATACCCAGTTTTGAACAGGTTACAGTATAATCTCTGCACAGTTGGCAAACTGGCTGAGCCACCTTGGATAACTGTCAAGCTACAGTGTGCTTCCTCTATGTAGAAAGTGAAAAGACCGAAAAAGAAGCAAATACCTTGTTAAAAATTAGTAGAATACCCCTGTGTGATTAAAGGTGGCACTTGTTGATACTGTGCATGAGTAGTAAGCATAGCCTGTTCCTGTAAGCTGTCTTCTAAGAAAGTTCCCCTGTCAGGAACTTTATTGGAAAGACTGAGAGGATTCTGTTCAGGCAAGGTTTCTGAGGCCTCAGAGAGATCCATTTTTCTGATATCTGGGACACTTATATCTGGACTCAAACTTGCTAGGGAATTGATGAAAATAGGGACAGTATCTAGACCGTGCTGCTAGGTCTGTTTTCCTTGGAGGGAGGCTGAAATATCTTGGGTCCTGCTATCTCCTTTATAGTCCTTGGAAGTGATTCTCCACTGAAAACTCCTTGAAATAAAGCCACTGAAGGACATCATGAATAGAAAAAAGTGTCAGAAGTCTGATGGTGAGTTGTCAGCTTTATTGTGACATTACATCACCAAGAATCTAAGGCAGGATACATGGTGTCACTTCACAGATTTCCAATTTTTCTTGCTTAACTGCAGTGTGAAAACAAAATTAGATTTTAAAAGATATGTTTTGAATACAGGGTTATATCACAAATGAACAAAACAACTTTGTGATACTATCTGCCTCCCTCCTCCTCAATTTCTAGCTGAGATTGCCATGTCAACTTAATACCACTCTTCCAACCCTCTGTATTGTCCTGAGATTAAGAATTTTTGCCAAATACTCTTTGAAAATTAATGAATTCCCAAAAAAAGGACTTCTTTATATAACAGGAAGACCACTTACACCTACAGTTCTTTAGACAATCCATGACAGTACCCTGAAAGATTAGGGAAAGAAAAGAATTTAGTTTTGCTGTTAGCAGTGCCACCTTAAATATATCTGGACAGGATTATCTCATGGCAGGAATCACTGGTTCTTTGGGTTTGCAAGCCACAGTTTTGATGACCAGCCTTATTAATTCCCTCCGATTGGTTTCTTAAAGTGATGTTTTTGGGAAGAGTTCTCCCACCTGAAGAGATAATAAAGAAGAAAATTCCCTATGACGAGTTTTCAGATTTCGTTTCCTAAATTCATTCGGATCCAAGTCCACAATATTTATGAAGCCAAAGCTTATTACCAATAAAATTATTAATTTGAGATAAAAGTGCATTTTCAGATGTCTACCTGAGTTTGGCAGCTCCTACATTACTGTTTCAGAGTGAGCTTCTTAGCTGACAACCTTGAACCTTCCTCCTTCCTAAGATTTAATTACAATAACAAGTTACAAATCTTCGGCTTCACTTACAATTATGTTTTGTTAAGCCAAATTCAGTAAAAGGCAATTGACCTTAAAAGACAGTTTCAGCATTATGAGTCTCAGGTATTCAAAATACATTTGTTCCCTTTCTGTCCTTCCCCTCCATGCAGCAGAAAGATGGCCACAAAACCATAAAACAAAAAGTCTTAGAGTCTTTCTGGATTTTGAATCCCAAAGTTTTGGTTTTCAGGCTTACCCCCAAGCCCTTCCCTTCCCCACAAAAAAATAATTAGGGGGTTTCATCTAACTCAGTACCATGCATCCATGAATGAACATAATGAAAAGCCAAAGGAAGATCAGGACAGGACAGGCATGTACCTCTCCCACGTACTGTCCCAGCCTTCAATTATTTTCAGCTCAGGGGATTTCCTCAGCCTGCTGCAGTTTGTCTGGTCATTAACACTCAATGGACCTTTCCTAAATTCTTGTTCCATTCTCCCCTAGAGTTAATGTAAACTTTCTGCATTCTTATACAACAGCCATACTTCAGACTAAACCTCTTGATTGTTCATGAAGTAATGTCAGAGGGGAAAAGTACAAAGAATGAGTCATTTCTCTCTCCTGACTCAACTTTTGTCCGGGAATGCTATTTTCCTGTAAGGCTATAGGGAATAAGTGGAAACTACTGCTCCTTGCACAAGTCAGTCAGCTCTCAAGTGCAAAAATTCATTTTAATAATCTAGCAAAACAAAAAGCTTTATTGAAAGTCATAAAAGGCTTCTATGTGTTGGTCATTTTCCATCTTTAAAGTGTATATACTTCTCTATGATTCACTGAGAGCAAAATGGAAAATGAATTTGTGCTCACTGAAAAAAAAAAAAAAAAAATCAAGAAAAACCCTACAAAGAATTCAGTCTATTTATCAGCAGTCCAGTCTAAGATTATTTAATGTAAACAAGCCTCTGTTGTTACAGGACTATGAATGTTTCAGCACTAAAAATTTAATTTAGGGTGAGAAAGTGTCATCACAACCATCCTATCCGACTCATGTTCAGCACTGACTATATAATTTCAAATGAAGTTAGGAGTCTACTTTTCCCCCAGAAAATGGTGAGGCAATGAGAAGATTTTGATTTTAAAGTAAACAACATCCCTGTGAAAATACAGTGCCTTTGCTTTCCTCCCTTCTCCCTGTTCTAGCACTCAGTGATGGAAGCGAAGACAAGTATAAATCACTGTATGCCATCAAGTCAAAATTGTCCCTGAGAGTTTGGCATCATGCCCAGGATTTTACTCACTCCATGACAAGTGGTGTTCTCTTCAGCTCGGATTTATCCAGCCTCATCAATAAATACCTCAAGCATGGTCATTTGATTGATGTGATGAGATTAAATTCCAAAATATTTAGGGTTGTATACAGTATTTCACTGTGAAGAAAATGGCAAATATCCTGAAGCAGGAATGATTTCTTTTTCTGACACTAAACGTCTGAACAAATCATTGTACAATCCTTGTTGGCCGGGCATAACATGAGGGCTTTTTAAAATTCACTTGGTCCTTCTTTTCTGTACAATATTGTATGAGCCATTTTCCCTTCAGTGTTTGCTTTACAATCATCACTGCTTTTCTCATTTATGTATGATGAGGGAGAATATGTTCTCATCTGTGTCTTAGGAGTCAGGATCTGGATTTGTTTACAAGCTTTCAGTTCTTGCTTTTCTGATTCAGACCACAGGATCTAAAATAACAGGCTTTAATATGGCAAGTAAATATAACAGACTCAAAGCCCATGGTCTCTCTTGCTCTCTAGTCCAGCTAAAGTGTTATTTACTGATAGCAGAACAGAATAACTACATAATTACTTGTATGCAATGCAGGGCTCCAGCAGGTAAGACAGAGAGAAGATGCAGAGACATGATAGGAGCAGCCAAACAGCAGAAGAAATACAACATGATATTTGCAAGCTGTTTGAGCAAGGCTCACTTCCCAAGTGAGATAAATCCACACACTTACGATTTTGCTAGAGCAGTGCAAGCTTAAGAATATTTATTAGAGAATTGGGAACTACCGAACAATGTGTTTCAGCATAGCCAAAACCAAAAAGCATGCATCTAGAATCAAGGAATACAGGCCAAACTTATCATACTGTCATAAACTGAAAAGCAACAATTCTTCAGGGTGGCTTCCAGATCACTTCCAAGATCAACCCACAAACATCAGAGCAAAGCTTTTGGATAAGATGGTTAATAAGATTCTAGGATGCCCAAGGAGAAAAACTAAACCATAGAAGAGTTAATTGCAATTAATTTTCTATGCTATGCTAGTGAGAGCATCATTGAAAACTATCTACCTCCAATGTGCATCCTTCAAAGAGGATGCTGATAGGTACTTTCAGGAGGAAGAAAAAAATAAGAATATCATCATGAATTAGTGAAAATACAGAAAAAGTTATGGGAACAATTAAGCCATGAGACAAGCATAATCCGTCAGAATTTACATGGGGGTGGGAAAGACATTTTCATTCTTGGTGTAAATTTGTATAGTTGTAGAACAACGTATGGAGGGATGAAAAATAAATTCCTGTTTATCTTCAGGTTACGTTATTCTTAAGCAGTTTTAAATTAGAATTCTTGTTGTCCTTACAAATATGCTATGCAACATCTTCCCTTTTCTTTACAGAGGAATTACTGCATGAATTTATGAGAACAGTGGAAAGAACAGATGCTTGATATCACCATCTCCCACTATAGTCTGATCTATGGAGTTTGCCTTCAAATTTTGAGTTTGTGCTCACCTCTGGGTCCTGCTATGGTCTAGTTCATTTGGTCTCTTCCTAGTCCCACATGGTCAGACATACTTTCCAGAGGTCATAGGCCACTTTATTTTAAGCAATTCTACGAGAAAGGAATCATTTTCAGCTCCCTATGGATTTTCATGTTTTCAAAAGGTCAAAGGCTCTGCTGAGCCCAGTTTGCCTTCTGGGCTGGAACAGTAAAGGCACATCAGTTTCTATAGCCAGAGGCAGACAGAGCAACGTGGTTATCACTTTATTTAGCCGAGTTCAGCCCTCTGTCCATATATGCAGATGCATCGATTAGAGGCAATTTTCAACACTCTCCTGATCAAAGCTTCAAACAGTCACCCATGGGAGAACAGTGAAAGGCCTTACCTGCTATTTCAAAAGCAGAACAGCTTCCTTTCCTGCACAGACTGTCAAATGGACCTGCTACCCATCCCAGTGAGACAGGAGGGAGGGTGCAAGGAAGAGGAAGAGGCACTCCTCCTACACACGCAGCTGCTGCTGTGTCTGCACGCAGAGACAAGGGAGAAGCCTCCTGGTGCCTGTTGCCCTGATCATCTGTGTGCTTTTGTTAAAGACAAGGAATGGTGGGGACAAAGCCTACCTCTGAGTGGCATGAGTTACTATGAGCACCACACAGAAACATCCATAACCCTGGTCCCCAAGATTTAAGAAGTGGATCCTAGCAAAGGGGAACCATGGTCTTCATAATTTCTGCTTCAATGTATGAGGTCAACAGAGACTTTAAAAAAAAAAAGCCAAGACACACTTAAGAACTAGTGATTCAAAAATCCTTCTTTGGAAATTATTATTCTTTTAAGAAAAGGAAAATCATGTAAGTTATAATAAGTTATCATCCGATGAAACCTTTCTTTGTATTTTATTGAAGATCAGTAGCAGGCACACAGGCTGGGTGCCATGTTAGTTCAGGTCTGGATGGTGGAGGGGGAGAATGAGCCACAAAAACCCTGGGCTCAGAGCTTTTATGGGAGAGGACTGAAACCCTGATTTGTAGGAAATTTAAACAAAAATATCCTTGAGGATATCACCAAACCTTGAGATGCACCCTTTCCTTCCAGAACTCTTTCTGTGCCTTCACCAAGGTCTGCAGTGGATTTCACGGTTCAGGTGCAACCTGTTGAGAATGCATATGTGCATCTCAAACCTCTTAAAAATTTCAACCTGAAGTCTCCAGCTGTTAGAGGTTGACTTCCACTGACCTGGAAGATTAAACAGCTACCACCAGCACACTGAATAAGGCTGGCATCCTAACTGAACCCGCGGAGTGACTTTGGAAGGCAAGACACACTACTTTATGCTCCCAGCATATAAGAGTAGGGTAAATGTGGCTTTTCACATCAATCATGTGAAAATTCACATGGATGCCACACCAAAATGAAATAAAATATAAATAAATGAGTCTTCAAAAATCACCCTGATGATATCACGCTATAGTCAGTTCAGTCCAAACTAAATTCTGAATTAAAACTCAAACAACTCACCAAGCCAAAAAAAAAAAATCAGAAGGATATCAAATAAAGTATGCTGTTTGCCTTCTCTGTTTTCTTTTTGGTTTTGTTTTGTTGTTTGTTCTTTTCTTTCTTTCAAGTGTTTCTTCCAGCAGTTATTTATGCTGGAAGTGCAGGTCACCACGAGGGAGACTCTAGGAGAAAAATATTTCCCTTTTCTTTCAATTCTAATGAAAAATCCCATCTTTCCTCAAAACTCTCATACCATTTGTAAAGTGCTATTATTCTCTGCATCGTGTTTGCTAGCCACAATGCCTCTAAAAACAGGAAATTAAATCCATCATTGTGGACCCCTGAGCCAAATCCCCGCCTTTTCTCATCGTTATAATACGATGTCTCTCAAGAAAAAGCCCAAGAGTTGCTGCACCTTGCACCTCCAGGATCTTGCTCAGCTCCCTCTTATCTCACTTGCTGTCCTCTGTCTGTCCTTGGCTTGGCCAAGCATCCCTCCAGGATGTGGCTGTCCCCTCTCTGATGTAGGTGTGCTGCGATGTGCTGGGACTGATCCTATACGTTAAGGCCCAAGAAAGAAGAAATTGTTTTCCACATTGCAGAGCCTCTGTGCTATGCTAAATTAAGCAAAATAATGGCAACAGAGACAAATCATGCATTAGAAAGAGTCCAA
>JAOXNG010000001.1:68483469-68499510 GCA_028566535.1 Scolopax minor | reverse complement strand
GCTTCCTTTCCGGTACTTGTACAGAGCGATAAGGCCTCCTCTCAGTCTCCTCTTCCCCATACTGAACAACCCCATAGTGAGATGCAAAGGAATATAGCCTCCTAAATTGTGTTTTGCATTTGGAAGAAAATATATCCATTTGAATCAGTTTTAAAAACTCTGCCAACAGTGACATTCCCAGAATGTACTTTTAAGAGAGACAATCAGTGACAGTTTTCCAGAACTGTTTGTCTTCACCCATTTTACTTACAGAAATGGTGCTGAAGAATAAAGAAAAATTGTGTTTTGCAGTCTCTTCAAACATCACCTTGACAATGGCTCTACCAGGAGTGTAATGGGTTGTGAAGAGCGCTGTAAATTTTTTAGTTCAAACTCAGGCTCTGCTTGAGATAAGTCCAAGCAAAAGTTTATGTGACCCCTCTTTTACTGTGATTCTTGTAATACTTTGCAAAACTCAGGTTCCCAAAGTTGTGCTATTTCATGAGAAGCTCCAGTTTTGTTGAAAAAAAGATACAGCCTTCACTGTAGCAGTGCGAAGCACAAAGTTTATGTAGAAAGTCTGAACATTCTAGTACAAAAGCTGAAAAAAAGGAAAAATGTTTTAATAAATGCTTCCATTTTCAAGTACCTGGATTAACATTATGTTGGCACATTTTTGCATTCTGTCTTACAGCAATGCAAGTCCCACAAGCAGTTCTGCTCTGAGCATATTCCATTGAAAAGTGGAGGTCTCTGTAAATGGCCAATATTGCAGTGCATTAAGTTATTCCTATTATGTGTCTCTAACAAAGGAATCATTATCAATATGGGATGATACTAAAAGCCTGGAATGTCTTCTTGGAAAACAACAGCTAAATATATTCTTAGTATTATCATAGTGTGTTGTGCATTAGTTTTCAAAAGGCTGTTAAGATAAAAAAAACTTAATGGAGTGATAGGATACATGTTAAATTTGTTCCATTTCCAAGTAAAACAACCAGCTTTCTGACTGCCAATTTTGCAAGCTTGGTTTAACATGCACTATCTAGTTCAGGAACATTTTCATTTACTTTGTGTCTTAAAGCTCTTTAATACCCAAGCCTTAAGATGTTTACCATAACTAATTTGTCTTGTGCAATTGACAGAGTCAATGTTAATTGACATAATTTCTGTGTTTCCTCCGCTGTTTTGTCATCATTGTACTGGTGCCTTTCTTTGTCCCTTTAGGTCTACTTTTTCCATGCACTGTGCTGGGCATTGGGATCTTGTCTGTGTTGAATCACAGGAAAGAAACCTGTCCCTCAGCAACAGAAGCCCTCTACAGCTGCACAACTGCTTGACCAATTGATCCGGTTGACCTGGTGACCAAGACTGCCCCCTCTGCAAGATGGCAGAAACTACTAATAGATCTTCTGACAGGTAGAGTATTGAAGCCCAGCCCATCTGATTTGACGCTAATGTACAAGAAATTGCTGTGGACCTGAAGCTTACCTTCCGCTAAAGAAAAATATTTGGTATCTTCCTCCAAATGTTGCAGTAGGACGGTACCTGCACCATTAACTAAGCAAGTTTTGCTCCTTCAGTTGCACTAATAAGTTCACAATTCGGCACTGGTATAATACGCAGGTTTTAGAGGGATACATATATTTACACTTGTTTCATAAAATATACATTTGTGATAGAAATGTGGATACTCAAAATTAATTCAGCCGCTCCTCATGGCGTCATATTTTGCAGTTCAAATTCTCACTCTGCTGCTGAGCTGGATTTTCAAATTGTTCTTATAGTGCAGTTATCATTTGAAGAATGGCATACAGTAGTGTTATTGTAAGATGAAGATTGTTAACCTGAGACATTGAAAAAAGCATTCTGCAAAAAAATTTCAATTAGTATAATGTTTTGCTAATAAAAGCAAAAATATTTTTAAAGCCTAATGCTTTCCTACTTGTGAATAACTTGTTTTCTTCAACTTGCAATGATTTTGTTTCAAATTGTAAATTTCTTAGGAGTTTAAAAAATTAAAAAATAAAATAAAATTGAAAAGTTTTTAGATATTTTGACTGACTTGATCTGTCCTGTCTTCTGTCTTTCAGTTCATGACTGAAAGCTGTTCTGTGTAAGCCTTGCTATAATGTTTAGAAAAGGCAGAGGAAGTGTATGCTTACAGGAAAAGTAGACCCTTCGTGGCAGAGCTTTATTGAGAAGTGAGAAGTGGTATTTATGATCTTGTGGATATCACAACTCAGTGAGACTGTTTTCTGGAAAATATACTTAATCACCAGAAGAGGCTGTATTTCACTACAGCTGACAGTCTCTAATTACTGTGAAACAAGGTAACATTTTCACACAAACTTACATGCACACAAACTGATTTACAAAGCCCAAACAGGAGACATTCCTTAAAAATTAAATTCTCATAACTGACAACTGATTTACTGATATATCAGTAACCCATGATGTTGTACAATTCAGGTCTGACTTACAAAATTGCCTGTTACTATCCGTCAAATCAGGAGAAATAAGGAAAGAAGGAAAGGACTGAGGAAGGAAAATCACCAATCATTAACCTAACAGAGAAAGCAACTTTTGTAAAAGGAGCTCCCCTCAAAATGCACAAGGACTCAGCTGCAGAAAGTTCATTCAAATAGTTTTGTGCATAAAAGAATAAATCAAGATGAAATGTCCATTTCAAAATTCTATTAATATGCCCCTCTAGTTCAACTTTTACTCAGCTTTTGTCTTATTTCAGGATCTACTTTGGATGAAAAGGCTTAAAGCAGGAGCTCTAATGAGGTTTGATGTGTAGATGCTCTACTACGTGCTATGATGTTGCAGAAGTTGAGAGCTCTATCTGAGTCTCACGGTTCCATAATGCAGATTTGCTCCTGTCCTGCTTTACAGCTTTATTTTGCCCATCTGTCTCACGGTGTGGAATTCCTAGTTGCAAACCCAAAAGCTCTTAACAGAAACAGATGAGCTGTCACCAACAGAATAAATGCTTATGAAGGTGCACTGTAAAAAACAGGAGCTCCCTAATCTTAGGGGTTTGTACTTGTCCCTTGCTGCCCCTCTCACATGTTCCTTTGTTCTGACAGATGAAATATGGAATGCTATTTGTATTTTAATTTCTCTCTCAGATAACTAGTGGGAAATTTCTGTTGTTTCCCTTCATAGATACGTATTTTCCATTTTTGGCCAAAAAATTTGCAGTGCTTTTCAATACTAGGGTAAAAAGTTTATTTCTCTTGTGAGGTTCTACGAACAATTAACAAGAAGCATATTAACTAAATTTTATAACAGTATACATAATTTTCACATTAATTTTTGCCTTCTGTGTCATAAGTGACAACACTTCAGGTTTTTGGATGATCTGATTTTGGTGGTCTGATTGTTCTTGTATGCTCTGATATTGTTACATGTGGGTGGACACCTGTCCTCAGACTCATAGATGAGAAATGAGGACATTTAAAAATAGGGGGCTTCCCCTTGGGTCAAAGAATAGCATTGAAACTCAGCGTCTTAAGGTGTGGTTAAGAATACTACTTATTTATTAATTGAAACACTTTCACATGCTGTTTCATCTCTTTTGTCTCTATACCTAAACATTTGATTGTAAATTTAATTGATTTGTTGAGGAAACAAGTATCTTCTGTTGCTTTTTCAATATTTCTTTTGCTTAATTATTTCAAGTAGTTTTCCTGTTTGTCAAAACAAACTCAAACCCCAAAGAAGCTTTTATTCAAATATTTCTCAAAAAGCTTGACGACTTCATCACTCAGGCCTGCTTTGTTGGTTTGATGGTTCACTCATGCTTCACGTATCTCCTCTCGTATCTTACAGTATTTTGGGGGCTTTCTTTAGGTGTGATCATACAGATTAACAAACCATTTGCTCCCTCAAAGTTTTCTTCCCAGACTGGTATCTAACTCTTCAAGAAACCTTTGAATTTATCCCTTCTTATGTACTTTATTTAGTTCTGATGATCTTCTGTATTCTTTGTGCTCAGACCCTTTCTGAAGAGATGCTGGAACAGGGAGGAGCTTTAAATTTCTAAAAAGCATCTGGTGTGATTTTTCTCAATTGCAGCATCTGCATCAAAATGTTTTTTTGCTTGTCTTCAGGTGTGCCTATCACCTCACTTACCTGGTTCTTGATTTTGTTATTTTTATGATGCTGTCAGTGACAGAGGAATATCCCCAGCTGTTCTATTATAGGGTCACTTTTAAACTTTCATATATAGTTCCATTCTGTGAATTAATCTGTAAACGGTCTCGGGCCCCTTGAGAGAACTGTGCTGAATTTCTCTTTTGACACAGACTTTTTCAGTTTCCTACTTCATGTAATTTATTCCTGATTGTTTCTCTTCTGGTTTTTGTATATTGTATTTGTGTTGTACCCTACACAGCTGGTGGTCGTTTGTCATCTCATCTATATTGATCTCCTCCTCTGTGTCAAAAAGCTTTCAGTCTGTTCCACCACAACCAGAAGCTGAACAAAATGCATACTAGAGCTATGTTCGTTTGTCCTGAGATAAAAAATGTCATACTCTAAGCAGCGAACCACATCAATTATAGAATTCTTATCTTTTCTGTAAGTGTTCCCTATTAATAAAAGGAATACCAAATCTGATAGTTCTAATAGTCAATTGCCACCTCTTAAATTACAGGTATGTAATCTTTCCTTTGAAAAATCCATACAGCCATGAGAACAATAGCAGTGTGGGAATTACAGCTTTTGCAGAAATTCAGGCAGGGAGTATGCAAGTCTGTTTCTTTCTGTATTCATCTTTGCAGTAACAATGCCTCTGCTCATTTTCACAAACCTTAATTGTCATTCAGAGTATCCCATTTGAGTTCAATTATATGCTCTTAAGGGGAAGGAACCCTGTTAATGTTTATCTGTAAAGCACTGTGTTCATTTATAGCACTCTGTAAGTAGTGATCAATTTTCTTTTATACCATGTGCTCTGGTTTGTACTAAATCCATTTTAGCAGGCAGTAATTTTTCAACACCAATCTTTCTCAGTGTGTGTGTTACTGGTAATTCCGTAAAAAAAAAAAAAAAATCTATGACAGTGGCATGCAGTTTTTACTTGCTTTTTATCAATTTTGTTTTTTAACTAACATTTTCAAACGCAATAGCACTGCATATTATTTGTGAGCTTTGCATACAGGTCAGGGTAAATCTTATTTCATCCATTTTTCCCAAACCAATCCTTTTAATGTCCCAATTAAAAAAAAATATTGGTATTACTGTTTATGCTATAGGAAAGCTGTCTAATTTTCTGTCTTCTAGGAGGGCCGTATTACAGATTAAAGTTATTAAGTGCATTATATTTAACATCTTCATTTTGCTTTTAACTGCTTTGTCTTAAAGATTAGAAGTACAGAGAATGGATAATAAGAAGTAGCTTATTCACATACTTGTAGTGCAGAAGGAACTCAAGTGAGCACAGGATCATAGGTCTCTTAACTCCACACTGAACATGAAAATGTGAAGAGTAGGGAGCCCATAGGGCTACTGAAAGAGATGCTGAGGTGTTATTGCTGTGTGTTTGCCAGAATAGGAGCTAACTCTGAAGATTCTTAAGGAATGGATTTTCAGTATTAATTCTGCTTGTAGTTACAGAAAAATATTGAAATACAGTTCTACTTAGCTTTTGATTTCCATTCTTTAAGTAAAAAGGAATTTAGATTCACGGTAGATGGTAGCCAGATTTACTTGGGACCTTTTTTGAGTGCTTTAGTGATTTTTACAATGAATACTGATCAATTATTTTGGAGATACATTATATTAATGATTATAATAATTTAAAAGAATAAGACTGGGTGGCATACCCCAGAAATCTTCCTGCTGGTCATGTTTGCTAGAGTCCAGTGCAGATGTGTGTAGAAAGAGGCCTTGAGGAGTCATGGAGATGCTCATTTCCACACAGGAGGTATCTAAGCTTCCCTGGCTTCCCTTGTCTTTTGATCTTCCCCGATTCTGGCTGAAGTAGCATTCCTGCATATCTGGGGCTTTTTATTTGTTTGGTAGGTTCTTTTAAGCATCCACACCAGTGAACAAGGGGGATTTCTGCCATTTAACCCTTGTTCCTCTCTTCGCTTTTGACCACTGTCTTCTGAACTGGTCTCTGTAGATCTCCGGAAACATCTGAAGTTGTATTTGGAATTTTAGATGTGTTTTGGGTATAAAATGGTTCTTGTATGCTCTTGACCCAGCTCCTTAACAGTGAAGCTGGAAGAACCTGAATCTATTTAAATGAGAATCAAAATACAAGATACCAGTTCTTTAAACCCTCTGTCCTGCTGGCAAATGGGAGATTGGTGTAGCCAGTTTCAGCTGTGCCAGAGAATAGCATTAGTTCTTCCATACTTGAGAACAGGAGCTTCTCATGAAAGATTTAATGTTCTCTTCTGGTTAAATGCTCACATAGAAGAACTGAGAGTCACTAAGCACCTTGCTTTCACAGTAGACATTCAGTATTTTATCTCTAATCAAGTATCAATAGAAGTTGGAGTTACCTAGTGCTGTTGAATGTGGAAGCCAGCATATTTAATACCTAACTGCAGTGACTTGGGAATGTAGACTTGAAAATTTTCATGAGTCTTTAATCATGCTGAAGGAACGCTGACAGAAACTATTTCCAGTGAAGAAAAACATTCTTAAAAGTTAAGTTGCTTCCTTCTTTAAAGGATTGAAAATGTGGCTACAAAGAATTGTTACAGAGATGAAAGATTGCTCGACACACGAACTGACAGTTTCTAAATGTTAGTTGTCAAAAAAAGATGTTTCTGGTGTTATCAGTTCAAGTGAAATATAGTTGTCCCATGGCTTCTTAGCAGTTAAATATAGCTCTTTTTCCCTAAGGTCCTTTTTTTTTTTTTTTCTGACTTGCAGTGAATTTTGGCTTCTATCTATTATATATTTGCTTTTTTGACGTATTTCCATGCAGGATCTTATCAAATGAAGTATTTGGCAGAAGTACTGCTCTGATTTAGCAAGAATAAATAAGGCATCATCTGCAGCTCGAGTATCCATTTATTCTCCTCGGAAACATACATTATGGTAGATACTTCAGCATTATTTTTTTTAAAGAGTTTTATCAAAGTTTAAAATTCAGATACAATAAGCACGGAGGTGCCACAGCAGGCATTTCAGAAACTGATCTGTTGCTGGTAGCTTGTAGATCAGATGGAACAGAATCCAAAAGTGTTAGAAGAATTGAGAAGGGGGATTATATATTATATTTTTTTTTGGCGATGTTTTCACTTTGTAAAGATGAAGGGGTGGTAAAAGCTTGCTGGGAGGGCACGGTGATAAAGTAGTAACTTCAAGTTCTTATTTAACTTTGTAGTGGTCCAGTTAAGCTGCTTGAAGTAGGGTGACTTCTAAAACCAACAAAGAGCATGTGTTGAATGGCAACATAGGTCAAATCTTTGTCATGTAAGAAAATCTGCCCTTTGAAAATAATTACAATGCAATTTTGTGTATTGTGTGGAGAGCTGCTGTTTACAAGAGAGAAAATCTAATTATACCAGTTTACAACTGCCAAATGAGAAGGCAGGATAACTCCATAAACTACTGTATTTGAATGTATTTCCATAGAAAACATAGAACTTTAAATTGCTGGAGGTAGAAGTTTGGAGTTTTGTGTATGGAACATGTTTTATAATGACTACTAGTTATTATTCCATGCAATAAATTGTTTGATACATCCTTTATTACAGCCGAACACTAGATGGATAATTTGTTCATTTGCTAGAAAGACAAAATAAAATAAAACCTCGTTCATGTGGTTTTGAATGTTTATTTAGTAGTATGTTTTATTGCTTGTTGCCACGAGATCAGCTGCTCAGAAGTTACGTGGTCTGCTGTTGGTAGAGCACTGAAGTTATTTTGGAGTAAAATAGATGAAACAAAACGAAGACCTCTCATGTAGGGGTCTTGAGACCAAGGAGGGAGGTGACATAACCTGCTCTGAAGCTTTCAGCTTTTGCAGGTTTCAGTTTGAAAATTGACAGCTCTTAGGCCTTGCTTGTTAGTCCAGAGTTTTATCTTTAATTGCAGAAATCATATGAAATGCAGACATTAGCAAGATGAATAGAGCAGAGAAGCACATGAGGAGCAGCTTGAATAGAAGCTGTGATCTCTCTTCCTCTGAAAGGGGGATCAATATCTCTGTGGTATCCTTTTTCAATACAGTATTGAAATGTGAAAGCAAAGGCAAACATTTCCAAACAGAGCTGTCAGCCAGGACTGAATTAATTTCAAGAGATTTATCAGAAATATTTCCATAGTTGTATCAGCACTTCTCTTAAATACTGCATTGCATTTTCCCTAGGTTTCCCTCTTTAAACATTTAAAATGCAACGTCCCTCATAGCCACGACCTCTGTAAGGTGACTACTAGGTACATGCTCAAAAATTAGCAGAATTAAACCTTCCGAGACTTTCAAATACATTTGAGCATATTTTTTGTCCTCCTCTTTTTCTTTAACTCCGTAAGATTTCAGTACAGAAAGATCATCTGAAAGAAACACATTATCATATTTCATGGCCTCTGAAAAGGCTAAAACATTCAACTTTGCTTCATCTGCTTCTTCCTTTTTCCCCTCCTCCCTTATCAAATACTTGCATGCAACAGCCTAATGCTTCAAAAGGAAAACAAACTATCAGCAGTGCTGGTTTTATCATAGGGACAATGAAAATTGGAGACAACAGATTTGGACATTAATATTTATATCCAATATTAAAAATAAAAAAAGAGGCTGAAACTGGAACGTACTTTTTAAGTGTGTTGTAAAATGTGTTAAATGTTTAATTTGCATAAGTCAAACTCCAGCATTACCTTTTAACTGCTACAAACAAGAATTTATTTTATGTCAGGATGAAAACATCACACCCTAGAGATGGATAAAAGTTATATAATTGTCAAATGAGAAGTAGGATACAGTGAAAATATTAAGATAAGAGCTTGAAAAAATTCAGCGACTTGATTCACAGCAAAAACTTGGTTCAGGTCAAATAAGGAAAAAATAAATCATGGTTAATGACATAAAAATTAGGATCCAAGTTGTTTGATTTCAAGGAGATTTATCTGTTTCTTGTTAGTAGAAATCAATGCAGCATGAGGTGTACACCACATCTGCACATCCAGCCCTGACACTTATGTGCAGATGCCAACTTCACACACAGCACTGGATTCTAGAGAAAAATCCATATGAAAATGAAGTACCGCTCCATTAATATAGTTGCACATGATTATTCATTATTTGCACAAGCATATGCTTAGTTAGCTTCTTGGACTCAGGAGGCACCTGAGGCATTTAATAGAAGTGGGAAGCTGGAAATCCTCTATTTCCTTCCCTTTGTTGCAAGGACATCAGTGGCTTTGAAGAGCAGAGACAGTAGATTTCCTTGTTCTACAGAAAAACAATCTGTAACAGTTAAATGTCCCAATATCTGTGGTACAGATCTTATGTGTGTTGGAGATCTTAGTTTATCATTGTTATGATTTAGAGTTAACAGCTAGAGGAGGTGAATTGGAGCTGTTCATTCTCTTCAATGTTATTTCATCTTGCAGTCTCTCATCTCAGCCAACTCCTCCTACTCCTGAAGGGCATTGATGTGCCTTTTGTTCAGATTCAGACATTGTCTTGGTGACCATAATGAGGAGAAGCTTTCTGTTTGTTTGTCTTTAAATAAGAGTTTAGATTGTGAAACAATTATGCAAGTAGATCTTTAAAAAAAAAAAATCTTTATTGGCCACATGTTTGGCTACATAATCTCATTTAAACAGGGATTCTTGTTTTAAAGTGACTCAAACAATAAGGCCACACAAGGATAACAGCACTGTAAGTGGTTTTCAACGGGCAAAAAATAATAATAGTAAAATAACACACAAGTTACACTTTTGTGTAAGGATTTCTATTTGAGGGTATGAACTAAATTATTTGAAAATGTCCACATAAGAAGAATTGACCATGCTTCAGATCAAAGAGTAAGAGATTAAGCTCTTCCATTGCCAACTAGAAAAACATTTCAACATAGCAGATGAAGATAATCATATGCAAAAAATGGCTGCTTCAGTTTCTAACGTAAGCTACCTAAATATAAATTTTACAAGCAACAGGCAATAGCAAGCCAGCAGAAGAGGAAGAATTCCAAAACCCCAAACTTCATCAGTGCAAGTTTATCAGAACAGCCTGAAAAACAGCTGCACACTTACCAACACAGCTACCTGGGGAACCACGTACATACTGCTTCTGGAAAACTTCTACTGTGGGAGTTGGGCATCTTCCTCCTGCCATTGCCAAATTTAGGGGCTAAAGGTGTCAACAATACTGTTACAGAGACTGTAAAGAAACTACTACCAGCACACACAGGAGAATAAGAGTTTTTGAAAAGTGGGTATGTTCCTTTGGTCAGGTCTTTTGCATTAGAGCCTAAGATCAGCATGGACAAGCTCACTATGAGCACCAAGATATCAATTTACAACATGCATATATAAAACTTTATAGGTATGCATCATTAGAGTCTCTCAGTGTCCCATAGACCATCAGAGGTTATTAAGGTTATAGCAAAAGGCTAGAAAAACACTGCAGTCCAAAGATAGTCCAGCTCCTTTCCCTAGGCTTAGGTGAAGCCACTCTTGCTAAGAACATCTTAAGGAGATGATCTGCTGTGCCAGCTTCCCAGCATCTGCCAGAAATGCAACGTGCTGAAGAGATGTTAATGAGCATTTCCTGCTGCTCACTGGAAGTCTTCCTAACTGGTGAACTTCCAACATCATATCAATGATATCTCTCTATTAAGAATAAGTATATACTCTTCACAGTTATTGTACAAGAAAAGAGATTTTGTTCCATGAGGCTGTAGACAAACTGCTTTATAAATTGTCCAGCATTTCACAAAAGTGAAACTCAAGGATGGTGTTAGCATGCTTTGAAGCACAGGCTGTCTATCATTCAGCCAGGAGGACTAAAGAGCTGCTATGACACATGGGCCCTCATGTTTTAGAAGTTAGCAGACAGGGGAAAAAAGAGGAATTGTCCCCAAGAGGAATAGCTAGTCAAAAGTTTGATGAACATACAAAACATTCTTTTTTTCTGGCAATTCTGCCCCTTGGCAAGCAGCACATCCATTCTTTCATTTTTAAGGGAATTATGAAAACTTGTTGGGTTTTTTTCTAGTTTGCACAAGTACAAGAAGTATTGCCTTTAGAGTCAATGGTTTTTGTAGATGTCAGCAAAGCTCAGTGTTCCAGCAATTGTTTTCAAGAGCATGCACTAAATTAGTGGACAGATTTGGGTAACTTAGTCAAGTAAACTCCAGTGAGGTCTATGAGAAATTGACTAAAAACCCAAAAAATGTGGTATAATATAAACTGTATGTAAAGAAACCTAAAGATCATAAATAAAAATCATCTATTGAATTTCTGGATAGAGATGCTTATTTACTAATATTATTGAAAGGATTCTGATGAACTCATGAACAGAAGTCTAACATCCCATAGACTTACGAACGGATAAGGATACATGGGGCATAAAACAATACAAACAAACCTGACATTTTTTAATTTTCCACTGCTTTTTTTGTGTTACTTTTGGAGAGGCAGGAATTAGACTACAGAGAAAACAGCAATACTTAAAATCCTACTTATTTGGCCTGCTTCCATATTTTTCCTAACTTTCCTGAACATGGGGGGAAAAAAGAAAAAAAAAAAGCAGTGAACTTGAGGTTTGATAAACAAGAATAATTGCTACCTAAAGAAAATAATATCTAAAACACACTTGATAAGTCAGAGATTTAGAAAGCTTATACATAAAGAAAGGGAACATGCTAATCAGAGCTGTCTAAAGAAATGGGATAAATAGCTTTATGTTTCGACTAAACCAATAAACTTGCCATCAATCAGAACCAAAATATATAGTTAAAATTTCAAAATCACTTACACGGAAACATACAACCAACCTGCAAATTTCAAGTTACTGTTTCCATGGACTTGGACTAGTTTAACAGATTTTTTTTTTTCCCCCACAACTTATATTCCTACTTACACTTACAGTCTTACTGTAAGAAATTACGAGTATCCACTGGCTCTACCAATCTTGTAGCTTTTTGTACGAAGGTCATTCATCTGCAACTCCTCCAAACCAGGACAGCCCTTCTTGAACAGTTGAATTTTCCCTTAAAGGCACATATTTCACTTTCAAATCTTATCTGAAACCTACTCTTCCCCCTTGGTCTGTATCTCTTAATCCTCTTCTCTACATTATATCTGCATAACGTAAATGTACTTGGTATCGTTATAGCATTATATATAATTCATTATTTAATTCTGAAAGCCTATTATGCCACTTCTCAATATCTCACTGATTCAGTGAAGCACTGTGTTACGCTTTAATATGGTGGATATTAATGGAGGTAGATCTCTAGCACAACTTTTGTAAAACTTACCCACCACTTTCTGTTATTAAGATTCTGTTTTCAGCTGCTTTTAATTGTGATTTTACCAGTTAATACTACAGTTTAAGGCTGGTTAGCATCTCAGGCTGAATACTTGCACACTGTTTCAGACAAAAGAGTTTAACAATATCCAAGGATTTATCCCAGTTTAAAAGAAAAATCTCAACAATTATTTTCTTTAGTGACCATATTCTTTGCAACAAGGTCATATAAATGGCCAAATTAATGGTCTTTGCATTGGGGCTGCACCTTTTGCCTTGCCTACCCACATAAGTTTGGCCAGATCAGCTTTTAAAAACCCCTCAGCCCCAATTGCTTACTCTTCTGCCCTGTGCTTCACTACTGCTAGAGACACTGAGTATCTGCCCCTCCCTGACAGGGGCAGGGCTTCTGAGGTCTTTGGAAAATGTTGAGCCTAAAATCCATCATATTCAACTTCCTTAGCATCACACAGGTCCAGTGATTTCTGAAGGAAGTTCAAGGCTTTTTGCAACAACCTCCTTTCTTCTTCTCCTCATCCTGACTTCAGTCTCTTTCCAGCCTCCTCAGCTCCTCTCTTCCATCTTCTGTCATTTACTCCTCAGTTTTAAAATTCTGTAACTTCTCCCAGCTGTAGCAGCGCTGGCATGAGGCCCAGTCTAATAAACCTATCAGAACTTATTAGCTTGGTATCCACTCTATCCTGCCCTGCAACTCATCCCTAATGGTAGCATCTCTCATTCACTCGCTAGTTGGGAACTCTCACACAGGAGAACGATAGCAATGAAGCAAGAGAAGCAAAAGCTTTTGTGCAATATTCTTCCTTATCCAGAAAAGCCATCCTTTCCTTTCTTGACTTCCACTTTGCTCTCTAACGCTTTCTCAGTTTGCACAAGAAAAACTGAGAGACTGCTCAACATGCTGACTCCAGTATTTTTGGATATAAAAAAGCTGAAGTCTGTTATGCCAGTATCTAGAAATGTTATATGTATATAACCACATCCTATCGTGTCGGTCTGCTGCAAAGGCAAAAATATTATCAACACTTTTCTCCTCTTTGTACAGGAATCACCTGCTCAACTGGATACCACCATAATCATCAGGTTAATAAAGCAGCCATGCCTTCCTGAAAGGCAAGCCCCCTTTCTGCAGACAGGCATTCCCCACAAACACCAGCTGGCACAAGCACTGAGAAGCAAGCAGAAATCTCAGCTTCGCTTTCAGTGTCCTATTTCAGGTTTAACAAATTAGTCTGAAGGTGACATCCCATTATAAGCTCACATACAAACACAAGAGATCTTTTTATAAATTTACCTAGCGTACAACGGGATTTCCTTCTGCAATAAGGACAAGGGAGAGAAAACAGAGCTATCAAAACAACACAAGGAATCTTCTCCTGTTATTTATCCAAAGCATAAACAACCTACTGAGTCCACTTCCACAGAATGTGTTGTAAACCTTGGTCTTAACCTCATTATGTTATCACCATGCTGTGACATTGACCAGGCATGTGCCATTTGCAATTGCCAGTAAAGTGACAGAAGCCTTTTCCTTTCAGCTTCCTATCTTAGGCAGTCTATAGTTTTATTCCTAAATGTACGTTATCTCTGTTCTAATGCATTATTGCAGGGATAACAAGCAGAAAGCCTCCATATCAGTTCCAGCCTCTCATGCAGGCTAACTAATTCCCCTCAAACTAGCTCAAATTTTTCTCACTGCATCAAGAGAACACGTAACTGCTCTCTGCAGAGAGAGTCATGCACGAGCTTTCTTTACATGTAAATTTAAGCAAAGTGTCAGCCAAAAATACCAAAAAGATCTTGCACCCAACACAACTCCCCTCCATTTGCTAGAGTTCAATAGTTTTCCAGTGAATACACTGCAGAAGTAAAATATAAAAACTGCTGAAGCCAATTTCAAGTATTTGTTATTACGACATTATATTGTTCTGGCATTTTACTTAAAGCCAGCAACAAAGACACTGCAGTGAGCATAAAAATACACAATCTCAGTTTTAGTATAAGTGTACATTTGTAAAATGAAAGTGCTTCACAATCTAAGTTACCATCCCTAGACTTGAGGATTTAGAGGAATTATTATTATAAGGAGCCAGCTTGCAGGGAACCAGTCAGAATATCCATGTGGTATTTGGCCTAAACTTGTAAAGTAACAGATAATCACAATTCTTTGCTAACACAAAAGGGAAGGAATTATTTATTGGTCTCTTCTGTATTTAGCTCCAATGCTTGTATTTGTTGCTGTGGGATCATATCAAATAGGTCTTGCACCTAAAGACAAGGCTTATTAAAATGGAAATACAACCACAGGTTACTAGTTTTGTATCTCATGTCTCCATGACTTCTGTGGAAGACACAGAGTAATAAGAATACCCTATTTGACCAATGACTGATCACATCTGTGAGATTCATACATAGCAATTATTTATCAAAACATTTTTTAGTCATCTTTTTTCTGCTTTTACAGAGAGAAGAAACCATGCAAACAATTCTGAATTCCTTTCTCTTCTCTCACCATTCTCTACTCCATTAGCTTGTTAAAAAACAACTGATTGAATTTTGGCCTTAGTCACCAAAGAAAATATTGTTTGAAAAGTTATGATGGAACCTTAGAGAAGGAATAGTCAGACCCTAAGGGAGAAGTGGCAGCTTATTGGAAAACTGTTGTGTCACTTTCAGACCTTGCAAAGCAGTTACTATCCATCCTGTTTTCTGCAGATAGTTTCTTCATGTCTCAGGAAGTTAGGGGTGTTCAGAAAGCCAGGAATGTAGGATTTTCTGTGGTAGCTTTACCCCTAAAGTAACTAAACTGCAAAATGGAAATGAATCAAGAGTTCTTACATAAATGAAAGTTTCTTCTGGGCAGCTAGGAAGGTTCTGTATACATTCAGTCACAGTGCACACATCTGTGCAGGCCATTAACCTATGTGCACACATTGCAGACATACAGTTCTTTCTCATTTCAGATACGAAACTCTAGACTCCAGGGCTACAAAAGAAATCTGATTGCAAAATATATACTTACAGGTAGAAAAAAAAAATTTAAAAAATCAAGTGAGTACATGAGCTTTAACAAGAACATATTATTAACCCCAGCTTCTTTCTAGTTGCTTCCATGTACGGTTCAGCTCTTTGAGAGTAAGGTCCCACTCTCCTGCAGTTCCTGCCATCTGGAATAGCTTTTCTTTAACTCCAAGTTTCATCTATTCTTTCATCCCATTCCAAAACACAACTAACACATATTTTCACCCTTATCTCACTCACTTGCCTCTAACTTCCCCTCTTCTGTTGCTCAGTACTTTACTCACTGATCACAACATACAACTTCTCACAATTCTGTGAAAATTTTCAGAATGCAGCATCTGACATACTCAAAAAGTTTGTTTCCCAACAACAGTATATACATGCCAACATATACATATAGCACCCTGACAAAACAAAAAAAAAAAACCAAAAAAAAAAAAAAGCCAAAACACAAAACCCAATAACGACACACAGGGACAAACAGGAGATCAGAGGACAAAAGGCTACTGAGCAGTCAGAGCTTCAGGATTCAGCTATAGTGTAGAATAGAGCCTTAATTCCACTGCTGCAAG
>JAOXNG010000001.1:68470236-68483369 GCA_028566535.1 Scolopax minor | reverse complement strand
ACAAAAGGCTACTGAGCAGTCAGAGCTTCAGGATTCAGCTATAGTGTAGAATAGAGCCTTAATTCCACTGCTGCAAGCCCCTCATGGGATACTAAGTATCCCATTTTCCATACCTTTTCCATTATGACCCAAAGAACCAAGTGTAGTCAAGCAGACTCTCCATTTTACTTTCTTCTCCCCTTACTTCTGGGAAATAGCTCAGATAAATTAATAGTGCCTCCTCATCCTCAGGGCTATAGTATATCTAAACTTTCCTGAGAAGATAATTCTTGCTTGTCAGGTTTTTTTTTGTTTGGTTGGTTTTTTTTTTTTTTTTTTTAAATCCTACTCACAAACAACATAAATATTTTGATAGATTGACCGAATGAAGCAAAAGATGTCTTGGAAAATATGCAGAATAGCAACTCAGCTCACAAGGTACAGACATTTTCTAAGAGTAGAATAGTTTCAACATAGCTCATTTAACTATGAATATACTCCCAATCTAATATTAGCCAGCAGCCTCCTCACTAAAATAAGACAAATATCCATGCTCTCACCCAGTTAAACTCAAGACAACTTAAGAGTCTTCTAACCTTCAATTCTGATTCATTTTCCTCTTTCAACCTAGCAAGTCAGAACACGCAACAAACGCCACACTCTTTTATAGCCAGAGGATCAATTGAACCTGGCAGGTTTTTTTAATAAAAGATACTAATTTCTGAAAGGTATCATACTGAAGCATTTTAAACGCACACGACAAATCATCATTGTTAAACACCAAGTCAAGCTAACAAAGAGAGAGTAGCAAAAAAGAAACAAGACCACTCACATTCTGTAAATACAGAGAATAGTTAAAAGTTAGCAATCACTTATCTCCTCCTGCTCCAATTTAAAACTTCTTTAAGGAGTTACACTAGAAAAGCACTACACTATTTTTTTTTGTTCATTTTTGCTTGCTTATTTTTATACACAGAAGTACTGTTCCAACCAAGTCCCAAAGTTCACAATTTGTTTTATACAACCACAAAAGATACTTAATCAAATGACTGACTTCCAAGATCAGCATGGATCATTTTAATTACAGTGTCAGCCATCCCAATTATCCTTACTTTGGAAGTATGGCTTTGTTTTACTTCCTCTCTTGCTCTAAAATTTCTTGTGTCTTGGTACATTTTAATCAGGAAATAAAATCCCAACTCTTAAACTCTGGGAGAAAGTTTTCATCCTGATCCAAAAAGACAAGTAGGAGATTTTTTCACATATTTAAGGAAGAAAAATGTTTTCTGCTAATTCATTGAATTGTGTTCCAGACCTGTTTTGTGTTGTGCTCTTACTAAATAGAGTTCTTTGCTATGACTTCATGCTAAGGCAAAAGTAAACACTCTTGCCTTTTCATATGGACAGCTCTATCCCAACCTACCATTAGTGGTGACAGAGGAAAAGCTATGTTTCTCCAGAAAGTGGGACGGAAAAAAAAACCAAAACACAACCACCAAAAAATACACAAAACCCAAACCACAAACATTCTTCAACCAAATGTATCTGTGAAATGCAAACATTAATGTACTTCCCAGAAATTTGTCATTATGTTGTGCTCTCGTTCATCACCTGAGACCAGGAGAGTATAAAGTTCACAACAGAACTTTGTAAGCCAAAACCACCATATAATCCACAATCAAAAGATTTCTTCAACCAACATCTGGAATTTAAAACTTACCACGTACTTTGCAGCATGCAGAAATTTGTTAAGCAAAACATCACATCCAGCACCCAACAATTTTTGGTACATTCTTTTTTAAAGCCTGCTCAACTGAGAAGAGACAGCACTCAAAAAACCCAACTTTTATTTTATTATGTTCTCAACTTTGATGGATATATATATGTTCTCTAGCTTCAGTAGTCTCGCTAGTCATTTTTCAAAAGTACTTTCGAAACAATAAGATTAAACACCATCAAGGACTTACCAGATTGGAATTGGTGGCATTGGAATCATCTTCTGGAAAGGGGATATAGATAGCTAAGGCCACACAATTGGCAAAAATAGTCAGTAAAATAATTATTTCAAATGGTCTGAGGAATGGAGTTAAGGAAATTGTTCCAAAGTGTGCACACAAAATAGAAAAAAAAATTTTAAAAAAGATTTATAAGAATTCTGTTTAAAGAAAACATTCCAAGCCCCTTATATTTTGAAAAGAAACATATGCCTTTTTAAGTGCTTTTAGGAGCTCCCAGCCAAGAATCTTCCTAATATGTCAAAAGCAGTGTAGGCCAGTCGCGTGCCAGAGTAAACACAGATTTCTTAAAAGTTTTTTCTTCTTTTATTTATTTAGATTTCATTTTCCCTATTTTCCTTCAAGTGTGGCTGTCCTACTTTTAATAGCAGAAGCTGGTTCTAAGATGACTGTCACCTTTCCTCTTATGATTATTTTCTCTCAGTCTTTTTCATCTGCATTTACAAACCCTGAAATAATTTTAACAAAAGTTAGGGGAAAAACAAATACAATAGCAACAAAAAAAATTCCCCATTCTCAATCCCTCTCTCAATGCAAGGGCTGAAGAAATACGTGCATACATTCAGTTAGAAGACATTTAAATTACGATGAAGTTAAGGGGAAAAGAAAAAAGGTCTTTGTCCAAAATGTGCTTATACTGCACATTGCTATATATACTTGTTTTGCTTAAAAATTATTTGAGGGAATATTTCTTTTTCCTTTATTTGCATTTTATTTGGCATCATAGGGAAAACAAGTGTGCCTACACAGTATATTAGGGAGGCCAAGAGTTCATTACAACAAAAGAACTAGCAATCTGGGGGCATTTCAGCCTGGCATAAACTTTTTTAGGAAAAAAAAAAAAAACCACACACAAATATTTGGGATGTTCAATGAACAAATCCTGGCTGACTGGGGTCATTGGAACTGAAGGGCATTTTTCTACTGAACAATTTGCTCGAACTGTACTTCATCTATTTTGGTGGACTCCTTTACCTTAATTGTGGTGAAGTGTCTTCAAACTCAGACTAGAGAACAGATTTACAGTCTGTCTACATTTACTTGGCTGCAAGAGCATCTTGGAGACTACCTCTGAGATGACTCACCAGGGGAATAAAGAGCAGGATAGGACAGAGAGAATGCCAAGTATAACCTGTGCACAGAGTGAATTTATCTCATGGAATAGTCAGAGGGTTCCAAACTCTCATCAGACTACCATGCTTAAAGCTATGAATAATAGGATACATATAATAACATGGAGAAAGAACATTTTATCAGGATCAGTAGATTACTTGTGAAATCAACAGGACCTCTCAGATACCTCAGGCTGTATATATAACGTTTACTCCATAGAGACTAGAAGAATTTCCACAGGCTTTCCTTTTCTTAATCACTTTTTTCCTAGACTTTTTGGTTTTGACAGGATTATTTTATATTAATTTATCACTAATTATGCATATTTAACTTTTATTTTCTTTTTTTTTTACTGTGAAAAAACTGGTATAAAATCTACAAATACACTGCACACATAGCATAAAATTAAATACACAGTTAAATCTGTGCAAAATAAGGTAATTACTTGATTTCACTTTTTCTTGTATGCAATTACACCTTCAGGTCTTTAATGCTATAACATTTGGGTAAGAAACATCACTGAAGTGCCATTTGATATTTAATATCTACTATGCTTAGACTTTAGTGAATCAGCAAATTAGGCTAAGCTTTTCTCAGTAGTTCTAAAGCAATTAGGAAGAAGTCAGAGTACAGAATAAAATGAAATCTTCTCACAACTCTTTGATATTGTTGCTTGTCATTGAAGTGTTTCGTGTTTATAAACACTAGGTGACAAATGAGAAGTTCTGATGGAAAAAAAAAAATACTTCCATCAACTCACCTACAGCTAAACAAAACCAAAAAATGCAAGCATTGGCATCTTTGAATTGCTTTAATCGCATCGTTTGGTCCTCTCTTGATCTCAGTAGTGCTGTATCCTCTTTTACAACACATCACTCCCATCATTCATTGCTGATCCTATTCATTTATCAAATGTCACTCTGTGCTCGCTCTCTAATGACATGTGGATACTGGGGTGCTGGCAAGTAAACCAATATTCAGCTTCATCCTGTTAGTCATCATCCATCTTCTCATGCTTAGAGTATCAGGGCTACGCCAGAAGGGAAAAGTAGCAAACTTAATCAGGAGGGGTTAAAAATTAGCATCTGAAGACAAAAGGAATAGGCAGGCAGGTAGTTTAAGGACATCTAAGAATTGACAAGAACATTTTTAACAAGTTCTTAATCTGAAATATATGTCCATGTCAGCAAGACTTAATATACTCAGACTCTGTTTTCATCTTTCTAGCATCCCACAAGACCCCCAAAGGAACAATATTATCACATTTGTCTTAAATCCATCATTCATTTTTTATCATATTAAGAACTGCTGAGTTCAATACTGCCTTCCCTTGGCATGCTTATCTATCCCTAACAACATGCTTTCTTTTGTATTTACTGAAGAGCCTCATTAGTTTGTGATTTACTGACAATTACTGTTCAGGGTGAGTCTCAGTTTCCCTTGGGGGAAGTGCGGGAGGTGTATTTTGCTTCAGTTTTTTTCACACCAAATTCTCAAATTCCAGCTTGTGCTGATCAGATTTAGATGACTAAAAAAGTTTTGCTTCCTCCATATGATGAAGCCAACATCCAAACTCTCACTGACTCTCCAGGGAAGGAGCACTGACCTTTATATTCTGCAGTTGTGTGTCAGTGGTTATCATCTACGATCTGTGACACAGCCTGTCTCTTGTTCAGATTACTAGATCTGGCCCCCTACTGCATTTGTACAGGCTGCAGGATTATTTTAACTATCTTTCTTTTTCCCTGCTTCCAGATGACCAGTATCTCTTACCAAACATTAATGAGTCTCAGTAGTTTATGCGAAATTCCAATATAATTAACAGACCTTAGGCTTTTTGAAGGTCTTATTGCATCTGTTTGGTTTTGATTTTCTCCCTTTCTTTTCTCCATGCTGTAGAAAGTGTGATGCCATGTGTTTAACAAAAAAAAGTGTATGATTCAAACTATTAGAGCTGTTTAACTGGTAGCAACTCTTTAAGTGCCTGTAAAAAAGAGAATGGAAAGCCAGCAGCTGCCATCAGTCCCATAGAGTCAGTTCAATTCTGGCCTCAGATATCTTGCATATCTCCCATTGATTTCAGCCTGGGTCACATGTTTTTAGAAGAGCAGATTTCAACCCCTAGCATTTATCATTTAAACTTCTAGTGGTTTCTTGCACAAGAGGATAGTTAAGGCTTCAACCCTAAGCTTTTTTTCCCCCCCAGCATAAATGATCTCAGTTAAGACATCAAAAACTGTTCGTGTACTTTACGTTCCTAGCTATGCCTTTCAACTTAATATATTGATTTCTTCACACTTACGAATAGTGCCTGACGCACACAAACAATCTGCTATTTTCCAAATGAGAACATCAAAAAGGATATTTCCATTCGACGATGCTGATGCATGCCCTCCGGATGGGATTTTTCAGTGTTAAACACAGCAGTGCCCGGGGAGGACGTGTAGCTGTGGTGGTACCCTGTTTTTTCTGTTTCCCATACTGCTGCCGTTTCCTCTGCGTGGAGCTGGCTGTGGATATTGTTGCATTGCCAGCACTACCCATCAGTTTGGCTTGCCTGGCAGCATCAATCGCAGCTTGCCAGGACAGAGCTGCCCCTGGAGTAGGGATATGCTCTGGGGCAAGCCCTGCAGCTGCATTGGCATTCATGTTGGCATGAGCTGGACGGGGACTCCCATAGTTGGAACCTGTGAAAGGAAAAGACAAAGTGTTTTCAAAATTCTTGCATATCAGTAAAATCAAGAACTAAGGTCAAGGATAAGCACAGGGTATCCACTTACTACCAGATTCTTCCTCCAATCTAAACTCTTCCTTTTCAAGTAATACTGCTATGCAATCATTCATCATGCAGCCTTTTCCCTACAAGACCCAATGGACACTAAGCTGATAGAAGTGCCTCCAATCAATACTATTTTCCAGGAATTCACAGAAAAGAAACTCTCCTTATCCTTTTTTACCCACACATTTTGCAAGTTGTCTTGCTTGAAAGCTCAAAAAGCAATGCTAGTTCTCATCACAACGTCACACTGTAGCACCATGCTATTTAGTAGACAGCAAAGCACCCAGATGAGATTTTCAAGTCCTATCATAAAAATCCTTATGTTTTCAAGATTATCTCAAGGTGAAGTGAAATTTTAACGAGTTTAATTCTTTCTACAAACAATACATATGTATAAGCCTAAGAACAGCCTGACTCAAAGGTACCCTGAAGCAGAAATGGGGACACAAAGGCAGAGTTGTTGCCTTTTGTGCTCTGTAGGATGCTGTGCAAATAGGCCAACCAACACACATTTAGAAACTGGAACTGATTCTTCATTCTGATAAGCTGATTTTAAGATAGACAAACTACTGAAATCAGTGGAGGTACCATTACTTGTGTAATAAAAAGAATGCTAAGACCTAGCAGTCCCAAGTTTTGTACCTCTTTTAGCAAAAGCTGAGGGAGTACATGCTTTTGCCCAATAGGAATAATAGACTATACGTGCCAGGTGACATGTCACTGATATTTAGAAGGTCTTAGCAGTACAAAAAAATAAAAGTCACCCTTTCAATCTAGTGCAATTGTTGGATTGTTTCAGTAAAGACAGTTAAGTCATCTGTGCCCGTTCAATGAGTTTTTTTCAGCAACTCAAAAACTTCAATCACTTCAAAACAACTTCAGAACAGATTCCCTTACTCTTTGGAAAACACTTCAATCGAGATGCATGAGAACTAGTAAGAGATTAGTGAGAGAGTAACTGAAAAAGACCCTTCACAGAAGTATAAGCAATGCTAGGAAAGTGCAACATAAAATCTACACAAAGTCAACCACAGACTTTAATAAAGGAATAAAGTCTTGTTTAGGTATGTCTTGTACAATATTTAAGAGACAACATATTTTTTGTGGACTGCAAGCTTGCCTGCAGCCCATATGTTGCGATACAGGTTAAAGGAAGCCCAAATGGTCCACAGATCTTACTCCTTCCCAGGCTGTGAAACCAGAGTTCAGTCAACACACTGCACACTCAAGAGGCTGTGTTTCTCCTTAGATCTGATCAGCAGACACTATGCTTCAGAAAAAGTGTATATGCAAGAGGCAGAGAGTAGAAATCCAGTAAAGGAGTTAGATCACCTTTTATTTCAAAGGAAGTTCAAAGTCTACAATTGTAGTCTATTTATTCTCCAACTCCAGCTTTTCTTTAATACTGACCCATTCGAGTGGATAAGAAAGATGTGTTTGTTTTCTTCCACTTTAGACTAATACAGTAATGTGGTGTTACTAAATAGATTTGATGGGCTCCTACAAACTACTAGACAAAGGAAACAGAAGACCACATGACACTGTTTTCCTTAAAATATTGTATGAAAGATGTTCAAAACTGAGTAGCTGGCAAACTGTTCTTGACTAGAAATAAATTGCCCAAGATGCATATTTCATAACTGGCTGTACAGTACTAAGATATCACAGCAATGACTGCACTACAAAAGAATTAAAGCTGGTAAAATAAATACAATCCCATTGACACACAGAGTGCAAAAGGATATATACCTCTACCTAGAAAGCATGCAAGATTTTTAAATTCATCTCACTGAATTGGAAGGAAGGACACGATCAAGTCAGATGTTATTTTATGTCAAGCATTGCCATAAGATTTCCAGGCTGTTATAGTTTTATTACATAGCAGGAAAATCTAGAGCTTGTCTCTGCTCACTAAAGAGCCTCCTAGTTAAAAACCAGCCAAAGGAAACTGGTGAGTAACAGGACTCTGATATGTGAAAGGGAAAGCTGAAAGAAACAAGAAATGGGAAATAGTTAATTCACATCCTTCAGATTTTGAAACTGAGGAAAAAGAGCTTTCAGAATCACACAGGCTAAGCAGATTTCCTCAACGAAGCAGGCAATCAACTGGCAGACAAATGTAGTCAGTTCTCTAAGACTAAGCAAATTATACTACTCATGGAATACGTATTTATTTTCAGACCAGTTCCAGATGCAGTTTTTCTCTCTAGCATGTATCTGACCTCCCTAGCCTGAGGCATGCTGGAAAGAAAAATAACTGCAAAATTACTCTAATTATTCTCCAACTCCAGCATTTTCTTTAATACTGACCCATTCAAGTGGATAAGAAAGACGCGTGTGTTTTCCAGTAAAAGCAAACTTGCTGATCCATCGCCACTGTGTTCTTATCATGCCGACTAGGCCATGTGGTCCTGAAAATAAACAGCTGCTGCATCTTAATGAAGACTTTTCTGCTATTTGGGAATGTGTCAAGCTTCTTCTTTATTATTGCTTATTAGTTACATTTCATATAGGATTTGACTTTGATGTGCCAGCAAAGTTAAGGATACAACTTCTGGGGGTTTTGTTGCTTTTGTTTCTGCCACGATCACCAGTCCCATAATCAAGTGCTTCATCTCAAATTAATTTCAAAAGATGAGTCGGTAATGACAGATTCATATTAACAAATATTACAAATATTGATTACTGATAAGGATCTGTCTGGTTTATGAAGCTCAGAGACTGCAGGATCTATCTGTATTAAATAGCTAATGCAGTGACAAATGACTTGATCTACGGGCAGTTTATAGAAAAAAAGCTTAAATGAAAGAGTGACGCTCACACAGCTTCACAGAAAGTATGCTGAAGAACCAAAAAACTATTTTGAAAGACAGCATAGCCAAACTTTCAGTGAGAATGAAATTTTACCCTATAATCTAAACGCTTCGTGTTAATTCCTAGGAATTAAGTAGAACACAATTTGTGTTGAACTTTTGAGACACCATGCTAAATTTCATCTAGAGCACTCATTTCTCCCCCACCACAAAACTTTGCTGTAACCCGAGAGCTGCAGTTACTGGATTTGCTATTTTAATTTTGCAATTTAGCATTTAAAGTACTTCACTCAATTTCTCCACTACAAACAAAGTTTCACGATACCTAAATCACTTTAATCATATTTGTTTATACTGTTATTAAGCTGGAAGTTGACCAGAAATAGAGAAATGGAAAAGGGAGATTCATTCCCCACCCAAATGCAATAACTCACTAAGCACTATGATCCACAGCATCATCAGCCTGCTAATCCCTATCACCCTTTAGCAAGGATTTGTACTGTTGACTATGTCCAGCTGGTGCACAAAATTCCTCTCTCAAGGCGTTCTGTGCTGTGGACCATGAGTTTAAGCATTTGAATAGTAACTAAATATAAGTGTCCATGGAAGTGAACAATTTCAATTACAAGGTGTTTGGGAGAAACTTTCATTTCTGCAAAAACACAAAGTTACAAAATGACTTCAAATGGAGACACAACAGAAATACAGGTGTGAAAAACCAGAGTTAATTCAGAAAAGTAACAGATAAGGTTGTGATACAACAGGAAATGAACCATGTTGCACAGAATACCTGACACTGTAAGCTTATGACTAAGTCACCAAAATGGTCATCATCAAAATCACCACTGAAATATATAGTGCCATAAATACAATTTTAAGCGCTGCTTGCATTCCAATAACATCTATCTCAACAGCATAATTAAAAAAAAACAAACTAAGCAGTGACCATTCTATATGAGAAGTAAGCAAGTTAATGACACAATGGAATTGCAGCTTTTGAGTTTCTTGGCTTCATCTAGTTAGCCACATATTTATTTTAGAGGAATTTGTGCTTAGATTGATTCAAGCACACAGGAAAAAAATTATAAAAGACGGAAATGAGGGATGCCTAACAAGAAACATGAAGAATAACACACTAAAAAAAAAAGTCAGTGTATGAGACCATCTGTTAACAAGAGGAAGAATGTGGAAAACATTGATCCATTAACCAATGGAAAAAAAGGAGAGCACTTGATAGATGATTGTAAGACGGCTTAAGTGTTACATGACATTTTTGCATCAATTTTTACTAAAGAAAAACCCATCCAGATCAGGTGACTGGTATGAATAATCCCCAAATGAAAACAGATATCCTTTCCAGCTGTAAAAGGGAAACAAGTTAGTAAGTACTTAGACAATGTTAATGGTTTCAGCTACTAAGCACCCTAGAATATCCCAGAATAATTAAAGAACTTTCTGAAATAATCTCAAAGACATTAGCTGCTGGTCTGAACTCATGGAAGATAGGAGATATCTCAGAGGACTGAGAAAGGGTGAATAGAGTTCTCAGTTTAAAAAAGTAAGAAGGGGGAAATTTAAATGGAGTTGAACTTCAGTCTCCAGAAAAAAAAAAAAACTGGAATAAGTAAAATAAACAAGTGTCACTAAGTACTCGGAGGACAAGGAGAAAAACAGCAGTAGTCATGTATCTCTTATGAATACAGAAAGAAAAAAAGAAAACTAATTCCTTCCAGAACTGGGTAACAGAGAGAAGCAGTAGGTGCCCTGTCTCCTGACTTCATTAATAGTTTTATGAGGTCTTGCATGACACCTTCACAAGGATGCTAGGGACATATGAACAAGAAAAAAAATGCTATAACATGAGTATGAGAACAGTACCATTGGTACACAGTCTAAATTGGATGATGTGTCACATCGAGGTACCCAAATGCCTGCCCTGGATCCAATTCTGTTCAATGTTTCATTAATAATCCGGATAATGAAACAGGGAACAGCGTTATTAAACAAGCAGGTAACTATGAAACTGGGAGGTAAAGCAAATACACTAAAGGACAGGATTTGAATTAAAGAAAGAACTTCATGAATTGAAGAAAATCTTAAAAACAGAATGGAGTTCAGCAGGGACAAATGCAAAGTATTTAAGCAAAATGAATCATCTGCTCAAATTATTGTTAGAAAAGCCTTGGGGGTTATATTGGATCCCCAGCAGAACACAAGTTGATATTGACATACTGCCTTCGTCCCAAAAAATACAATCATTGCAATTAGTATATAAATAAGGATAAAAATCTGTGCAAAGCTACAATACTTCTCTTCAGCTCAGCACTGGCAGGGCTTCAGCTGAAATACAGTGAAATTTCAGGTCCCACACTTCAGGAAAGGTGTAGCTCAGCTCAAGCTGCCCAGAAGAGAACAAGGAGACCAACCAAAGGCCTAGAAAACATGAGCTATGAGGCAAAGTGACAGAAAAGGGAATGCCAGAATCTGGACTGCTGTTCCTAAGGGTTTAAGGGGAATAGGAATACGATAACAGTCTTTAAGAGTGTGTGTATATATATGTTTTATATATACACAGATATTTTATATAAGTTTTTAATATATGTTTACAGATATATGTGTGTCTGTGTATCATTTTAAAGAACAGAAAGGGAATATCTATCACCACACTCACAGTGAATAAGCAGAAGCAATGGCTTTTGCAGGAAGAAAGTTTCAAGATGTACCTTAGGAAAAAACTTTCTAACTAAGGAAAATCCTTTTTTCTACTAAGAGGAAGTTCACCTATCAACTTCCTGGGTGGCCGGAAGCACCTCACTCACCCCACACCTAGACTAGGCCAGAAAAATATTCCTCTGGAATCACATACATGAAGCAAGATTTATAGTGAGAAGTCATTTCTTTTGTTAGTCTAAATCAAGTTTCACCTGGAGGAAGGCCGTTGCTTATGTTTTTCTTCCATCAGTTAAACTATCAAAGGAGACCACTCTCAAGTAAACCCCAAGTCACTCAAACCTTGAGATCAGCACATTGTGAGACTTCCACGTGCACACTCATCCCTCTGAGGGAAGAAAGGTTAAGGCCCTCAGTCCAGTTGACCTGGAACTCTATTTCTTGGTTTTAAAGCCTCAAACCTGCAAATACATTTTTCCAAAAGTCTTTCAGTATCTTAGGACAAAAACAACTACCCATACCCAAAGCTTAAGGTCTTGAAGTGAAATAAAGCCACTTATTCGTATTAGAAAATAGTCTTTTATGGAAATCGTTTTTAAATTTTCAGTTAACATGCTTGGAAATTTCCCCCAGCAAGTGCAGAGCTACACATACATAAAACTCACTTTCTTTAAAGCACGATTTGGATTTCTTTCCTTATTTGCCTTTTTAAAAAAAAAAAAAAAAAGTTGACAACACCTTAATTCTGACAGAAAACTGCTGAAGTGACAGTAGTTTTTACTACCAGAAAAAGAAGATTTTTCTGGAGATAATTTGTAAGTAGAGGTAGGGGTTATAATAAAAGCTGAACTATAACATTTTCTATAATAAATTTTATAGTATATGCATACACTTTAAAACATCATGACAGATTAAAATTCAGTGTGTAGTTGTTAGCCCAGATAAAAGACTTAAAGAATTTTTTCCTGTAAATTGTTTTGGGACTTGAGAACACACACATAAAAGATACATTATTTAAGACAGTTCGTTTACCATAGTTGAGACTAAACATTTTTTTTTAAAATCTAAACAAAAAATCTTATTCAGGAACTATGCTTCATTTGCAACTAGATCTTTGTTTTCCTTTACCTCCCACCTCCAAATAGAGGGCTTTTTTGCTGCATGCTATTAACATAAGAAGATGCAATGAGCTACTAACAACGTGAAAACAAGTTCATTTTAACAAAGACAGCAAGTGCACAAGCTCCTCTCACTTCAAGTATTGAACACCTCCAAGTAAAATATTTATGCTTGAAAATTAACTTTGGACACTGTTTGGCAAGTTATCGCAATAGCTTGCCAAGAGAAAGGGACAGATTTTTATTCTACATTGGTAGAACATCCAGCACAAGGGATTCCTGGCTCATGAATAAGACACAAGAAGAATACAAGCAGTAATAATTCCCTATCAACACCGAAATAAATCATGGGACAACTCCTCCCTTAAAATCACCACATACATAGTTCTCTTCATGAAAAAAATATCTTGTTTCAGATTATGTTGGAAACCCATTGCTTCCTGATAAGATCTTTCCTCCATATGAACTATCGTAGATATGCAAAAGATGTAGACACAGAAAGACAAATTCCTAACGTTTCCATTATTTTTATGTTTGAAAATGCTATGGCTTTTAATGAACACAATTCAGGTGTTTGGAGTAGTTGGGTTTTTTGCTTTGGATCTTTTTTTTGGGGGGTGAGGGTTGTTTGGACTGTGTTGTTGTG
>JAOXNG010000001.1:68431881-68444783 GCA_028566535.1 Scolopax minor | reverse complement strand
TGAGGGTGGTGAGACACTGGAACAGGTTGCCCAGAGAAGCTGTGGATGCCCCATCCCTGGAGGGGTTCAAGGCCAGGTTGGATGGGGCTTTGAGCAACCTGGAAGGTGACCCTGTCTATGGCAGAAGGTTTGGAACTAGATGATCTTTAAGGTCCCTTCCAACCCAAACTATTCTGTGCTTCTAAGTAGGTTTTGATTTTCTACAGGGCAGAAACTTCTAGAAAGTAACTTGGATATGTGAAAGCGTAGTTTTATTCACATCTTGCTAGGTACATTAGCTTTCAAATGTGACCTGTGATAGCAGTGGTGATTTTTTTTAATTCCAACCGCAGAAATGAAAGACCTTGCCATTTATCCTTGTGAATAGGTGATTAGTATTTCATGATTACTATGTGGCATTGTATGAATTCATGCACAAAGAGTATGAGTGTAGCAAACCAATGCTTGAACACACAACAGATATTTATTTCTGCTTATCAAACTAGAAGGGAACTTGTGGCAGTTTTCACTATGCCATCGTGGATACCCAGCCTAATTAGTGAATTGAGGAAGGTCTAACACTTTTCCGGAATTTCAAAACAGAAGTAGTCTCTGTTCCTCAAAAAGGGGAAAGGTCAATTGTTGACTCTGCCACAAAAGCTTAAGGGAAAGACTTGAACCTAAGAAAAAAAGTGTTACACTGTTTCTGTGCATTGGATAAGAAATAATTTGGCCTATCTAGATTGTGATATGTACTGATACAGAGAGATTTAAATTCAGCAATCCATCATTAGCTGCTGCTAATTAAAAACAAAACAAAAAAACCCACATAATAAAACAAAATAATTACTGCTAATAATACTCTAAAAATCACCACTCAAACAAGTAACATGATCTAATAATGTCTACTAGGAGATCTACAATGAAAAATTAATTTTCAATCCAATCAGCCTACACTTTGGCCAAAAAAACATTCATTATGCAAACTGTTGAAGATACTTGCCACTGCTTATACAACAGAAATTATTACCATTCTATTTTTCTAACATAGTTCTACAAAATTCTCAGGAATATGTAGTCTATATCCTGTTTGTAACTAAACACCATGTGTAAGTTGGGATGTAGGGCAAGTACAGTGAAGGACCTTTTTTTTTTTTTTTTGGAAGGAATGGATTCTTCAAAGAGTAAATTTTTACAAGTTCTTGAGGAAGACTTTATAGTCATTAGAAGCTTTACAGGATGCTGGCGTTTGGAAACCTCAGTGGATCTAATTATTGAACAATGAAAACTACACAAGGTCAAAATAAGAAGGTAATGCAGAGAAATATATTTAGGTAGCACAACCAATTCCAAGCATAAATATCATAAACTGAGCTAAAAAATAAATGTAGGAGAGGGCCATAAGACCAAGTTCCTTTCTTCTCTTTTGGCATTTAAAATCTCAGACCTTCTAAATCTGCTTTGTCAACACAGAAAATTATTGACAAACTCAAGGAAGCCAAAAAATTGGAATTGTCAGATTTTGTAGGATCTACAATAACCACTAATGAAATAAAATGGCCTAAAAATACATGGTCTTATGTATCAGCCATTAGGAAGATGGTTAGATTAATTCATTAATATAGTCAGTTACTGTGATATTGGCCTTGCATACAATGTCAAGCCTTTAATTTTGCACAATGGGTCTTTCTATCCTGAAGGGCTAAATTTCCTTACTAAGTATATCTGGTTATAACACAACCTTTGTAGTTTTCTTCTGACTTTTTTCACGATCATTTCTTTCCAAAATGCAGAAAATCACAACTCGCCCAGCAATCAGCCTCTGTTTCAACTGCAGCAGCTTTAATTCACATAATCTTAAAATCTGCTCTACAGCTTGTGATTCTCCCACTGCCTTCTGCTAAAATGACTGGTAATTGTGGTTAGCTGAATAACAGTTTTGTGGTCACTTCAAACGGGTGCTAAGTTAAAGACAACTTCAACATGTAACGATGTTTGATTTCAACCTCAGTTTCCAGAATTGTATGGCTACAGGCTATAGCCAGCCTAGGGTTATCTATCTCAGTATCACCTAAACCTTGCATTCAAGTGATCTCAAGACCTTCTTCACAAACTACCCTTTAAAACAAAATTAGTTCCAATAGATTGCTCAAAATAACTCTCTTTATTTCCATAAAAATCTTCATCAACCACCACAAGTGCTACACAGTCCCTAATTGAATTGGTTAAATCATCAACTTTAAAACTTCACATTTCATTATGGTTCCATCTTGACTAATCATTCTCCTAGGATCTCCAAAAGCTCATTTAGTGGGACTTTAGTAAGTGTTACAGAAGTTGTGGAAGTATGAAATAAAGTGTTTCAGTGTCTTTTGCTAGAGAGAGATCACAGGCAACCTGGAAAGGTTCCTGAATATTCTGTAAATCAAATCCGCTCCAATTGTATGGATGTGAGCTTACACACAATGATTATTCAAATAGCTTTAATTTTAAAATGGTTGTGTGGCTGCCACTGTTTGTAAACTCCACAACATTTGCAGAATATTCCAAATACTTATAGCAATATGTAATGCGTAGTTTTCTGAATATGTGCCCTCCAAAGTTTCCTTAGCTGCAGTGGAACCTTGATGGTTAAGAGCATTGTGTGATTTGAGGGATAATACAGTAAGGCAAGAATTGAATCAACATAGCGTGAGAGATGTTTGTTACGTTTGTAGTTTCTCAAAAAAATCTGTAGCTTTAGAAGAGGAGAAAAACTTTTTACTGCTATTTAAACTATCCCTCCAGCACGCAATCAGAACAGTTTATTTATCTCCCCTTTAATTTCTTCCCATCTTTGCTTAAACATGCAGACAAACAAAACGAAAGAAATAAACAACTCTGAAATCTTTACTCACTAGTTCTACATGTTCTGAAGGAATTATTTATCTTTCCTTAACATAAATAGTTAAAAGTTTAGTTATATTATAATGCCATCAATGTGTACACCATTTTATGAGTTGCCTCTCAAGAACTCCATGAGACAAGAATGATCAAGCTAAGCTCCTAACACACGCAGATGCACAAGAAGAAGAAGCAAAACAAACAAAAAAAAAAAACCAAAGCCACAATAACAAACAAAATCCAAAACCCAACCAAACCAAACCACCAAGGCAGGGTTGTAGGGTTTTTTTGATATAAAAGAAATGCATCACAACAAGTAAGCTTTCCAGATCAGGTATAATATCCTCTTTGATTTAGGGTAAGAATAAGTGAGAGCTACAGGAAGACCACCTTTTACTAGAACTTAAAATAGTAATAGTTTACACTGAGGACAAAATCTGCTTTCTCACCAGCTGATCAAGACTACAATATTCTGCAAGGTAACAAAGGAGGTGGGTTTCAGAATAGGTTACATCAGAGGCTAAGATTGCTTAAGCTCTTATTCATAACTCACCATTTTGCAGAGCACCATGGAATTTTTCAGACTTTAATCTCCTCTTTCACACTATGGGAAAAAACCCTAATCATTTCTTAATTAAAAAAAAAAATGGAAAATTCATGCCAATTACACATATAGCAAGTATATGCGATGGCATCATTCCATTCCTTGCCTCTATCCCTCCTTCCTGACCTGTCCTTTTCACTTTTCTGCCTTGTTTTCTTAAATCAGACAAAGTAGGAGTTGTAAAGAACTCAGGCCTTGATCCCTATCCAGAAGTTTGGACATTAAACAAATAAACAGATAAAACACTTATTATAAGTAATCTTATAAATTGGGAAAACAGAATAAATGTCTGACCCAATTGAAACAACAAGCTGTGAAGAGAACAGAAGTAGTCACATTTCCACTTTTTTCTCTGGTTGCCTTTTCAGGAGATGTCCTTTATATCTCATTCATTTGTGTTTCCATGAGACAATTTGAATTTTCTGACATTAGAAGAAGACTCTGTGAGTGAAAGCAAGGTGAATATTACAGATCTAACTCCTTAATAACTAAATCTCTGAAGAATTCTCTCTGTCCAGTTCCTTAGTTTCTTCTTCTAGACTTCCAGCACAAAACAAAGCCAGGCTCTTTACACCAGATACAAGTGACAATAGTCATAAACTAAAACACAGGATGGTCCAACTTGACATAAAGAAAACATTTTTTTTACCCTGAGAGCTGTCAGGCACTGGACTAAGTTTCTCAGAAGGGCATCTGAGAAAATGATGCATTTGCAGATTTTCAAAGTCAACTGAACAAAACCCTAAGCAACCTGATCCCTGTTTCAAGCAGGAGGTTGGAGTAGGTGACCTCCTGACATCCCTTCCAACATAGGCTGGTTTGCTTCCAAGGTTGAAAGGGGTAAAAATGCCAAAATTTTAACAAGACTTCAGTGGTGTTTCTTTTACTGTAATCAGTATAAAATGTCTACTGATATACTGCAATTCTGAAACAAGAACAGGTGAAACAAAACTCTTCCTCCACTTCCAACTGTAGTTTACCATTCGCCTTTAGTCTGGAGGGTACCTCTCTTGCGTCAAAAGGACATAAAAAGCTCCAAATCTTACTCAGTACCATCTGTAACATCATAATGCAAAAGGCTTGATCATTCTGTTTTTTATCTGAGTAACTGTTGGACAGAAATAAGGATTATTATTTTTTTTTCTCTTCAGTCTCGTAGGAGAGTCTCTGACTTTTACAATTACTGTATCATCTGCTGCCATCTCCTGAAGAAACACAGCTTGAACTTTGGAGGAAGGCAGGAAAATGGAGATCTCGGCATGTGAAGCTTTCTCCTGGTCAGTGCTGCCTGTCAATCCCAAAGGTAACATGTAGTCTGCAAGTTCCAGCTTGGTAGAGTTTGAGAATGTCAAAAATGAATATTTAAATAATATAGGACTATTACAACCCTCCGATTCCATTTCTCTTCCATTCAAGTCTCTAGTGTTTATGGCAATTGCTACCACCCACAACAGGAGCTGCTGGTTTTCAGTGCAGCCTGAGGAAGGAACTCTTATCAGCACAAGCACAACAGTGGAGCTTATGTAGCATATAGCAGAGCAAATCCACAGTACACGGGCTGCACAAAGACTACCTGAAATAATAAGACATGTGGCTGTTGTTCTAACATGAACAAGGTGTAGACTTGTGCCCAGGGGATGGACTGACAGATTTCACATTTTGAATATCTGCATTTAGCTGTACGTTACTGTACTGCTGTTTGACAGCCTGACTGATGTCTAGACATGAAAGACATCAATTAATTCAAGAAGGAAGAAAGTGAAAAAGAAATTCTGTTCTCCAAATAAAATCGGTTGATAGAAGAATGCTACAGAGAAAAAAACAAACAAAAAACCCCAAACAAACAAATCCTGCTTGTTTCAGTGACCCAAAGACATGCCAGTAAGATCATCCTGTCCACAGCCCGAAATGACTCTGTATCTATACTTATACAAGTCTTCCTTTTTGTGCTACTCTAGTATATCAGATAGCTTCAGCTTACCAGAAATAAAACTACAGAAATAGATTTATAACCATATATAAACAATTTTTTCTTCTGTGCTCCTCCAGTTTTAAAAAATCATTTTAAAAAATCATACAGCTATTTTTAAACTAGATTTTTGCAGCTTAACTGGCCTAGCATATCAAAACAATGTAGTCATCAAGAGAGTTACAAAGATAGAGGAACAAGCACACTATGAAAGAATGGCAGATGGTATTATTTTCAAAATGGAAGCAGTCCCATGGTCAAGGTCTAATCATTCACTGAAAGCTACATCATGCCTGAACTTTCACACAGGAAGAGCACATGGCTTGAACACGTTCAGTGGATTTATTTTACAAGTATTTTACTGTTGAATAACAATCCGAATCCAGACATGCTCCCTAGTGCATGGGAAATCCACATACTTTTCAGAGAAAGGAAATGTATGTGCTTTCTAAAACCGCACCTATTTGCAGTGAAGCTGTTCAACCTGACAAGATCTCATACAAGAATTATACTCATGTAGGTCAATCACTTTTACCAAATTACGCCCAACTTACATTATTACAAATGAGATCAGGATGTCATTTAGTCTTCAATGGAAGTAAAATCTAACCCATAAAGATACATCTGCACTTCAGTATTCAGCAAAATGGAAGTGATGAATCACACTCTTGCCCTAAGAGTGACACAAAGGAGCAATCAGCTTGAGCTAATGTTCTGGCACTAGTTAAGAACATGCTCGTGACTCCCCATGTTCTTAGTTTCTCAGTCCTTGAGATGAAGCTCCTATAGAATGCAGCAGCATCAAATAGAGTCACTGATGATATTCAGAGTGTCTTGCATCCAAAAAACTTCAGAGCACATCGAAATTGTTTAAAAATAATTTTACTAGTCACAAAGATAGAACTGACATTTGAGTTAGAGTTTCACTTTGAATTAACACCACACCATACTTTGAGACACCACTATAACTTTGAGAAAAATGCCATGTGAAATTATTTAGCTATAGTAAGGCTGTTGTCAGAATATAAGAACAGGAAATTAGCTTGGCATTCTAAACTTTACTCAAAGGTTCAGTGAGATCTATAGTGACCATAAATCATTGAGCTGTACTTAATGTGGAGATGTATTTAGAGTTACAGAAAGGTAGCATACTAGGCAGCACAGTGAAACCCAAAGCATATAGTTTTTTGGCTCAGTACTTATTCCAGGAGAAGAATGCAATCTGCTCATTAGCTTTACTATATCTGGTGTCACCCTGAATTCTACTTGAAGTCTCATTCGATTAGTAACTATGACTGATTTTGCTTATTTTGCAAGAGTTCAATTCCCAGTAATATGGTAAGCAGAGCAATTAAAAGCTGGACTATTCTAGAGTGAAGAACCAAATTATAATGCTTACAGAGCATTTTTAACTCTTTAAAGCATTGCAAAGCATGGGCTAATTAATCTTTGGAGCATCTGTGAAGACCTCGAATAAGATCTTGTTCTTTATGCTCAGATTCAACAAGATTAAATTGCAAGGATCTTGGAAACTTTGCTTGTAGCAAAACCATACTTTGGCGGTAAGATCAAATGTATTTTCAAATAAAGCAAGGGTACGGAGTCAATTATGTATTAGGAAATAATAAGAAAAGTAGGTGGCTGCCTAGCAGTATTCTCACAGGCTAACATTCCTTTCTCTGTCCATAACCACCTCAGAGTAAAAGTTAAAAGGACCCTCTCAGAAAAGCTTACAGGAAAGTATATTCCTTCATCTCTGTAGTTAAAAATAAAAAGTTTGTGTTTTTTAAAAGAAAACTTATGTTCTACACCACCTTCTACCTACTTTGTTTTTCTTTATATACTTAGTGCTCTAGTATACAATACCTATTCTCTCATTAATAGATAAACCAATACAGTTAGAAGTATTTGGTGCTTCAAAGGCAAAATGAATGGTAGACCATGGGGATTCAAGAGTAAGGGGTAAAAGGTAAATCACAATTGTACTCCCAATTAATTTGCTGTTTCCTGTCAGCTGTGACTAAAGAATACAGGCCATCGTTTCCAAGCTGGTGGAGCCAGATGGTATGATGCAACACAGTTAATATTAATGGTTGCATGCTGCCTTCTCTTGACTAATCAAGAGTGCTGCTTCATGCTTTTTTGGGGGAGAAGGATGCAAGTAATTCTAAAGAACCAGGAAGCAAGAATTTATCTTTCCTAAGACAGGATTTGGCTTCCATGGCTAGTACCCAAAGTTTTAGGCAGACTTCTTCCTCTTCAAATTTTTATTTGAGAGAGTTGCTACAGTACCAGGAACGTTTTCAAATATTGAAGAATGTGGAGCAAAACTGCTCTTCAAAACACATTCAAGTTTACCTTTTTGATTTAGAATTGTGGATTGTTGTTCCAAAGACAGTTCCCCCCACACCCTCCCATGCCCTGCCAAGTGTGCTCTTGGATAGTATTTGAAAGGTCAAAGCACTAACTCACGACAGGTATTTATTTTACTCCCTATCACAGTTTAGTATTTTACAAATAAAGTGGAAGAGTTTCTTTAATTGAGCTGAAAAATACCACAGTATGTTACGTTCTTTGCCTGTGCCTTAAAGTTAAAACACAAGATACTTTTTTTACTCTTTCAATCCCATTCATATATGATTTCTCAAATGGGGAAGCATTTCCAAATATCTCAGATTTGGATATACTTTGCTACTGGAGCACTAATGATTGCCACCACCTTAACATCAATTGGGCCACACCCTGCAGTACATTAATTCAAGTAAAATGCTAATCAACCCAAATAGTGACTTCAAATCAATAAATATTTCAGGATTCCACATATTGTTGCCTTTCATTTTTAATAAGGATGGATTTTGAAAGTCTATGTAAACTTCTCACAGGCAATTAAGGAAACTTTTGATCCTAAATAATCCAGTTTTTAATCTTTTCTAGAACATACTTTCATCTTAATTCATAGCACTTTGTTGCTGATAGATGGGAATCCCATCTTCCCATAGTAAGCAAAATTATTTTTCTAATATCACTTGCCTCTGTTTTAATTTGAAAGGTCTCATTTCTATTGTGTATGTTCTGATACCCAGTATATTTCCTTCTTTAATAAACAATAATTCAACTATTTATCCTTGCAACCTCTAAAAAATACAATATTTTTTTCCTTTATAATATTCAGTAACAAAAAACCACTCCAAAACCTAGACTGGAAGAAAATATTTTCATCTAAATTACATTATCAAATTTCATGCAATTTCTATTAATAATATCAACTAAAATCTGGTTTTGTTTTTCATACTGAAGTGGTACATCTGATCTTCTCAGGCACAAATGCTATTTTTAAATAAAAAACTGCTTCTATAAATATTTCAGCTTTAAACACTCATAATTCAGTTTCTTCTTTTTTTTTTATCTAGAACTACAGTGGGGCCTTGGAGAGGTTAAACAACTACAAAAAAAAGGAACATCCACATAATGACTGCTAGTAGCATTTCCCCATGTTCAAAGCAGACTGCCCATAATTCAGAGGACAAGACAAGGTCACTAATAAACATCAGTGAACTGTGTCTGCTTTTGCAAGTTCCACATAAAAACAGTGCATCCCTAGGAACACAAAACACACATAATAGATTGGTTTAATTCACTTCAGAACACACATCAACACAAGAAACTAATCATCTTTTGATGATTAGCAGCAGGCTCTGACTCAATTATTTTGCAACACTAGCAGCCCTGTCCTTTGTATAGGGAAAAAAAAAAAAAAAGGCAAAAAAGTTGTTTTGTAACTTTAAACAATTAGAAATGATTCCAGAACCAAATTCACATCATAAATGCATCAGCAATTGAATTATTGTCTCCTACGTGAAAGCATGCATACAGCAGGATGGGAACAAAGATGTTTTCCATCACCTTATTTCCTCTGAATGTAATAAATTATTCCAGGAGGGACTGGGGGTACCACTTACCTGCAGTTATCTGTGTCAAAGAATATCTGACAAAGCAAAAAGCACCCTGCGCTCTCCTCTAAGTGAACTATCTTCAACTCTGAGAGGAACACCCACCAGGTGAACCGAGCTGGGAGTTAGAAGGTGGGGGAAAAACTACCAGGTAATCATGAGCTCACTGAGCAAAACAATAACAATAACAAAAACATGGGGGAAGACACTGTGGTCATCTTTGAGACCCAAGTGACAATAACTGTAAATCAGAGAAAGATTAACGACCTCTGAATTACTCAAGATCTTTGTTATTACAGATACTCTCTTATCCAGTAGCTTGCTAAACACATTTAAAACGTTCAAGTTCCAAAGTATATCTTAAAATACTCTGTATTTGAATAAAAGAGATGTACCAGCTGGCCCTCTTTTCTCCCCCCACCCAAAAAAAAAGTTGAAGGAAAAAAGAATGTGTAACATACTTTATTTTTGTTGCCTCCATACTTGGCACTATTTAAGGTATCAAAACGCATCACATCTTCTGCATCCTTTCTTCTTAGTTTTTCATTCTTATCCCTATTTGGCTTTCTGGGTTCAGATCACATTTAAAGTACCAGAAAGGAGAGAAGACAATTTCTTCCTTAATATCAGTTTCAAGACATAACTTGACTTAGCCAAGTCATGTCCTTCACCCTTTGCTTCCCAGCCACCAGTAAGGATGTTGGTACTGACATCTCCCTGTCTTTCCCCTCCATCTGTGAGGTGCTGTGGAAGCTACTGTGTTCCCAGCTGGGGGTGGGAGGCAGTAGATTTGTAAGTGCAGGGTGATTTATTACTGAAACTTGCAGAAATGGAAAGAAGCACTTGACATCTTGCTAACTTCTAGTTGTATCTCTGCCTAGGTATACCCCCACCAAGAAAAAAAAAAAATATAAAAAACTTAGCCTCTTGTAACACCACAAGGCAAATTGATCTCTTTCCTCTATACTCTGTGTTCCTCTCCCCAAAGATTCTGGTCACCAAGTTTCACAGGAAAAGACAGTACCAGGGAGACACAGTTGCAAGAATGAATGAAGCCTGATCATGGAACACACGTGGCTTTCTATAACTAAGCCTAAATTTCACATGAGGACATGCTGTCTTCCTGCTAACCTCAAGTAGAAATGATCTGGTTTGCAGTAAAAGTTTAAGAGATTTTTTTGAAGTAATGAAAGATCTAGGAGAACACAAAGCTGCAAACACTTTTAATCTTCAGGTAGATTTCCTCATGACAGGATGCAGTGTGAACTGCAATTTCTTCATATTGCTTTTCCCAACCACCCACCACTTCATCTTAATCTCCAGACTGAATTTAGATTTATCTGCTTCGTCTATCCATCCAGGTATTTGGATAAAGAGTGACAGGGGAAAGTTACATACAAGTAGGCCTCCTTTCCTCAGATTAGAAAACTAATCATCAGAAAATAGGTTTTTCGGGAAAGTAACATACATCCTAAAATATTCAGAAGAAGCCTGTGGAGATTTGGGAAAAGTATCATCCCCACAGACCTTAATAATTCAGTGACATCTCAGTTAGGAAAACTGCATCATTGACATGCAGTACTGGCAATATTTCTAATGGTAAACTTTCTGAATATTAATGAGAATTCAAAAAAAAAATATTTTCATTTTATCACTAGCAGAAAACTGTCCAGACAGATGATGTATCAGGTCTCTTCCGAGGTATTTCATTAATATGGACAAATCCTTGATTGTAAAGAGGTTAATAACTTCACCAAACTACATGAGATAAAGAACTACCAAGTCATGCATAAGAAATAAGAGGTGGAAGTAATTACAAATGAAGAATGATGCTGATCATCATAATAAGAATGAAAAGCAGAATATAAACAAACAGCATCAGTGCTGACTTTTAAAAATGATTTCTAAGAGATGCAGGGCTATGACTAAAATACATTAAAGATTTTCCCCTGGCAAATTTTTGTTTGAGTGTCCAATTAATTTGCAGTCAATGGATTCTATTTAAGGAAAGGTAACTAAGGGAGTCCTATTAGGAGCTATTCATAATTATTTCCAAGTTAGTCTGTGTGTTGAAAAGTGCATTTCTAGACAAGATGCCAGAGGCGTTCATGGTTTTGCACTAACCAGGCCCAAATGGCAAAGGTAAATATCTAAAGTACTTGTTGATTCACTGACCAGGAAGCTGGGTAAGACATGCAGAGCATTACCTACAAAGAAACATGGGGATAAAAAAAATAATTATAGATTCTTGTCACTAAACAAGATTTTGTGACTGTGCAAGCAACATTAAGATATCTAATTCAAAACTTACTGAAGTCAACCAGTCACATTGACTTCAGCAGATAATGTAGCAGATCCTAAAGAAAGATGGAACTGCTAAGTTTTTCTTAAAGATCCTTTCAGAAGGAAGAGCTGCAGTCTCAGAGGTAAACAGGAAGAACTTGGAAAATTACCTTATCTCTAACCTCAAAGTTATCTTGCCTCTTCATTCATATTGACTGATTGCAGCCTCTTACCCTCCATTTTTACTTAAAAATAAGATTATTATAGTATTTCTCCACCTCACTAAGACAATACTTGTGAAGTTATTTGAGATCTTGCAATGAAAGAAGTGAAAATCCACTTTAATACACATGAACTATGGTGTTACTAAATGGCACCTTATAATTCGATTTTAATTTTAAAATAACCCTCTTTTACACAATATAAGTCCAAAACAACACTACCACAAGACATTCTTTCCAGGTTTTCATAGAAAAGTTTTAACTTTTTGGAATTAAATTTCTCAGGTTGCAGGTTGAATTTATTCTGCAATAATGGGAAAAAAAAATCAGTCACTTCGAAGACAAAACTAAGAAGTTTTGTCTCCTACAATAATAAAAAAAAAAATCATACACTTGGAATTCCCAGTGAAAATAGGTAATAAATGCTTCAGAGCTAGGACTTGTAATCTGACAAGAAAGATTGCCCAGATTTCAAGGCCTTCTGTCATCTACATGATTTGAATCTTGTCAAATTAAAGTTCCATAAAATAATTGTGGCTTCCATACCCTCAGTACAGAAAAAGAACAAGCTATAGGCCCAGAAACATCCCAGACCACAAGAGTCACTGCCCTCAGAAGCTAGACTAGGATACCACGCGTGGACCTCTAGCATCCCCCTGCTCAGAGAGAACAGCTTCTATATGTTCTGCAGGTATAGTCACTTTTTTTTCTCTCCAGGACTGACATAACCATATGATCCCCTACGCTTGTTATGAGTTACTCCTGTTTTTCAAAGGGCAAAATAAGGGCTATGAACAGAAATGTTTCAACCGCTTAAATAAACTGTGCAGTAATACCATAGGTATTTAAATTTGGGGGTGGGCGAAAGTGCATTTCAGGAGATGCATAACAAGAAAATTATATCCAAAAGACTGTGAAAAAAACAATAATTAAGCCCGGCCCATGCACAGGGCAAATGCCAACTTGCAATCCTAGTGTTGAACTTCATAATGACAACAAAGCTTATTTCTTGG